>QAXD01000155.1:29619-109778 GCA_004335575.1 Haematococcus sp. NG2 | reverse complement strand
ACCCAACTCCCCACCCCCCAACCCCTCCTGCAGATCCCTCAAATCCAAGTGGCTGACTGCTTGCAACCCCAAACCCCCAGCCCCCTGCACTGTCCCGCCGTGCACATTCCCTGCCCTGTCGCTGCCCCTGAGGGCCAACTGCCACCCACCGGCACTCAAACGCAATGTCGAACTCCTGGTCAGGTCCCAGACCCAGCACGCGCCTCACCTCCGCCTCGAACTGGGCCAGGCCCTCCGGCCCTGGCCGCACATGCACCTGGGGATAGTTGGGTGCACTTGTTTTGTTTTTAGGGTGCAAATTCTGCTTTGTTTGAAGCACACCGGCCTGAGCAAGGAGGCAAGGAAGAACCAGGCCCGTGTGTGCTCCCACATACCAAGTGGGTGGTGCCGTTGTAGTGCACTGACATGATGGGGCTGGCAGGCTGCAGGCCCTCAGGCGTCATGGCATCGCGCCAGTCGGGCAGCTGTGCACCACAGAAGCGGCATGCCTTCTCCTCCCTGCACCCAAGTGGGGGCAGCTGAGTGTGGCGTTGTGGCGTGTGATGGTGTGCAGGGGTAGGTGCAAGCAGGCCCCAGCGGCAGGGCCGAGTGGGATGGCCAGGGAGCAGCTGAGCCTTTCATGAGGGGAACGCGAAGTACGCGCAGGGGAACAACACTCTCTGCTGTGTGGCAGCAAGCGGGCTGCGCAGGCAGCAAATGTCCTGTTGCTGGCTCACTTTTGTCCTGCTGACTGCAGCTGCCAGCGTGCCAGGCACTTGCGGTGCACGACGCGTGAAGGACATGCGCACAACTTGGCCAGTGGCCCCGCCTCCTGCGTATGAGCCCCACATGGTGGTGAGTTTGCAGCCAGTTGGAAGGCGGCCTTGCACACGACAATTTGAGAGTGTGCAGTTTGATGGTATGATGGGCAGCAGGAAAGCATGATCCTTTGTTCCTGGCAGCTGCTCAGGGCACCGCATCTGGCAACACCCTATGCATGACATACTGCACTGTGTGTGCTACATGGAGCAGCAGCTGTCATGGGGCAGGGAGCGCGCAGCTGTGGGTGTTCAGTTGCATCCTGCGCAGCGTCGTGCTCTGCATTGTTGCCGCAGTGCGATGCACTTGCTTTTTGAGGATGGAGCTGATGTGCAGCTGAGCATGCTGTGCGCCTTGGGCAGTGATGAGCAACCTTGGGCAGCATTGATCGCAAAGCAGGCAGCACCGAGGCGTAACACAGCCCGTCCCAGTGCTGCCAGAATGACGAATGATGTTTCCAAAGCCGCACCCGGCTGAAATGTCGCTGTTTCTGTGTTGTAGCCTGCATGCATATGCCTGACCCCGCACCTGGCCACTTAGGCAAATGTAGCAGCACTCCTCTTCGCCAGATGACGTCGACCCTGCACGCGGGCTCGCAGCGCTACGAGGGCTGCTGCTACTGCCATCGTGTGCCGAAGCGGACATGCCCCTGCTGAGCCCGGTTGAAGCAGCACCTGCAATATGTAACGAGAACTTGATTTGACTTTGTGCTGCGTTCGGGGTTGATTTTGTGAACTCCCTCATTGATCACACCAATGTTCCCAGCCGAAGCGCGACAGCTTGGTTCGCACACGTGAACGCACTCAATACTGTAAAGATCTTCGTCGGCTGCCAAACATTGGATGTATACCAGGGTCACATCATGCAAATCGTTGGGCGGTTGACTTGCATCTAGGACTCATACGTCTTACAGTCGCCTCAACATCCTGCCGTTCTTGACCGGTCCTTAACAACTCAAACCACAATGCGATGAAGCGGTCGTTCATCGCATACGCACGTACACTAGCCACAGATGCGCCATCCCACCCGACCCAATCAGCACAGGGCTACTGCAAGGGGCCAGCATGCTTTTAGGTTTCAGCTTTTGCAGATTGGATTGCGATTGGTTACACACGCAGGTTTTGGAGCTGTGAGCTGGTAGGAGCTGACAGGCACACCATCACCGATCCGTATGTTCTGCCGTGTTCATTTGGACGCCTGCCTCCTATGCTTCCCTGAGCATAAGAAGGTGGTTCAGCTGGTCCAGCTGGTCAGGTTGGTTCAGCTGGTTCAGCTGGTTCAGCTGGTTAAGGTTGTCCAGCTGGCCCAGCCGATCCAGCCGGCTCAGTTCCCCAAGTCTGTGCAGCCCGGCTACAGGAACTTGTGTGTGCGGCGCCTGTGTGTGTCATGTCACCCCTCCTCCCTCTCTCCCTCCCACGCAGCGGTTTGTTTGTTTGGATGTGTGCGCGGTGGCTGTCCAACAACACCATGAATAATTGCATGGCAAAACCTGGGGAGGCGGGACAGGCTGGACATGCTGAACCAACTTGACCAGCTGGACAGGCTGGACATGCTTGACCAGCTGGACACGCTGGACAGGCTGAACCAACTTGACCAACTGGACACGCTGGACAGGCTGAACCAACTTGACCAGCTGGACACGCTGGACAGGCTGAACCAACTTGACCAACTGGACACGCTGCTGCACCAGCTGCTGTTCGAGCTGAACCAGCTGGACAGGCTGGAGACACACCGTTCCAACTGGACTCAGCCTGCCCCACTGGCATGTTCTGTCTCTGTTATGCCAGCACGTGATAGGTGCACACTGCACAGCCTCAGCATGAACTGGACAGCATTGACAGCCGAAAGAATTTCACCCGCCACTCGGTTTCACACTTGCAACTGAAGAGACCAGCCGGGCCTAGAGCAGGCATGGACCAGAGCAGCAAAAACTAGTGTGCGTCTATTGCACTCCTAGTACCCAAGTGCTTGGTTCCTTCTCATTTTTCAAACACCCTGAACTGATAAACCTCTGTAGCTATAGCTAATTTGCGAACCATAGTGGATTAGACGCGGGAATGTTGGACCTGTTCGCGGTTTTTACTAGGGGTGGCGCGTTGCTATGGACGCTGCAGTTTGCTGCTATGCGTCACGGCCCCTCTGAGGCGCTCAACGCACTTATCCGGTCATGTTTGCTGGAGGAGCGTTCTGGAGACAATACGTTCACGTACACGCCAAAGGCTGGCGCTGCACAGGCGTTGAAGTGGACATTTCACAACGTGCGTTGATTTTTATCATGGATGCGATGGCACCTGCCATTGATCTGTAATGCCTAGATCCGCCTTGCGCATGTGTCCCATCTCGGAGCATAGCATTTCCTGTTTACCGATTTCATAGGCACATGCACTCATCGTACTTGCGCATGGAGCGACACGGTGATGGTTTACCTCGGTGTTCAAGATGCATGGGCGCATGCATGCAACACCATTTCATGCGCTCAACAGATCTGAGCACTGCATGATTTGCTTGTCTGTAGTTCTCAGCAGTCCCCCTGCACCCCCCCTCCTCCATACTGGCCTGCAGGGTCTGGGTCTTGTGTTTGTGGCTGTGTACCAGAAGGCTCTTTCCTTGATGTATGTGGATGAGCTGCTGTCTGCGGCCAAGGAGGAGTTCTGCAACAACCACTACAAGGCCAATGTGGGCATGGTTTGCACTGCTCATTGTGTGTGTGATGCGGCCAAAGGCTGTGTGGTGCGGCCAAAGATTAAAAGCACGCCCATGGAGTGCTTGGGTGTGCAGCCGCGACCGGGCATTCGTACATGTCAACCCTGAACCCTACATTTGCATATCTGTAGCTTTCAACACCGTGCCCCAAGGCATGGAACACCATCACGTGCAGACGTATGACTTCCCAGGCTTCACAGCACCATTCCAGGCGCTGCTGCGCGACTGCGAATCGCGCGCCGAGGCCGCTAAGAAAGGTGGAGTCGCCGGGTTGACTTCAGCCGGCGGTGGCAGACCCGCTGCTGCAGCTGCTCCCAAGGCTGCAGCCAAGGCCAACGGTGCCACAACAGCCAGTAACCAAAAGGGTGCCAAGGCTAGCGCAGCTGCTCCCCAGTCTGCAGCCGTGGGCGGGAGCAGTGGTGATAACAGCGATGAGGAGGAAGAGGCAGATGGTGCGGAGGACGCTGCTGGGGGCAGCGGGGACGGGTCTGGCGGTGAGGGTGGGGCCAGGGCATTTGATGTGAGCAAGCTGAAGGGCCCCAAGGGTGGCCCACGGGGGCGGCCGGGTGCACGTGCTCCTGCACCCTCTTTGGGCAGCAAGAAGGGCACGGAGGACAAGAAGGAGAAGGAGGGGCCTAAGAAGAAGGTGGGGAGGGGGGGGGGCAGGAACCTGCCTGGTTTCGGATGGGCTTGTGGGGAGCCATGGCCGGCAGGTGCCTGATTCTCAGTGTGGCAGCCCAGTGTTCCACGGTTCCACCATATGCTGAGAAGCTATGCACCACGTGCTGCCACATGCTACATGCCACTGGATCTCGCCTTGAGCTGTCCTACTACGGTGGCACGTGCCACAATCAACACACAGCAAGGCAGCAGAGTCTGTGGCGCCTGGGTGCTGCCTGTGTCCATGGTCCCATATTGTGCTCCCGCTCACTGTGAGGCACAGGCGCGCAACTGGGGCTCGCTGCGTGGCGGGGATGCACCCACCAAGCTGGACTACAGCGAGATGAGTGAGCTCACGGGTGGCAGTGAGAGTGAGGCAGGTGCGTGAGTGCATCGAGTGCACCAGGGCATGTGCAATGGGAAGGCATCGCAGAGGTGGTGGTGGCGGCAGACAGGCGCGAGTGTAGGTGCAGTACATGCTTGCATCCGTCTGACCTGCAGGCCACACACGAATCAAAGCACACCATCACACACCTGCCATACATCCTGCATCACTCCACATGCCGTGCTGCCGTGCGCTGCAGGCATGCACAGCGACGCAGACCGTGCATCTGTGCCACTGGCCTCTGTTGGCATGAGCCGCATGGACCAGGAGGATGAGGTGGAGGAGGAGGATGTGGCGGCAGAGGAGCTGGAGGCCATTGAGGCAGCAGCCAACAACAAGGGTGCGTGTGTGGGTGTGGGTGGGGTGAGGACAGGCAGGTGCACTCACTGCAGTCAGGTTCTCAGGTGCGCGAGGGATGATGGGTTCATGCGTAGCAGAGGTATGCATATCAGCCTGTGTGGCTTCATGCCAGCTTGCACACGCTCCAAACAGCTGAATGTGGGATGCACGCCAGCGCTGTGCCTGCGGCTGTGGCACTTGCCGGGCACCTGTGTGCCTGCGTCGTGTGTGCCAGCACACGTGCCATTCTCCACCAACAGCGTAGCGTGATGGTGTAGAGTTGTGGGATTGCGGTTGGGCTCAAAAAGTTCAGGGTTTTGAGGACTTGAGGGCTGATCTCACGCTGGCGCACTCACCTCCGGCCCACTCACGCGCAGGCTCTGCAACGGTGCCCAAGCCGCGTGGCCTGCTGGGCTCCTTTGTGTCCAACCTGGCCATGCGTGTGGTGGGCAAGACAGCACTGGCGGCAGACGACCTGGTGCGCTGTGATCCGGGGTGCTCCTGTAGTCCTGCTGCCGACTGGCTGGCAGCTGCTGTGCTGTGATCGGTTGTGATGGGACTGTCATTGCTGCCATGCTGCGTGGGCGGCCCTTCAGGCATGGCCCACTGTGGCGCCCCCGTGCCCAGGAACGGCCACCACATGCACTGACTCATGCCACTGCCGCACGCCCCTAAAACCCTAAAAACCCTAAACCCTAAGAACCCTAAACCCTGAAAACCCCTAAACCCTAAACCCTGCAGGCACCTGCGCTGGCTGACATGAAGCGCAAGCTGATGGAGCGCAACGTGGCGGAGGAGATCGCGCAGAACATCTGCGACTCAGTCGGCCGTTCGCTGGAGGGCCAGCGCCTGGCCAGCTTCACGGGCGTGGGCCAGTTTGTGCGGCGCGCGTTTGAGGAGGCGCTGAGCGGCATCCTGCACAAGCGGCAGGTTGGTGAGAGGGACAATGTTCATGTTCACGTTACACGAGCCTTCACCCAGTCTCGAGCTCATCAGCACTGCACGTTCCCTTGCGTGCCTTTGAGCATCCAGCATCCCAAGTTTGAGAGGGACAACGCCATGCTGCATGCGGCTGTGGTGGAAGTGCTTGAGTTCCAGGCTGCATCCCTGGGGCGGTGTTTGTGGCGGGCCAGAACGGCAAGCCGCCGAGTGCCAAACCACTGGTGCCAGTTCCATTGTGCATGGGCTGCTCACTCCACACCCGCTGCGTGGTTGCGGCTCATCATGGGCGCACTATACATGACTCTTGTACTGCTGCACCGCTGAACATGACTCTTGTACTGCTGTACCGCTGTACTGCAGGTGGACATGCTGCTGGACATCCGCAAGGCACAGGAGCGCGGCAAGCCGTACGTGGTCGTGTTCTGCGGCGTGAACGGTGTGGGCAAGTCCACCAACCTGGCCAAGATCGCTTACTGGCTGGGGCAGCACGGCATCAAGGTGTGCATTCAGACACTACAGTGAGCCAGCACATGCCTAAACGACCTGTCAACAACAGCCATACCTTGACGCAACCAGTGTGCACATAGCAGCTGGTTTGCTGCCAGCCAGGGGGCTGCTCAGCCGCTGCCATGGATGTCACAGCCTGTGAATGCATCAGGTTGTGCGAAAAGGCCAGGGGAAGGAGAATAAAAGGGGGTGCCTGATCACGAGGGGGCTGGCCGTGGGGCTGTGGTGTCGGTTGGGCGCTGTGCAGCTGCGATGCGCGCATTCACAGCGTGAGGGTGTGTGTCACGTGGTGCGCAGCTGCTGTGTGTGGGTCAGACATACGTACATGCTGGCCTGGACGCACTCATGCACGCCGCCATGTGCTCCGCACGCATGCAGGTGCTGATCGCGGCATGCGACACGTTCCGTGCGGGTGCCGTGGAGCAGCTCAAGACGCACTGCACGCGCTTGGGGGTGCCCCTGTATGAGCGTGGCTATGAGAAGGACCCCGCCAAGGTGTGTCCCCGTCTTGACTTGTGACAGGGTTCCCCGTCGGCCGAGGTGCTGCGACTCTGTTGCGTGCCTGCCTGTGCTGTACAGTATTGCACTGCACTGCACTGCACTGCACTGCACTGCAACACGCACCGGTGGCATTTGTTGTGCTTCATTGGCATGCGAGAGTGGCATGCGAGCTCCTGATGGACCCAGCAGCAGGCCGGGTGCTGATTCGCTATTGTACGGCGCTGTGCGTGCTGTGCGTCAGGTCGCGGCTGAGGCGATCAAGCAGGCGGAGCGTGAGGGGCGTCACGTGGTGCTGGTGGACACAGCGGGCCGCATGCAGGTGGGCCATGCCTGGTGCTGGATGGGGGTGGGGGGTGTGGGTCTGGGGTCTGGGGTGTGGGCGTGGCTCCCTTTGCCATCATCAGCCGCCCACGTCTTGGCTGGTGTGAAGAGCCATTTCAGTTCCTGGCTCTCTCTCACCTGCCCTGATCGAGTTTATTGAGGGGCATCCCAGCAGCCGTTTTGTGAAAGCCAGGTCACCGAGCGGCAGGGCTGTGCATGCAGTGTCACCAGCTCTGGGCCACTTGTGGCTCCGCATGGTAGTGATTGCTTGCTGCCAGCTGAGTCAGGCCTGTGGGTGCGGGTCTGTGGTGGCACTTGAGGTGTGAAGACGGGGCGCCACCGCATCTTGGCACCATCTTGCGGCACACATCTTCTCCCACACCCTCTCACGCCTCACCTCGCACCACATCCTTGCGTATGCATCATGCCCCGCTTGCCCTTCCTCTCCCTGCCAGCACGCCCTCTCTCCCATATTATTCACTGTTGTGTTACCATCATCACTGGCGCCATGATCTTCGTCCTGTTCCAGTGTGGAAGGAGACGATGATCGTGGCGCCAGTGACGATGACGATGATAACACGTCACTATCAGTGACACATCACTGTCAGGGACACGGGTGGATACTCTCTGTGTCGTTGACATCTTTTTGCACCCACCGTTGTGCCTTCTGCGCAACAAAAAGACCCAAACCCCCCACAACCCCACCCCCAGGACAACGAGCCGCTGATGCGTGCGCTGTCCAACCTCATCAACGTCAACGCGCCCAACCTGGTGCTGTTTGTGGGCGAGGCGCTGGTGGGCAACGACGCAGTGGATCAGCTGGTCAAGTTCAACAGGTGGGTTCATTCAGTGAAGGGTGGGTTTATGGTACAGTGTTCATTCAGTGTACAGTGTTACAGTGTTCATTCAGTGTGAGGGTGGGTTAATGGTATGGGTTGGTGGTAGTGTGTGTTGGGGGTTGGGTTAGGTGGCTGCAAAGGCTGGCCACATATGCGTTGTTCAGCACTTCTGTTCCAATGCTTATCACGGCAGATGTGCTGGCAACGGAAGGCAAGGCCTGTCTGTTCCTGCCTGGTGATCAAGGCTAATATCCACCACCATGTTGCATGTCTGCCAGCCCTGATTTTCATGATTATAACACCCAGCTGCCTGCCCATTTGATTGCACCTGCAGGGCACTGCATGACCTTGCACCCCCCACGGCCACGGTGCGCCACGCAATTGATGGCATCGTGCTCACCAAGTTCGACACCATTGACGACAAGGTGTGTGCTCCTTGGCTGCTGATGCCTGCCTACCTTGTGGTGCATTGCCCGGCTGCACACGAGTGGTCAGCTCCCATTGCAGGCTGTACCCAGTGGGCATGTCATGTTGCCAACTCATCCGTGCAACAGCTGAGTCAGACTGCCAGAACCAGTTAACAGCTGCCCACACAAACCACCCACTGCGACGCAGGTGGGCGCTGCGGTGTCCATGGTGTATGCAAGCGGTGCGCCCATCATGTTCCTGGGCTGCGGCCAGACGTATGCCGACCTCAAGCGCCTCAATGTGCGGGCGGTGGTCAACTCCCTGCTCAAGTGAAGTGGCGGCACTGGATGATGCCAGGGGGCACACCAGTGCTGTTCCTGTGTGGCAGTGAAGGGGACGACACGCGCAAGCAGCAGGCGCCACATGAGTCGCACCATGCTTGCTTTCTGCGTGGAGGCGGCAGCTGCTGCGGCCACATCAAGGAAGAGCGTTGCGGCCTGCTTGTACATCTTGTACGGTGCTGGGCTGTGGCTGTGGGAACAGGAAGAAAACAGGCTGCAGGGCTGGCGTGTGCTGGGTGCGAGAGTTAGTGTGTGACAGTCACAAACGTAGGCTACATCCTGGGGCCTACTGAGCAGGTGGGCGCAGTATTCAGTGTTTCAAGGTGAGGGTAGTGCTGGTGTTTGTGGGTCTGGTGCATATGTGCCCCGTCGATGCTTGCGTCGCAGTTTGTGGTTTGGGTGCCTGTTGTGTTTGGTTACATGTTACAGTGTTTTGGCGGAGTTGGCCTTGTGCCAAACGCGGCTGCAGCTCATGCTCATTTATGGCTGTGCTGTTTGTGTGCGGCGTCCAGGACTGTCTGTTCAGTATTGTTAATGATGCTGGGTGGAGCAAGGAAATAAGCAGGGGGGCACAAGATTGGGCACAAGAGGTGAACAGATGCATGACGAACACATGTCATGCTCAGTCAAATGCAGTGTGCGCTTGCACAGATCGACATGCTGTAAACATTTTCACACGTCACACCTCCCTCTCGTGCAAACTTCCATCTTACCGTACTATCATACTTTGATATATGTTTTGTTTGGTAGTTTTTAAACCATAGTAACTGGACATAGGGTAGATATTGATAGGACCCAACTGAGAACTGGTTTGTGCTTGATACTGTCTTCTGCATGCGGTATCGCAGACAACAGCTGCTCACACGATGCACTCAAGGCACACGCATGATCACGCCATCAACTTCAACGTTCAGATCATGCTGCAGGGGGACTCCTGGCTGCTCACTCAGCACAACAACCTCACTTTTTCCGGTCGACTTCTTCCACGTGCACTTGCAAGGAGCTGATGATGACGTCAGCATGGGGACGTGTGGCTCAGGTGCGGCATGAGCAGAAGCTGATTGATTAGATCTCAGTCCACCCTCAGATTTCCCCGTTGCATCGCGGATATGTCCACCATATCTGTCATGCGACCGTGAACTTCTGAGGGTGGACCTGGACTGGGCGGGTGTGGAGGGGTGTGCTAGGTGCCCGGTCAGCATGGCTCCACGCAGCTTTGGTGCCCCATGGCATGCTGACGCAGGGCCATGGCAGCTGCTGATGCAGGAGCACGGCCTGCACCTGCTTGCTGCGTTGTTCTGAGCCTGTTGCTTCAAGTTGCATTGACCCGCTCGCGTGAGGCCATGGTGCCGGCGCTGCATCTGAGGTAATGCAAAGCAGGCAGGCAGGTGTGTGTGTGCTGGACACCCGCATCAGCAATCCTGACACATGACCACATGCAGCTGGTGGTGTAGTGGCTGCTGGTGCAGCGCCTGCTGGTGCAGTGTCTGGTGGCGTGGCGGCTGCCAGCCAGTGGTGGTGAAGTGGAAGTGGTGGTGGCTGGTGGTGCATACCTGTTGGCAGAGTGGTCAAGAGTACATACAGGGAGGAGCTTGGCAGAGTGGTCAAGTGTACAGGGAGAAGGGTTGGGTGGATGATCTGGGTGTGTCGCTGGCTTGCTGTTGTTGACGGTTGCTGCATGGGAGGTGGTGGATTTTTTATAATTCTGCTTCAACAGCAAAATCAAGTGAGCATATCATTCCTCCTCGTGCTCGCCACCATCACATACAGCTGACATGCAGCTCTGGGCTTGCAGCATCTTGGTGTGGGACTGCCGCCGGCATTGGGGCATTTGGTGTGGGCGTTGGGGCATATTAGACATGTTTTGATGCTTGACGCATTGGAGCGAAGCACGATCTGTCGTCAAGGTTGTCACGCAAGCTCAAATGTCAAAGAGCTTGCATGCCCGACGTGAAAGCTTTTGAACCACACAGAGCTATGCATGCAGCACCACTAAAGCAACGTCCCCAGGGCTTGGCACCAGCTGCCCAGGGCACAGGCAGTGGGGAGCCCAGAAAGCGCTCAGCAGGAGCCGTACGTTCGCCTCCAAGGAGTCACACACGTGTGAACGCCATAATTGATGCCCACGTGGCCACGCAAGCACAACAATTCAAGCATGGAGTCAGCAGTGTAGCGCAGGCAGAGGCAGAAAGCAGACATGGCGAAGCACACGAACAAGGACTTGTATCGGTTCAGGCCTTTGGAAGGCGCAGGTTTTCTTTCTGCACCGAGCACTGCAGACCGCCTGTTCTCTTTCCTGGCGCGTCTGCTGCTCATTACATTGTGGAAAAGTCTGGGTGCCCTCTCGGTCCCCTTTGGCAAGCTGTTTGCTGTGTACTTTTGGCTGGGGAAGAGCGCGGTGAACATATCCTTGTTTCTGGAGAAGCAGCTGCTCAAGGCGGTGGGATGGCTGCACGGGACTGCCTTCTCTCGCCAACAACAGGTTGGCAAGCTGTCCAGGCTGTACCTGGGGGGCGACGTGCGACGCTGGCACCTCGGATTAGGTGCGCCAAGGCCCGGGACCGCTTCTAGAGCCAGGGCTTCGGTCGTTGTGGAAATCGTTGCTGACGTGTATGTTGTGCTGCGACTTGCTGCAGCCGCGCTGCTGCTTGGGGGATTGGTGCACACGGTGGCTCGCAAGGTCCGAGACCAATTTGATGAGCGGCTGAAAAGAATCAGGGAGTTCCGAAGACGTATGGCGGACGCCCTGTCCTACGAGCAGTGGCGGGAGCATGCAGAGCAGCTTGAATTGCTGGAGCTGGAGGACCGCAAGGCCCGGGTGTGTGCCCTTCTGTGTTGTGACATCAGCATGCGGTTGAGGTTGCCATGCACGGCATGCTCAGCATGCTGTACAGCCGCTCCTGCCACATGGCATGCAAGCACCGGTAACGCTCAAGTTAGTTCTCACCTTGCACACAGAGCACGATGTTGCAACAGTTTTGAAGAGGGATGCCAGCACAGCACAGCTGCGGTCATGAGACATGGCATGCACAAGCATACAATGTACACAACACTTTGCATACAGGGTGTTCCAGTAGAGCATGAGGAGTATGACCGCAAGCTCCTGCTGGAGAAGACACGCCACCTGAAGAAGGTGTGCATCAGCAAGGCCAGCATAGCTAGAGATGCCCAGTTGGGGGTCCCACTGGAGGGAAGGGATGAGATGGAAATGACCAGGTGTTGTGCACGCGCATGCTGCTGGTTATGCCAGCCACATGTGTACGTTGGCTGATAGGGTTTGGACTGCTGTGTTACATGTAGGTGCGCGCAACTGGCAACCCGCGTGAGGTCATGTTTGGACTGCGCATCGACCTCATCCGCAACATCGCCAATATTGCCAAGAGGTGCGCCCAAGAGTCTGCAGCCATCCTGTAGGAGCTTGCGCAATAGCTGTCCTGCAACACAGCTCATTTCCATATGCAGGGCAGGTTGATGGATGGCTGAGCTACATCATTCCTTGCTGCCATGTTTTGCCGCCTGCGCAGCCAGAAGCACAAGCAGGACTTTGTGCGCGTGCCGCCACCCATAAAGCACTACATCAAGGAGGTGCAGGAGCAGCTGCACCAGGTGGGATGGCATGCCCCAGCCCGCAGCAGGGGAAAGGGTGTTGTTGTTGTTGCTTGTATGTACGTGCGGCTAGCGCTGGTTTGAACACGACCCACTTCACGCGTTACTGCCGACCGACCCTGGTGATGATGTCAGCCATGCCCAGATGGCTGCAGCTCTGTTCAGCCCACGTTGATCACACACGTATCACACTCCGCATACGCACAGATCTGTGCGTGGCCCGAGCTGGAGCTGCCGCTGGAGGAGAAGGTGTCCTTCTTCCGTGTCACGCGCCACACATTTGGCCGCACAGCACTGCTGCTGAGCGGCGGGGGTGGGCTGGGCACATTCCACCTGGTGCGCGGGGTTTTGTGCTCGGGGTGTGGTCAGGGGGCAAGGGATAGGTGGAGTACCACTTGTGGGTTGTGGATATGCGTTTTGAGGGGTGGGGGTGAGGGGCAGGGTGTGGAGCTTGGGTGTTGAGCTGGAAGCTTGGATTGGCTGCTGGAGCACGAAGCCATGGCATGGACTTGTAGGATGAGTTTTGGCCGCAGTGCATGGGAGTTGAGCAGATTTGAGCAAGATGGTCCCGACACAACGTTACACCTCTTGACATGTCTGGCTGTGTGCGGCTGCTGGCGTCGCTGCATGCAGGGCGTGTGCAAGTCACTGTTTGAGCGCCAGCTGCTGCCGCGGGTGCTGGCGGGGTCAAGCGTGGGTTCCATTGGTGAGGGGGTCCGCAGCCCCATCCACTGGGGCTGGCTTTGGGTCCAGGGCAGGGTGTCACCTGCGCATCTCCAAGCTCCCACTATGGCTACCGTGTGCTCACATGGGGTTTTTAGCAGTGTTTGCTACACAGCCATGTACTGGATCCATGTGCTTTCACACATGCATTTGCATATGCACATGCATTTGCATGTACCGTATATAGAAATGCTGCGGAATGCTTCACGCCGTACCCCGCGCTGTATGCAGTGTGCGCGGTCGTGGGCACGCGCACCGACTACGAGCTGCGTGAGACCTTCTCCAAGCTGGACAAGTTTGACATCGGCTTCTTCCAGAACAGGTTGGTTGAGCTTGTGTGGCTGCTCCTCGTAGTTGCATGGACCTCCTGCGGCATGGCTGCAGCTGCATGGTGGCCGTGCTGTGCCCCACATCAATGTCCAGTCTGTCCTGCATGGAGTGTGTGCGCTTTGGCTGAGGACCAGCAAAGCATGCCGTAAAGCCACATACTTTGTGGACCATGACGTATGCAAATCGGCTCAGCTGGCAAACATGACGGGGTACCCTGAAACCCTAAACCCTGATATGTGAGCCGTGAACCCTCGCCTCACCCTTGGACCCTTCCACCCCGAACCTTCTGCAGCCGCGCCGTGGACCTGGTGCGCTCCATCCTGGACAAGGGCCACATGCAGGACATTGCGTACATGGTGAAGAAGCTGCGGCAGCTGCTGGGCGACTGCACGTTCTTGGAGGCATACGAGCGCACAGGTACACTGTCCAGTCTGTCCTGCATCCCGTAGTACGGCCACTGGGGGCACCTGCCAGGCCACAGGCTGGGAATGGAGGGAGGGGCATGGCAAGAGGATGGAGAGGAGGAAGGGGATGGGGAAGGGGGTGGTGCGTGGTTGGTGATTGTGCATGTACGTCGCTGGCTGGCTGGGGCCTTGAACAGGCGCACCTGGTTTGCTTGTTGAAGGAGCAGGGTCGCGCACAGAGCTGTCAGCACCCAACCCACTGCAGCGATGCAGCATGGTCAGCACCTAATCCCTGCCCAGACCACCTCCGTCCTGCGCTGAACATGCTGTGCACCTGTGCCCTGCACGCCTGCAGGCCGCATCCTCAACGTCACCGTGTGCCCTGCGGACACCAATGAGCCGCCGCGGCTGCTCAACTACCTGACTGCGCCCCAGGCCCTCATCTGGTCCGCTGTCGCTGCATCCTCCTCCTTCCCCGGCCTCTACCCGCCCCAGCATATCGTGGGCCGCAACAGCAAGGGCGAGGTGGTCAAGTGAGTTGGGCTCTTGATGTTGAGGGTGTGCGTGCAGGCGAGACTAGCAGGTGCACATGGGCAGCAGCTGCCATGGTGCGCGGTTGGCACGAGCAATGGCTCAGGGGACTAGGGGACTGCTGCACGGGGACCGGACAACGTCCTAACTGTTTATTTGAAAAGAATTAGATTGGAGCGCGCATCGCGTTTTCTTCATGCCAGCTGATGGCCGTGCCCTTAGATGCCTGTGGTGCCTGGTTTGCGCTGCAGGCTGCACGCGCACGGCGCAAGCGAGTCGCTGCAGCGGCGCTGGCGCGATGGTTCCCTGGAGTTTGACCTGCCGGTGCAGGTGTGTGGGTGGGATGTCAGTAGTGCAGACACAAGCTGGATAAACAGCCTCAGTCAACAGCCTCGGTTAACGGCCGGCCCGCACACACGTCTCAGGGATCTAGACGCTCTGCTGTGCCTCATTTCCAAGTGCTTGTCCATCCATCTCTAGCTACGCTGCTGCAATATACATCAGCAGCGTCAGCAGAGGTGGATGGGCAAGCACGGCCAGCTGGCTAGAACAGCTTGATGGGTGTGGAGGGGAACTGGGGCTTGCTGCCCACTGCATGGTCCTCAAGTGTGCAGGTCATCTGCGTTCTCATAGATCCGCTCTTGAGATCCACTTCCCTAAACCCTGTTACTCTAACCCTCCAACCCTAAACCTAAACGCTAAGCCTAAACCTAAACCCTGAACCCAAACCCTAAACCCTGCACTCTACACCCTGAACCCTTGTCTCCTACACTCGTAGGCGCTGGCCGAGATGTTCAACGTGAACCACTTCCTGGTGTCCCAGACCAACCCACACATCGTGCCCCTTGTCAACTTCAAGTCCCTGTTCCCACACAAGTGGGGCAACATCATGGAGGCGGAGCTGAAGCACAGGCTGCAGGTGGTGCAGTGGATGCTGCCCGACTGGCAGGTGTCCAAGTGGCTCATGCTGTTCACGCAGGTACGCCCTCGGTGATGTGCCTGTGTGCGCCTGCAACACTTGCTGTGGCGGAGCGGTGCTTTTGTACCTTGGGGTTGCTGGCTGCCTGGCGTGGTGCAAGCCAGCTGTTTGATGCGCATAAGTGCGGCCAAACTGCCAACTTCCTAGAGGGGACCAGTGTCCCTGCTTGCTGCACTGAAGCTTTCCAAACGTCCTGAAGACAGGCGCCTGAGTGGTGATACAGATGATCATTGGTGACGTTGTGGTGTCTGGTGTGCGGCCTTGTCACATGACGGCGCACTTGCCTGCGGTGCTGCTGTGCACGCAGCCATGGGAGGGTGACATCACCTTCACGCTGCCATCCGCGTTGTGGAACATCTCCAAAACAGTCATCAACCCCACCACAGAGGACTTGCTGCACGCGGTCAAGGTGGGTAGGATCCTACCGCATTGTTGCTGCGCAGGGCACGCGGCGTGCATACACTGCACCTTCCGCCTCCCGCTCTGCACTGCAGTGCCTGCACTGCACCTCCCTCACTGCTGCCTGCGAATGTGTAGCTGCTGTTGACCCGTTTCAACACAGGAATGTGTAGCTGCCGGCTGTGGGGCACCTGGCACAACCACAGCTGCAAATGTGCTCAACACCCTCCGTCCTGTCGTTCTTATCACATTGCTGGGGTTTTGGTTTGCTGCAGGTGGGGGAGCTGGCCACATGGCAGCGCATGGCAGCGATCGAGTGCAACTGCACGATTGAGGCCACTTTGGACAAGTGTGTCGCGCGTGTGCAGAACATGGTGAGTAGGGTGCGGGTGTTGGTGCAGCTCTTGGGTGCGGCCAGCCAACAAAAAGCTGGTAGCAAAAAAAGCAAACAAACTGGTTGGGTGCTAGGGACTTGTGAGCAGGCTCAGCAGGAGGCTGCTCGTCATGGCACCAGCCCTTCTGCACCCACATCAGCCGGCAAGCCATGCTGCCGGTTTGCCGCTGTGCTTGTGAACATACCTTGGGGCTCAGTGTTTGCGTCACAATGTGCACTGCTGAACCACAACCTGCATGCTTTGGCCCCGCAGGCACGCGGCCGGTCCATGACCATCCACAACATGGGCGCCAAGGTGCCCTCATGGCTGCACATGCCCGCGGTGGGCGTGCCCATGGTGCAGTCATGGGGCGACAATCTGGGGGCGGAGGAGGGCATGAGCCAGGCCACATCCTGGGGGGATCTGGCAGCAGTGGACGGCGGCAGCGCGCTGCATGTGAACGGCGCGGCGTCCCCCAATAGCTACCGCACCAGCGCAAACGGGCGGCTGGGCCTGGGCGGGGTGGGCGGTGGGCGCTCGCGCGCGGTGGGGCTGAGCACGGTGGCTCAGGGGCTGGAGCATGAGGAGGCGGAGGAGGAGGAGGAGGAGGGTGGGTGGTACACCAGCACACGGCATGGGAGCCACCAGGTGGCCAGTGTGGGAGCACCTGTGCTGGGCAGGCGCAGCAGCGGCGGGGGCAGCGCGCACAACCACAACCACGCGCACGCGGGTGGTGAGGGGCGGGGCGGGCCCGCCACCCAGCCGCGGCTGCCCCCCATCCCTTCCTCCATGTCCTCGCGCGACTCGCTGGCCCATGAGGACGGCTTTGACTCAGCCAGCTCGGTGATCATGGCGAGCGGGGGCATGCGTGGGGGGCATGGGGCCGCAGCCGCGGGGCTGGGTGGCCTGGTGGGTGGCGGCCATGGCAGTGGGGCGAGCAGGGCACCCGGCAGCAGTGGGCTGCGCAGCTCCAGCTCCTCAGCCACCATGTCCAGGCGGGGCAGCATGGCCTCCGGCCTGTCAGCCCTTGCAGGTCCCGAGGCGGATGCCACATGCAGGCCGGCCACGCCCGCCCTGGGGTCCTACTTTGGCTCCGGCGGCTCTGTGGCTCGCAGCGCGTCCCTGCGCGCGAACGGCGCCGGCATAGGCATGGCCACGGCAGCCCTGTCTGACCCTGCGGTGGCTGCGCGCGCCGGTGCGGCGGATCCGCCGCCTCCTCACGGGTGCCGTCACACCGCGGCTCACCCACACATGCGGGCCCCGGCAGCGCGCGCAGCAGCATGTCGCTCGCGGACGTCACGCACTTCTCAGCCAGCCCATCCTTTGCCGGCTACGCGTCGGCGGCTTCGGTCGCTGCGGCCCGCGATGCAGCTGCAGGCGGCGGGGCGGTGGCCGAGCCGCCCGTGCACCGCACACTGTCTGCACCTGAGCCGCCTGCGTACGGCGCGCCACGCGCGTTAGGAGTGGCTACAGGCGCCGCTCCACATGCACTGGTGCACGCAGAGGCCCTGCTGCGCAGCCACAGTGTGGGCAGCAGCAGCCTGGGCGCAGACAGCGCGTGCGAGCCACAGTGGACCCTGGGGCCTGCCGAGCTCCTGGAGTCTCGCGGCAGGCTGAAGTGCGGGGTGCCTGGCAGCGAGGAGGACATGTCCTCGTCACAGGCCACCCCCATGTCCCAGCAGGCGGGCGGCATCACAGCAGAGGACATCATCAAGCTCGCGTCTATGGACATCCATGCCCAGGATGGAGCTGATGCTGAGGGTGGTGGCGACATGTGAGTGCTGAGGATGCTTGCAAGTCAGCACTCTGCTTGTCAGCATGTTTAGAAATGAGCGGTGGGCGTTGTCCGCATGCCAGCGTCGTATGTCAGCGAATCATGTGCATCTGCTCTGCATTTGAAAGCCACACAACCTCCCTGCTCCCCTGGGGTGCTCCAGGGCTCTCACCCCTGTGGTGGGCCTGCACGATGTGTGGCTCAGCATGTGCATGGCCCGTCGTGTGTGGTGTTCAACCCTTGCCGATGCCCCCTGCTCCTGACCTGCCTGCAGCTGGGGCGCGCTGCTGCCTCTGGCTGGCACAGTGGAGAGCCTGGAGGCGCATGCCGCTGCTGCATCCACCAGCTCTGATGGCGGTGCAGGGCCCAGCCACAACGCAGCCGGCCACAACGCTGGCAATGCGAGTGTGCCGCCTGCGGGGCGCGGGAAGCCAAGCACCTCCAAGCTGGACGTGTTTGCCTACTGAGCCTCAGGCTGGCAGGAGGGGCGAGAGAGGGCCCGAGGCGGGGTGAGCAGTTTGACAAAGCAGCAGTTGGGGGTGGGATTCCCCTCCGAGCTGGAGGGACTGCATAGAGACGTCATGTGAGGAGACAAGGGTGCAAGAAGTGAGGGTGGCTGACCACATTCCTCGACAGATTGATGTGTCAAGGGGCCACAAGGGTGCACCTGTGTGGCACGCGTGGAGGCGGCAGCAGCTGTGCAACGGCTTTAGGCACATTACTTTCAGAGCTAGGGTGGAGGGGCAGAGGGTAGCGGGTAGGTGAGGGGGGGCGCGATTGCCAACGGGCAGCAGACTGCATGGCTGCCTGTCGCTTATCATGCAGCCGCATACTTGCAAGCGCTGCAGCTCCCTTGCGCAAGGCTTGAATGCATGCCATGTACCAATAAAGATGTATGCGGCGCGGTCAAGTGGGGCGGCAAGCAAACGGCAGAGAATGAAGACCCTTACAAGTTCTAGTGGCCAAAGAACCTTCACGGGCGGTTGAGAAGCTTATCACTATCTGGGGGTGTTCTTTGGCTGTGTTTGTTTGCTGGCTTGGCGTACCCACCGCCCAAGCCAGCGTGATGTGCCCAATGGGGCGCTGAGTGGCTGTTGTACAGGCCTGTTCAACCATAACGACAATGGCTGGTGCCTGTGCCGGCGCGCGCCAGTCCTGCATTTTTGACCCCCCGATGATGTCTTGATGTGTGCTGCCCGTGTGTGCCCATGAGGCCAGTGGCCCCGTGTCAAGCTGGGGCACAGCCCCATGTGTTGTTCAGTTGCGTGCAGGACGAATGCTCGGGCCGCAAAGGGCAACATGCGCTTGCCGCTTGGGGTCAGTGGGACGTCTGCATGGGCACAACCAAGTGTTACCGTGCCCCATAAGGGAACACTCAGGGTTTGCAGTGCCGCCTCAGCAGTGTTGTGGACAGTGCCCGCCTGTGTAGAGTTGGGTGCGGGCGTGTGTGTGGAGGGAGTGCGTGCTGCAGCTGTTGGTGCAAGACACGTGCTGCTGTGCATGCCTGTTGAGGTTCCTGGGGGGTTATGGCCGGCAGAGGGAGGATGCAGGGCGTGAGTTGCCTGTGAGCGGGTGCCGGATTTTGGGCTGTGGCCTGTGTGCGGGTCGTGGGGCCGCCTGTGTCCACTTGCAGCCGTTCGTGATAATGAATGACCTGTGGCACTGCGGTAGTGCCCTGCTGATCCCACGCAGGCTGAAGATCATGCTTAGGCACCCCCTATTCCCACTCCCACCTTCACCAAGCCCCATTAACTTATGCATGTAGCGTTCATTCTGGTTGTGGCCAACCTGGAACTGTGCTTGCTGCGTCACCTTGTTTACGCCCATGGTCATGTGAGCCAGTCACCCATGACTGGAACATGCAATGGGACTTGCTCATGCTCATCTGCATGCTGGGTCATCGTGTAAAGATGTACCTCTGTCCCTGAGCGTTGCTGCATCATTGGTAGGCAAACAGCACAGCGCACGGCGTTCATGTTACATGCTGCGTGACATCAGCAGTGTGAAACCAATCCTTCATACACATCGTGTGCAGCACATACATCAGCCTGCGCCCTGGCCGCCTATGCTTGCAGACCGCTCTCCCGTAGCAAACACATGATGCACTCGTATGAGTGCATCTGGCCGTTTCATGCGTTTAGATGGGCCAGCCCCACGCATCCCTGCAGAGGCTACATAAACAATGCGTTTTCTCATAGCTTGAAACAGAATAACCACAGTTCAGCATATAACCGGCCTTCCCTTAAAGAAAAATGAAAGGAACTGTACATGTGGTAGCCCCTGGTAGCTGGACACCATTGCCGCATGGCTCCCAGCGCTCATGTTCACCATGCAAGCATGGCTGGAACCTTGCACAACCAAAAACCCGACCAACCCTTCCAGTCCCTGCCTTCACGCATGCTTGGACTGTGGCCTCAATTGAGGAGCGGTCGCCTGCGTGCTCAGCAAGCGCCGTGGTAGGCAAAATCCACAGAACCCGCAGCTTACTGCCGGGCCTTCAGAGCCGCAGTCTTCGTTTCCTTCTCCTTTTGCTCCCTGGCATCTGCGGCCTTGGCTTGGGCCCACATGACGGAGACCCAAACAACAGCAGCTAGAGCTGTTGCAAAGAAGATACCACAGGGCACAGCCACTGCCACAGCCACATCCGGATATTCAACCATGTCTCAGAGCTCAACAGCACAGTACACCAGGTCTATGATACAGCAGTGCTTGCTAGCCGTCAATGAAGCGACTGCTTCCGCAATGCGTCACGAGTCCTGCTTCATCATTTCGAGGTCACTGAGCCGTTGACCTTCCTGTGCCATCTGCCTCTTCTTTTGATGCCCAGACTTGAGCCTGATGCTGCGTCAGATGCAGCTGAGCAACTGAACACTGCAAAAACTTGACGGCTCAGCTGGTTGAGAACTTACATCATGCAGGCACGGAGCACCCGGCCTTTTTGAGTGCATGCGTTATTGACTTGAATTCAGGCGTGCCTCGCAGTGATGGGCATGCGTTCAATGCACGGGCCAGCGCCTGCGCTGCCTCCCCTGGAGCACCTGCTGCGTAGTAGCAATCCACCAGCCGTACCCACCCATTGACAAACGACGGGGGCATCAACTCCACAGCTTGCTTCGCATCCTCCAGCGCTGAGGCCACCTCCTTCATTTGCAACCGCACTGCAGCTCTGTTACACAGGATCAGGTGTGCGCCACCGGCTGGATGGCCTCCTGCCTGGCCCGGCTGCTGACTGGTGCCCACTGCTGCTGCTGTGTTCCCACTGCAGGAGGAACCAGGGGCCAGGCCCTGATGCTGGAGCAGCTCCAGAGCACGGGAATACAGCGCCTCAGCCTCAGTGAAGTTGCCATCCTGAGCGGCCGCATTGCCTGCCAACCTCAGCTGTGTGACCTGCACCAGCACTTCTGGGACCTTGATGCCGCACACTGCGTCCAGCACCTGCGTATGGTGCGTGCAGGCGAGCCCAACCTGATGATAATGCCAGTCATCTGTACAGTTTGGAAGTCTGACGTATGGTCTCACGCAGGCATGCATGACGTGCAAGTGCGACTGTGATGGTCACTGCAGTGCGGCCACGGCAGGCCCAACTTTCTGTCTATGATGATGCACTATGCAGCCTAATGTGTGCACATGGTTGCAGGCCTGCAGGCCAATGGCCGTGGCCTTGACCAATGAACTGAACAGGGTTACACCAAAAAAACAGGGTCGTGTACCATGTGAGATGGGCGCAGACATACCCGACATGCATCTGCTGGGGTGGCAACATGGGACACGGTGGGACCTTCAGGGAACAGCACCAGGTTGGGTCCGTTGCCGCACCCCCCTGCGCAGTGCAAGCAAACGCAGCTGAGGTGTTATGTATGCCCACACTGTGTTGTTGAGGTCCGTGTCCTTTACTTAGTAGGTGCAATACTGTTCTCCACAGCCTGAGAGTGCCAGCCTGTCAGGTAGCATGCTGCTCAGCACATACCTACAGTAAACCCACTCACCAAGACACCCTGTGCTGCGTACAACCAGGGTGTGCTCATCAATGCCAAGGTCTTGAAGGAATTTCAGCACCTGCATGCATGCACTATGCTGAACATGGAAAAGCGTGCACTGTGCGTGCTGTGCTGTGCGCTGCCGATGCCATGAATGCTCATACAGCACAAGAACCTACAGGAGGCTGCAACACTGGGGCTGCAACAACAAAAGCACCCTTGCTGTACACCACTTTTAATGCTAACCTGTGCGGAACCTTGACGCTTGCATACTTTGGCCGTGCACACTCGTAGCTCAGAGCTGTGGGTGGGACATGCTTGACATACCACAGGATGCCTCTGGATGCTTGTTGGCTTGATGCCTCGTGGAACTAGGGGATGCATTTACTGGGACACAACGCACACCTGCGAGTGTTTGCACGGCTAAAAACCTTTCTAAGAAACGAGGAGTGGGCCTAGTGTGAGGAAAAGTCGTCTTGATGCTCGGCCACGCCTACTAACTGGTACTAGTATACATCATGGCATCATCAATGCTTGTTCGCAGGCACCAGACATTCGGTACTGGCCAATCCCCTTCGCGGCAGGCTCCTCGTAGCATCAAGCATCTTGTCAAGACTCAGGTAACTGCACTGGTGCTGCTATGGGGTGGGACCGTGTCTCATCGTGATGGAATAGTAGGATGAAGCGGGCAAATGAAACGCAGATATACTGCGGTATGGAGAGAGAATGCGTATGCGTGCAAAGATCTGGAACTTTGAGACGCTCATTGCATGGATCTCACATGGGGACGCACCAAGTTGCATGGCAGCATGACACCTACCCTGCAGCTTGGTAACAGAGCAGCAGCAGCAGCAGAGCGCCTTGTGATCCTGCCTTCATGCCAGGTGGTTTTGTCTGGCGTGTACTGCAGGCATATGTGGAGCCATCTGTCGCGTATGCTGTGACACAGCAGGCTGTTGCGTTCGCAGCTGTGCTGGGGCTTGACCTCCTGTGGGAGAAGGAGCGTAAGGATGCACCTGACATGAAGGTTGTGGGTGCAGGAGCTGGTGCAACCCTCGCGGTGCGTGATGGTTCACCTGCCCAGCACAGCCTGGCCGTGAGCAAACCCGCCCATGTAAACAAGTTGGAGCAATTGCGTGTCACCCATACCTTGTGGGTCGTCCATGCTGTGCGCGCCCGCAAAGACCAACCTTGTGCACCCTTGTGCGTGTCCACAGTCCGTTGCGGTCATCAACACGGGCATTGGTGCCCTGTCAGGCGTGGGCCTCGTGATGGGGCTGCTTGCGTCAGGTGCCATGCTGGTGTACCATGGCCGACGCACACTGGATGCAAGTGAGTGTGCGCGCGTGGTGTGCGTCCATCTGTGCTCCTGTTGCGCCACGGAACTGGGGCGTACGCAGCAGCTACCATGCATGCTCATTGGCCCCCGCTGTGATCTGTGCAGCGTGGCTGTAGCTTGAACGGAGCAGCCAAACATTGGTGAAGTGCTAGAATGCTGCACCTGTTGCTGTGCTGCCAATGGCCTGGGCATGACCTGGGCATGGCCTGGCCATGGCCTGGCTCGCTTCACATGATCACCCCAGCTTTACACGAGCGCACCTGATTGTACTGCCCTGTGTTACTGCCCGTGTACTGCACCACAGAGGACGACCCGACAATCGACTGGCCCGGCCCCAAGGCACTGCCAGCGGTCATCACCCTCATCTCATTCTTTGCGCTGAATGTCTTTCTCCAGGGCATCCGTGCGGAGCTCTGACGTGTTTGAACGGGATTTGATCTGGCCTGTAGCAAGATCTAGGCTATGCCGTGTTGGCTCTGCAGCGTGATGCAGGCATGAGGATGGAGGCTGTGTTTTAAATTAATGTGATAAATGATAAAATGAAGCGTGAGGCTGAGGGCAATAGAGAGAACGGCGGAGATAAAGGGAGAGGGACAGAAGGTGTGCGAGAGATTGTGTGTGTGTGAGAGAGAGTGAGAGAGAGGCGAGGGGAGAGAACGACGAGTTGAGAAGCACAGAGGCCTACAGCACAGGGTGATCCAGGCTGCGCAATTTTGACGCATTTTGCAGCATCCTGGTGGCCTCTGGTTTGTGTGATCGTGCTGTAAGGCCTACCACTGGTCCTCCTGCACGTGCTTACCTCCATCTGCCAGCAGCGATGAAGACAAGTGCTGGAAAAAGCTACTTCCCCTGCCGTCTTACACATCGCGTGCAGGTCCACAGCTGATGTACTGTAGCTCAGCGTCATATTTAGGAGCGTCGAGTGATCACTCCTCAGCAGTTACTGCAGCTGCACGAACTCGCCACTCACCATCACCTGTTACAGTCTTTCTACAACAGTACATTGTACAGTGGCACTTGTCCCTAGTGCGACCCTGAGCCTCATCAGGCAGTGCCATCCACTGAGGTCCCGACTTTGAACGCAACGGTGGTGGTAATCGTGTGACTTAACCATGTTCAGTTGGACCCGTGCAGTGTACGGGTCCCCACTGCTCTCTAGTACATCGCAAAACTGTTTGCCCACACAGCATCCAACACACAGGCTGCAGACAACTACACCCACCCGACCAGAGCCATGCGGTCCTCACATGACCCCACACAGCAAGCCTGGGCAAGCTTGTCCAAGGTTCAACCACGCCGCAGAGCCCATATGAGGCCAGAAATGGCAGCACCAACAAAAGCACACCATGCAAAGCAAGTGTTCATGCAAAACGCAAGCGTCAGTGTGTGCTCCTACTACGGCATCCCACCCATGTAAGGCTAAAGGTGTGATCATCATTATACGTTATCATCATCATGCAAGGGACCTGGCCTAATCCTTCAACCCTGAAGTGAGCCAAGCCAAAGGTGCCTGAGCCCACACAATCAGGTACATGCAGGAAACCACCAAGCATCATTGCGCCGACATCCGCGTTAGGCATCGCAAAGCGAACACTAGGGGGATGCACAGCAGAGCTCTGACCCAGGCACAGTGCTGTTTGAGCATGCCCTGCATGAGCAGCGTCTGCCGCACCACCCGGGCCTGAAAACGTCCCCTTGCTTGATGCCCTGACGGAGTACAGAATGATGTGCAATGTTCCTGGAACGTAAACCCCTGGACCGCTGTGCGAAGCACAAACCTCACACGGCCATGTTGTGTGACATCCTGCCAGCCCCAAAAGCAAGATGTGCAACAGCTCCCCCCTCCTTAACACCGACCCCGCTACCAAGGCCTTCTGCTCAAGCCCATCCCTTTTTGCTGTTATCCAACCTGGGCCGGTGGATCCAGAACCACCACCACCAACTGGTGAACAACAACTCCCTTTGACTGTACCATGTCTTGTGCACGCTGCTGCTGCTGCAGCGCAAGGTTGCCCCGTGTTATTGGCGTTCTGCTGCCACGGAGCGTCATCAGCTTATTCACCTTGTTTCCCAGCTTCCCAACCACATGCTGCTGCT
This sequence comes from Haematococcus sp. NG2, assembly GCA_004335575.1. Lineage (NCBI taxonomy): Eukaryota > Viridiplantae > Chlorophyta > Chlorophyceae > Chlamydomonadales > Haematococcaceae > Haematococcus > Haematococcus sp. NG2. The sequence continues at coordinate 84,501 of QAXD01000155.1, read as the reverse complement.
CCCCACTGCTGCGACCAGTGCCCTCGCAAAGGCCGCGGAGTGAAGCGAAGGAGGGTGTTGCCTTGAGAGAGATGACACAAGCAGCAGCACACAGCTGTGGCACGCTTGCAGTAGCCGCAAGCTGCACAAGCGTCATGTGCCCGCACAAGCAGCAGCGGCGGCTGCCACACCAGCCAGCACTGGGAATGGGGGTGGCATGACTGCAGGGAGCTAGCCTGGGCCAACCTGGACCTTTCACAGCAGCAGCCCCACACTCCTCTACATGCCTCATCCCCCACAACCCCGGCAAAGCCAGGAGCACAGGAAAACACACCAGGGCCCTCATGCACGAGCAGAGGATTTGCACAACCAGTGACACAAAGCCCGGGGGCGCCTGGCACCCGCCTACTGCACCCATCATTGTGGCACCCCACATATCTCAGCGTTTCTAGCAGTATGCAGCTGAGCGGCCGATCCAGCTGGCAGCTAGCTGCCAAGGGTGTGAATGGCCCCCATCAGAAACCCACCAGCTGTTATCCACACACAAAACACTACATCTCAAGACACCCGCCATAACACAAGATGTCCTCAGATAGGATGATGGGAGCGCTCCTTGCAAGGATTAAGCTGTCTTGGCACCCGGCTTGTGCATGGCTAGGCCATGCTTATGAGCCAGAGCTGCCACTGTACGCATGTTAGCAGCAGAGCCCACGCTTGTCCTGGAGGTGCTGAGCACAGCAGCAGCAGCTGCTGCAGTTGCGCGCTCTGCCCGTTCATAAGCCGCGCGGCCAAACATGTCTAGGCCCACGCCCGCCACCAGGCCGACCAGATGGAACAGCACTGCCGTGAGAGCTGGGGCCGGAACACCCAGCCGCATGTACAGGAGAGTGTAACCAAGGGTGGAGAGTGCCTTCAGCGCAAATACCCCAGGGGTACGAACCTGTGAGCAGGGTTGTGGGTGGTCAGGCATGAACAGTGCACCATGGGGTCTCAGAGGGCAATGACAACTCATGCACTCGTGCCCGCTGATGTACGCATTTGATTGTGCAGGCCGAACAAGCGCTGCACATGCGTCTCATGCACAAAGCGCATCAGGCATCATCGCACAAAGCGCACTGGTGCAAGGGGCGGCCCAAACGCAAGGCACTTGACACACGTCATGACATGCAAGCGCAACCCACCTGCTCCAGTGCTGTGTACATGAAGGGCTCGGTGAGGAACTCGAGGTGTGATGCACACACCAAGGTCACCGCGTTTGGCACCTCAAAGACCCCAGCCCCCATGAGCGCACACGACATCGCCCTGCCGGCGCCCGACACCAGGAACGAGGCCTCCAGCCACTGGGCCGCACGTTGCTTGGTCGCGGCCGCCCAGTACACCACCGCGTAGGGCAGGACCCACACCATGAGCGCCGGGAGCTCCTCCACGCCCACGCCAAAGAAGAGCGAGCGGCATGTGGAGATGGTGATCATGAGCAACACGGTGGCGGCCCATAGCCGCGCAGTGGGCGCGAGCGCGGCGGCCATGCGCGACACATACGCGGCCTCACGTGCCGGGGACGCATAGCCACGCGCACAGGCCACCAGGAGCTGCGTCAGCCTGCTGGCGCTGAGCAGGTCCGCATGAACCACGGGCGCGGACCACGCTTCAGAGGGGAAGGCAACGGAGGTGGCGGCTGTGCGCAACGGCCCGCTGCTGGTGGTGCTGGACAGCTGCCTGCTGGCTGTGGGCTCATGGAGCTGGGCATACATGTGGGAGGAGGGTGGCGCTGTGGATGTGCTGTCCATGTCCCACTCATACACCTCTGGCCAGCCACCATGGCTATCTGCTCGCACACTGGAGGCTGAGCAGGGGAGCACAGGGCTCGATTTGCGATGCTCGTGGTGCTTGGATTTAAGCAGGCCAGGGGCTGCACACGTGGCCGGCTCAGCCGCATCAACAGCGCCATCCTCAACCGCAGTTGCTGCAGGTGCCACCGCAGCAGCAGTAGCAGGCGCGTGCCGCTGCACAATGCTGGAGGCCACCACCTGTGCTGGCAGCCCGTCAGGTCCTAGGTTGATGCCGGAGGAGCTGAGGCTCAGTGTGACCCTCACCCGTGTGCCTGCCCCCTGCAGGGCCCCATCATTCAGCCGCAGTGGTGCGCTGGAGGTGCGCAGGGCAGGCAGAGGCTGGGAGGCTGAGAGAGGGGCGGGCCGCGCGATGCTGAACGCGTGGCCGCTTGCGCCCTTCACGTCCAAAGACGTGCGCCTCACCGGTCCACGCGGGAGCGGCAAGGGTGCGCTGCAGGGTTCGCGGGGGAGCGCACTGTGGGGCACTGGCGTGCCTGCAGGTGTCATTGTGGGTGTGACGTGTGCGCCGCCCTCTGTGGGGGCTCCTGTGGCCCCGCTGCTGGACACCTGCTCCCCCGGCTCCGTGCATGCACCCAAAGCATCACCAGAACAGGCCTGCGCATCACTGGGCAGCGGCACGACAGGCTCCCACTCCAGAAGCATCCTGCTGCTGCGTCTGGACGTGCGCGGCTCCGAGCGCAGTACATGCATGAGCACCATGCCGTCCGGCAGCACCTGTGCTTCCTCTGCGCTCGTCCTTCCAGCAGCAGCAGCAACAGCAGCAGCAGTAGTAGCAGAAGCAGCAGAAGCAGGTGCTGCAGGGACAGGGGCTGTTGGTACTGGGGCTGGCTCCAGGGAGGGAGTGGCAGAGGCCTCAGGAACTGGTGCAGCATCTCCGGCAGCTGCATCTCCTGTCGCTGTTGTCTGCTGATGTGCTGCGTGCGCTGTGGGTGATGGTGGCAACGGCGCTGAGGATGCAAGCTCTTGTGCATCGCACAAGCCCCTGCAAGACGCGGATGCAGCTGCTGGTGTGCCGGGAGCAGCAGGGGTGGTGTCTGATGGTACGGCCGCCTCAGGCGCTGGAGCGGACGCAGGCATGGCTGCGGTTGGCATTGCACCTTGCCCCGAGCTCGGTGCTTTTGCTGCTGTCAAGATCCTCAGAGGCCGCTGCAGTGGCTGTGTGGGTGTGCTGTGGGGTGAGGGTGCAGGTGTGGGTGCAATCTTGCGCAGGGTACTGTAGGAGTGTGAGGCGTGTTTGATTCTGCCCTTCACCTCCTCCCCCTCGTCAGTGTCCTCTGCCACCCGCTCGGAGTGTGAAGTGTGGCGCTGTTGCGCATGCGCTTGCGGGGACGTCTTGCGTGTATTGACCTGGGGCAAGGACCGCGGGGGCTGTGCCCTCTGCATGTACCATACACGTGGGATGTGTCAGCAGGGTGGCTGCTGCTGCATGCTCACTGTGCTGTGTGCTAGTGGAGGTGATGGGAGGGCAGGCTAGATGAGTACAGCACGGGGGAGAGAGTGGCAGCACAAACTCTGCATACAGCAGATTGGTGATAGCTATGGGGCAACAACAAACTGCTACATATCAACAGCAGGAGGTGCAGCATGGCCACACAGCACTGTTATGACAGCGATCTGCGCTGGACCAGCAGCACACAGCACAGCACCAAGAAATGCACAATAGTTGAAGGGTCATAACACAGGCAGGGCACCGCACGCACCCGCATCGCACGTGCCCATGGCATGCCAAAGTGCGTGCCCCAGTGCACCACCACGCGCAGCATTGCCGGCCGGCCACTCCTGACTGCCAAGTGGAACAGGGTGACACCAGCGTATGGCGGGGTTGGTGCACCCTGTGTGCGGGCCCCTGTACCGCCCGCACTGCTGTTTGTACCGCCCGCGCTGTTGGGGGCAGTACTGCCTCCCGCGGCCAGCATCGCAACAGGGATGGGGATGACGAGCTTTGCAAAGCTCTCGTGGCAGGTAGGCCCTGTGAGCCCGTGCATCAACCTGCTGGACAGCACCGGCCACCCCGCAAGCACGGCGTGTGCTAGCAGGTGACGGCCCAAGCACTGCGCGTGTGCACGCTGCACCTCCGTCACACCCCTTCCAGCTGGCGTGGGACTGGGCGGCAGCGCACCAGCACTTGCTGAACTTGCCCCGACAGCTGGTGCACACGGCGTGGCTGCCACTGCTGCTGCTGCCGGCCCACTGCCGTCAGCGGCAGGGCCCGCGGACCCCTGGGTTGATGCCCCGCCATCATCCAGCCCTGCCTTACAGCCACTGGACCCGCTTGGGCCCCCACCACCATGAGCATCTAGGCCGCGGTGGCTGGGGCCGCTGAGGGACGCGCCCATGGCTGCAGCTGCGTCCTGCTCCGCCACAAACTCGAGCCACACCCCCAGGTCCAGCAGCAGGCGGCGCGCACGCACAGCCGCAGGCACACCACGTGGAAAGGCCGGAGTGCCCGACCCTGTGGGTGGCTGCTCCCCTGGCACCCCACAGTCCAGCACTCCCGGTGGCACCACGCCGCGCGCGGAAGCAAAGATGCCAGGTGCTGGGCCTGTGTAGTGTGCGAGTGCAGCAGGGGCTGGGGCGCTGTGTCCTCTGGAGCCAGGGCTGCTACTGCCGGCGCTGCTGCCGCCCATGCAGCTGGATGCCGCACGAAGGCCCATGTGCGGCAGGTGCGGCCCACGCAGCTCCGGCCGCTCAAGCTCCGCCAGCTCTGGGCACAGCACAGCGGACGCTGCATCCAGCAGCAGCACTGGCTGTGCATCGAGCAGCTCCTGACCAGCATGCACCTGTGACAGCCAGTGGAACACATGGCAGCAGGGTGGGAGCCATGCTGTGAAGCTGCCAGGCAGCCGCCACCTCAACAAGCAAGCCTGGGGAGAATACAATCAGGTCTTTTCACGTGCATGCCCAGCTGCCCATGCAATGCAGTATGCAAGTGCAGCACAGCCTGCGGTAGCCCACATCGACTTGGGAGGGGTATTCTACACATCCTTTGACCGCCTGCCTGCCCGCCGGCCCCTCCCCAACAGATCCCCACTGCCGCCATCAACCATGGTGTTGACAGGCAGACCAGATGGCGCACCTCCAGCATCATGGTAGTGGGGGGCCTCACATTTGTGATGTCCAAGGCAAGGTGCCACATGCTGCTCACACAAGCAGGCTGTGACCCGGGGCCGGTGCCCTGCGCAGGCTGGGGGCCAGATGGCTCAGGCTGTGGCTGCTGCTGGGGATCAGTGGGCCCCTCATCCTCGCATCCCACATCGTGAAATGCTGCTGTGGATGCGATCGCTTTGCTGACAGCCAGGGATGTGTAGGCTGCTATGCGGCGTGCACGCAGGGACGCCTGAGTGGCTTGGGAGGATGGGTGGGGTGGAGCCTCTGCAGCTGTGAGGTTGAGTGAGGACAAGGAGGCAGAGGAGGTGGGAGGTGAGGGGCTGCAGGTGATGGGCGTGAGGGGGCTGCTGCTTGTGAGCCCCAGCCCACCAGCCAGCAGCCCCCCCGGACCCAACACGCGTGTGACACTCGATGCTGTGCCACTCACTCGTGCCGCTGCTGCGGCGTGCTGTGCGGCCACCAGCATCCCCAGCTGCTGCTGCTGCGCTTGCCATGCAGGCGGCGCGGCAGCCACACCCCCCACATGCAGCTGCGCCACCAGTGGCACAGGCCGGCCCTGGCACCGAGCACTCAGCCGCACACCTCCCTGTTGCGCCAGCAGCATCGGCACAGCCGCCGCCTGAGCGCGCAGCCGCACCAGCAGGTGCACCTGCTGCTGCTTGGCCCCCTGCGGCCCTTGCACCCTTGCATCTTGTGGCGGAGCCACGGCCACCAATGGTGCTGCGTGCGTGATAGCCAGCAGGCCAGGTGGTAGTGAGGGCGCTGCTGGTGGTGGTGTGGGTGCTGTGTGGGGGCGGTGGCTGGCAGCCGTAGGGCTGGCAGGTTGGGGCGTGGCTGGCCCCACGGGTGATGAGCGCGACGTTCGCTCTGGGGCTGAGCTGACTGCGGCACACGCCTCCTCATTCCTTGCAGCTGAGGCCAGTGAGTTGGAACACTCGGTGGCGAGCAGTGCGCTTGTGGGGGTGATGCTGGCTGTGGCTGCAGAGGTGGTGGTGGGGTTGGTGGCAGCTGTGGCGGTGCTCGCGGTGCAGGGCTTACTGGCAGCTGTGCAGTTGGTCCCGGTGGGCTGCCTAGAGTGTAGCTGGGTGCTGTGGTTGGGTTCAGCTGTGTGGAGCCACAGCGCGAGGTTGGCCGTGCTGAAGGATTGTGTTGCTGTGCCACAGGTGTCACGCTCCTTGCCGATGCCGTCACTGCAGTTGCTGCTGTTCCCGGCCAGATCCACACTGCTGCCGCAACTGCAGCACTGCTGGGTATCATGGCTGTCGCTGCCCGCGCCCGCAGGCCCGTTTCCACCGCTTTGCGCGCACCCCTGCAGGACAGGGCACAACATATGTGTGCTCCCTGCAATGCTGCAATGCGCACTATGCACTGTACATGCAGCTCGACTGGGCGCTGCGTGCAATGCACCTCAACAAGGCCCCCATTGGCTGATCAGCAGACGAACATGCAGATGGGCTTGCATGACATGCTGCATGTGCATCCAACATCCGGCAGAAACCCCACATAGTCGGCCAATCTCCCCCGTAGAACAGCTCATGTTCAAGCTCCTGAGCCACTCACTGTAGACGCAGCGTCCTCCTCCCGCAAACGTTCTTGATGCCAGAACCCATGTACTCCACGCCCGCCGACCAAGGGCCCTGCCCCCAGGCACACGGATTGATATGGTCGGCTCATGGTTAGATACCCAGAGGCTCGGCTTTGAGGTGCCAGGTGGGTTGGGGACTGGCGCCTAGCCCCTGCCACCTCGCAACCAGCATTCAGTAAGTTGGGCTGAAATACGCCAGCCTGCGGCTGTTCTTGCGAAGGAGGCAAGGGTTCCCCACACATGCTCGTTTGGGCTGGGCCAGACGCTGCAAGCTGCATTGGGCGTGGGCCCCAGATGTCCTGCTCTTAGCTTAACATCGGGGAGGATCCTGAGCAACACACAGTTGCCCTGGCCTGGCCTTCCTGTAGGGTATTTCAAGGCATATAATGCATTATTAGGTTGCTCAATATTCCCCGTGCGACCGCGGAGCGAGTGCACGACAGTAAAGAATCTTGGGTGGAACAGATGGCTCTTTAATTATGCTTTTGGAGCGTCAATACGATCAGGTGAAACATATCAATTGCTCCACGGCTGCGAGCTTTGGCTACGGGCTGCCATCAGCGGCCACTGAGATTACGGATTTTTTTCCGGTTCATTCAGATCATCCACAATATACTTGATTAAAATGTCACTGTGATTATTTCAGTTCGTAGCGTGAATGTGGTCCATCCGTGGTACCATCAAGTGTACAGGCCCCGCGTGCTCTGTTGGCAGTAGTGCGCATGTCAAGGCCACGCACGACTGCCAACGATGGCACACGCACCCTGCCGTGGCATCCGCATGGCCATCAGTCATGAACAGCAGCCATGCAGCGCGGTGTACTGGGCAACCAAGCATGCACAGTGCCAATGCATACTGCGGCATCGCATCCACCCTACACCATCAGTTGCAAATGCAGCTGCCTCGCGCTTACGCATGGAGCTCTGCTGGCAGTCGCATGCAGTCGTTGCAGTGCACTCCACGAACGTTGGGCGCAGTTGTCATGGCCAGCACAACAACGAGGGTGAGCAGCAACAGCACATCTAGCGACAGCAGTCCAGACACCGAAACATTGGGCTCTCTCAAGCGCAGGGTGAGGCCTCGATGGTTTCTGTTCATGCATCAATATGTTCATGCCTACACCGCATATTCGCGGTTGCATGCCGCCTGCACTCAGGCGCACGGTTGCACCATCATATTTGCATGAGGTCGACACTGGTTCGTTCCTGCATCCTGGTGTACTGCTCCAGGTGGGCGAGGTACAATCACGCGTGGAGGCAGTACTGGCCGTAGCAGATCTGCCCGCGATGAAAGCTGAGCTGGCAGAGAAGGAGAATGATGCATCTCAAAGTGGGGTATGGGGAGATCCAGCGCAGGCACAGGCGCTGCTCACTCGTGTGAACACGCTACGCTCTGAGCTGGAAACACTGGCCGGATTTCAGAGACAGCTTGAGGTGCGGTGCATGCTGCAGAGTTGGCATGCATCCAGTCTCGGCACTGCATCATCTTTTTGTCTAAAGTGTGTATGTGAACATTTGCATTCGGTGCTCTGACGTGCAGGATGCCAGTTTTGCTGTTGAGCTCATTGAGGCATTACAGGTGGGTGGGCAGATGCTGGAGGATGTGGGCGGGTGGCAGCCGTGGGCACCTATGACGAGCAGCTGCAGCACACAAGGTGCCTGTTGGGGTGGCCAGGGGTGTGGCAGAGCATGCCCACAACTCAACAGCCACAGCAGCACATGCACAAATGCACAGCTTGTTGGTTGCATGATGTGCAGAATGACGGGGACAAGGCAGAAGCTGCGGGGATGTTGCGAGAGGCAGTGCAGGCGGTTTGTGAGCTGGAGAGGGGCTTGGAGCGGTGGGAGGAGCGCAGCCTGCTGGGGGGGCCGTACGATGAGCGGTGCGCGCATCTGTTCTTAATAGCACGGCGTTTCTTGCAGCACAATGATCTGTGCGTGCATGTTATCGCGGCCATACATGTACACAGTACACGTAGATTGTGCCATGCCCTGAACATGTGGTTTCCTGTGTGCAGCAGGTAGCTGCGTGTCAGCCGTTCCAACCTTATGTAGTGAGCATGCACGCTGCAGGTGTGTGCATGCACTGTAGGAAGCATTGTACTGCCAACCATGTCGCCACCAGAGGCATACTCTTGTCGGTGCACTGCCAACACGGGATTGTGGTGTTTGGTCGTGTGCAGGAGCGCGCGGCTGACCATTACAACGGGTGCAGGTGGGGTGGATGCACAGGACTGGTCAGAGATGTTGGAGCGCATGTACCTGAGGTGAGAGCCGGTGACGCTCTCAACCCTTGTGAAACACAAGTGCCGCGTGTGGCATGGTGTGCGCATGGGCTGACCGGCCTGGCCTGGCCAGGAGGTGCCCGTGATCAGATGGCGTTTTGCGTGACCTGTGCACAGCACATTTCACACAGCTTCATGCGGCACAACATGGGCCGGGTCCACACAAGGTCCCGCCCCCCATCCTGCGCATCATCCTAAACAGCACGAACCGAAGTGTATGATGGTCTTGCCTGGCTTGCACACATGCTGTGCTGCTTGCTTGGCGGCCTGATACAGATGGTGTCCTGGACTGTTGCTGGACCATGCAGATGGGCCTCGGCCTCCGGCTTCCAAGTCACCACCGTGGACCGAGCAGTGGGAGATGGGGCAGGCATCAAGAGCTCGGAGCTGCTGATTGAGGGGCGCTACGCGTGAGTCCCCTGCCCTTGATGCATTGCACCTACCCTGGTGCACCGAGCTGTTGCACTGTGCGCGACCGGGCACGTGGCGTCATGTCACCTCATCATCTGATGCCTTTCTGTGACGTCCTGTGACAGAATGCACGTGTGAGGAGCTGTAAAACCCAGCCATAAGCAGCTGGAAGCTGACACTGCCCATACCCGGCACGTACATGCTCACATCCACTGTTATGTCACTGCCACTGCGCACCTACAGCTACGGCTACCTCCGAGGGGAAAAGGGCACGCACCGTCTTGTCCGCAACTCCCCTTTCAATGCCAAAGGCCTACGGCAGACCAGCTTCTCAGGTACATGCAGCGTCTCGGCATCAAAGCCCTTCTGAGACCACAGGATGCTCGAGATGTTCAGATCACTGTACAGCACTCATCTTGTTGGGCATGTGCTCGTATCTTGCTGTATCTCTATGCCTTCGTTCATGTCATGGTATGGGGTCACTTGTTGGTGGCTGGGTTGTGGTTGACCTTTTCTCATGCACTGCATGCACTCAACTACTCCTCTGGTGCTGCGCACGAGTTAGCGCTGTTTCTCGTTTGCTGCTGAATTCAGGGGTGGAGGTGGTGCCAGTGCTGGGGGACTCAGATCTGGTGGACCCTGCATTAGCAGAAATCAATGAGGCAGATCTTCAAATCACATTCCAGCGTGCAAGCGGAGCCGGCGGCCAGAACGTGAACAAGGTGGAGACAGGTGAGACTGCACGTCAAGAGAACTTCCCTGCAATTCCCTGGACACTTTCTTATGAACACAGGAACACATAAGACAATAAGGGGATGGCTGGGTAGACAGTGCTGCAGGGCCCTGAGCTGACAAGGCACACGGTTGGCACAAGCAACCGTGACATGCAGCTGCTCTGCAGCAAGAGATCTGTAGCGGTGGTCACCACCTCATGTCTGCTGTGTATGTAGTACATGTAGCCAGGTGGCCGTGCTGCTGCCACACTGCACCTATGCCTGCTACTTCCACTGCTGTGCCGGGCTATGATACACACTGTTGGGTGGGTGGGTGCATATGCATGTATGCCGCAGGCGTGCGCATCACACACATCCCTACTGGTCTCAGCGTCAAGTGCACCCAGGAGCGGTCTCAGCAGCAGAACAGACAGATCGCCATGGATATGTTGCGTGCCAAGCTGGCAGTGGTTATGGAGGAACAGGCTGCGAAGAAGGTGAGCGATGGGGTCAGCCAGCACTCACACTGTTGCAGCACCAGTGCGTGGGCAAGCTAGTACGATATGCGTCTCATCTTGGCCATGTTGCGTTGTTGCCTGTTTCAGATTGTGGAGATTCGAGGGGATGTGGTTAAGGCGGAGTGGGGGCAACAAATCAGGAATTATGTGCTGCACCCATACAAGCTGGTCAAGGATACACGTACAGGTATGCGGCGGCTTTTTGACCCCTGCATTGTCCCAGTAAGCTGCTCAGTTGCTTGCATTGCTGCGGCATCCGCTTTTGTTGGAAGGGATGAGTCTGTGCATCTGCGGTGCAGTGCATCACGCTATGCGTGCGTTCCTATCCCAAATCCCCCTGTGCGCTCTGTTTTCTCACGCATGGCATATGTGACTGCTGTTGGGTCTACGCGCTTTGCGCAGGGTGTGAAACAAGTGATGTGGGTGGAGTGTTGGATGGCAGTGGGCTCAACCCATTCATTACTGCCTACTTGCGGTACAAGGCGTCCAAAGGGACCAGTGAACAGTAGTGGCTGATGAAGTGATGATACAAAAGGGACAGACTGGTGCGGCACCACCTTTACAGGCTGTTGTGTAGGCACTGCAAGGGTGTAGATCACTTCTGAAGAAAGTGGTATAACGACTGTTGCATCAAACAAGTGTCCAGCGGTGGCTAGGTCAGTCTCACAGTTATCATCCAAAGCCAGGCACGGCAGGCAGCAATCAGCACTGGTACACCTGGTGGTGGTGCCCGAGCCGTAGGTGCTAGAACGGTTGTGCCACATGCAGCAGGGCATACAAGGCTGCGAATGTTCAAAGAATATGAATGTGGCTGGTTACCTTGAATACGGATGCAGCAGACCTCATGTTGTGCACAGCTTTGCTTGAAATGCCAGCTGCCCCCAGATGGCTGGCAACAAAGGATGCAACGCTGGTGTGCCACAGCTACCAACACATGCCTTGAGAGTCATCTCAAACCGTGTTTTTCACAACACATTCATGTGGGGAAGGCGGTTGGATTGAGTTGTGTACGTGGTTGTGCAGGAGGTCCTCTCCACAAGCCTGTCGTGTGGAGCCTTCCACTCGTTCCAGAGCGGCAGTGGGCAAGGGCATGGTGCAGAAATGCATTACAACAGGCGCTGGTTGCAAGGCGGTGGCACACTGGCTGCTGGTGCGGCATGGAAGGTATCCCCAGTGCGTGCACACAGCAGCCAGCTGCCCTCACACTCCTACATCCATGCTGCATGCAAACAGCCCAGCGTCATGACTGCCATCTGAAACACAATCAGTGTGTTCATTTCTCATGTGGGCGCGGGCATGTCAATGTCACCACCAGCACATCCATGGCACCACCACCCAGCATGAGTTGTCCACAACGCCCCATGCGCACACATCACACATCCATGTGCATGCGTCACATGCGTGCAGCCACCTCCGCCATGCGCCTCTTCACAGCGTACAGCCCGCCCACGTTGGGCCACACCTCACACCCGCGCTTGAACTCCGCCACGTCACCAACCACCACAACCGCCTCACCCTCCACCGAGTAACCGACACCAACCACCGCAGGCGCTTGGGGAACTGCCACCTGACCAGCTGCTTCAGCCGTTGCAGAGGGCGCCTTGCCACTGCCGCTGCTGCTGGTGCCTTGGGGCTCCTGAGCGGGAGATGCTGCGTGTGCCCTTACCTCCCCTCCCACTGCCCCGCTGCTTGCTGCGGCTGTCTGGTCACTCGCGCTGGGTGTGGCAGTTGTTGAGGCTGCAGGCGTTGGTGGTGCAGATGGAGGTGCAGCAGCTGCAGGAAGCTGGTCAGGTGCACCGGGTGTGCTGCTGCTTGCTGCCACATCTGCTGCGCCACGGACTGCAATGATGGCCTTGCGGCGTGTGGTGCAGCGCAGGAGCATGTTGGTCGCGAAATCAATGAGGTCTTGCGGCTGCAGGCCTCTCAGGACCTCCACCTCTTGTGCCTGTGGTGCAGGCAACAAAGGCACGTAACAGGAGGAGTGGCACAGGATAAGCTAGCAGATATAGGCAGGATGGCAGGCGGGCTGCAGGGACCAGTGCAGTGATGACGACCAGTGCAGCGATGACAATGACCACACGACACATGTGCTGCGACGGATGTTTGGGTACAGGGCTGATATTTTGGATGGGGGTTTACGATTGCACGCATGCGTGGTTGCGTGAATGTAAGGTTGCATGTATGCGAGACTGCGTGTGGCACAGTGACCTGGGCAGCACCCACCTGCCGCCCCCACAACAGCGTGCCAAAAAACGCCTCATTCCACCAGCGCTGCGCCACCTCACCTGCGTCATACATGCCAAGCCAGGGTTCAGGGCTTTCAGGTTCAGTGCACGGTGTGTGGTACCAGGAAGTGCTCACTCGGTGCAGGGCACTTGTTGAGGGTTCTGCCGGCATGGCAAGCCGTACGCAAAACTGACACCAAACCTACCAAATGCCCATACCAACCCTACCAACCACAGCGGGTCATGCTCATCACAGGGCATGCAGTGAATACGCATCGGGTACATGTAACACGTGCTGCACATTTGTATGGGGCCTGCAGTGGCATGGAATGCACGCCGTCTGGGCAAGGGCCTTACCCAGCCGTTTGGGCTTCTCCAGCTTGGCAGCAATCAGCTCGCCCACTGCCTTGGCAAACTCCGGGGGCAGCGAGGCGGCTGCTGCTGCCAGTGACTTGCGTGCTGCTGCTGCTGCTGCGCCATCTGAAGGGCCGTTGCTATCCTGCTCTGAGCTGCCTGTGAGCCCACACTTCTGTGGCAGCAGCTCCTGCACCAGCTGGCCCACAAAGGCCTCCACACGTGACGCCAGGTGGGCGGCCGTGTGGGACGTTGACTGGACCACAAACTCGACGTGGTGCACGCCCAGCTCGTGGTTGTTGAACATGGACACAATGTAGCCCAGCTGCAGGCGCGGTCCATCACAACAAAAGCAAAGAGAGTGAGGGGGGATCTACGTGAAGCACCACACAGCCTGTACGTCTGCCACTCAGACAAGAAGGAGGCAAGAGGGACGGGCAGTAGAGTGCTGGGAACAATGGCTGCACATGTGCCATGAGCAAGCAGGCACAGCTGCGCAAAGTATGAAGAGCTGTGCCCAACGGTTGCAAGCACATCACGCATGCGCCACCTGGAGAATGCATGGCACTGCGTACACAGCTGCCCCGCACCTGCTGCTGCGTGCGCAGGACGTTGAACGCGTCGCGCTTGCCCATGTGCACCAGCAGCTGAAGCAGCACATTGGACCGCAGGTCGTCGGGGCCCACCTGCGGCACACGTGCCATGCACGCGCACGTCTGAATCCAACAGGCGCACACTGTTTTGGTCCACAAAATGTTTTGGTGCGCACGCTGTTTTGGTTCGCACGCTATTTTGGTGCGCACGCTGTTTTGGTTCGCACGCTATTTTGGTTCGCACACTGTTTTGGTTTGCACACTGTTCAGGTGTGCACGCTGTGTTCACTGATCTATGGCAACATGCCCCCACCTGGTACGCCACTGACACCGCACTGTTTGCGTTGGCTGGGTCCGGCCCGGCCTCCTCCATCAGTGTGGTCACACCCGCAGGCAGGCGAATGGCCCTGCGAGCGCACCGCCGTGCCGCACAGCACCCCACACATCGCGCTTGGTTTTGTTTGAGCCAGCCAGGCAAGGAGCAGGTGCCAAGGGCAGTTGGATGCAGCACTACAGCACCTGGATTGCATAGACGAAACTGTGTGGAAGTGCTCCCAACGTTGGGTGCACAGGAGTAACTGGAGCAAGGCGGCAGTAGTTCACAACACCAGTACAAAGGGCAGTACATGAGCAGTACAAGAGCAGTACATGAGACGTACCGCAGGTCACGCATCTGTGAGGGGTACAGCGGCTGAGCGCACAGCGTGTCCTGCAGCAGGGACTGCAACTTGTGGGCCAGGGCCAGGGCCTCAACCTTGGACACATTGCCCACTGCCATGCCCTCCACAAAGCAGCTGCAGCGTACGCACGCATCACCACAACAAAACAGGACAAGTCAGCCAGGGAGACGCGAGGAACAGCTCAAACCCAGCTGCTCCTTGGCTGGGTTGATGTGGTGGTATACCACGGGCCCTGGCACTTCCTGTCTATGCCAGCCACCCACAGCATCAGTGCCGGGCCGGCATGTGTCAGTGCACGGGTAGAAGTGCAGTTTCACAGGATGCAGGCAGCAGAGGAGGGCGTACCGTGACAGCATGCGCTTCACAAAGGCAGCGAGCGCCTGAGGTGTGATGCCACCAATGACCGTCATGTACTCCTCCACCCTCCAACGCCTCAGGTTCAGCAGCAGCTCTGAACGTGAGCCACAGATGTATGGCACGCATGAACCAGGCAGCCATGCAACGGTGTTGCCAAGCACGCAATCATAACACACGAGGCCACGAGTAGGTCCATCGGGAACCCAGTTTTCATGACTGAGGCCTTCTCCTGAGGCCTTCACAAATGCCTTCATTCAAGACTTGCATACACACAACTCACTGCAAGTCCCTTCCCATGAGGCAATACACATGGTCATCAGGCAGTACACATATGACCCCCCCCCCGGTGATGTACCTCGGCGATACATCGCCCAGCTGTATGGCTGGCCGTACTTCATGTTCCGGTACTCCTTGGACACCTGCAACACCACGGGCGCACAATGGGGTGGGAGATGGGTGCGTTCAGTTGATGGTCAGCGGCAAGCACTGACACCGTGATAGCCTCAGAGAGCATGCATGTCGTCCAAGCCCCCACAGTCCCACCCAGCCCTAGAGCAAACAGCAAGCCTAGTACACAGCGCATGCATACCTCTTCCACCACCACTGCAAAGCGGTCGGGCTTGATCTGCAACGCGTTACAGTGGCAACCGCATGCCATCAAATACCCGTCAGCCAGTTTGCACTCCTCCACCATACGATGAAGCAGAGCCATGCACACAAGCGCTCCCAGCCAGGCACAAGAGGTGCATGGCTCACCTCCAGTGCTGCACACTTAGCCAGCACCTCATCCAGCAGCAGGGGCAGCTTGTGGCTGTAGCCGCTGACCACCACCTGAGAGTAAGAGTGAGGATCCATGGATCATGTGGCAACACAGTCATAAAGGTTGCCACATGCGCTGGACTTGCTCCAGCCCCATGAACCGAGCTGCTGCATGGCCTACCAGTGAAGGCCATGTCAGTAAGGCAAACCACAATGTGTTGTGCAGGCTGGTGGAAGGGCGACCAGCCAACCTTTTGTGGTGGTGTACAGGGGCATGGCTACAAAACACAGTGTGGTGACACTCTGCAGCTCAGCTCCTTGATCACATTTGTAGATAAGGTAAGCCTAGGCTTGTATCCTCCAGACCCATGGCCCCGCAAGAGCCCCTCCTAAACCCTAAACCCTGAACCCTAAACCCTGAACACTAAACCTCAAACCCTGAACATTGTAGCCCCTTTGACGTGGCCCACCTGGAAGCCTGACTGCGAGTTGTGCACACCGTACGACAGCCCTGCCAGGTCAGCCGGGTACGCCAGCTCATTCAGTGCGTCAGCCACGAGCTTGACGTACAGCCTGCAGTACAGTGCGTGGTTTCAACATGCAGTACAGTATGGGGTCTCCACTTCCACCAAGGGCAAAAACGTGCGGAAGAAAGGCAAGGACGGCGGCAAGCCTAGATCTGCCGCATCAGCGCTTCAGGTAGGACAAACTTGGCTGAGTGATGCAGGTGGCGCACAACTCGAAGCAAAGGGTTGACACGATGATGCACATGCTGCAAGCACGGATGGGTCGGCTTGCAATACCAAATGCCTGCGTCCAGGCAAGTTAAAATGCACAGCACAATGGAAGTGTAGCATGTCGCGTGGGTACTCGTACACCCTGCACTGACCGCGTGCACACAGCCGCCTCAGGTGTGGCATAAGCCTCTGGGCACTGGAAGTCCGCGTACACCACCGCCTTGGGTGCAGGAAACCTCAGCTCACATCTGCCAATAATGACCATGCGTGTGGCACAGGGAGGTAATGAAAGGACCCAGAGGAAGGACCCGCAGTGAGAACCATAAGATAGTCCGAAACGAGGATGTAAAGCAGGATTGTGAAGTGAAGTGATTGTGGAACAGGGAGGGGTGAAGCAAAGCATCAGCTGGTGTTGGGATTGTGAAGCCAAGGTGCCCCACCACCAGCGCAACCGCCCTTCTGGCACCCTCACACCGCGGCTGGCCCCTGCATGGCGTGCAGACACACATACACACACACACGCGCATGCACACATATGCATACATCCCCCGCCGAACAATTACATGCGCGCAACCCAGGTGGGCCCACCTGTGCCACATGCGCAGCAGGCCAGGCACCTCCACCACCACGCTGGGGCCTGCAGCTGGGTCGGTCGCCCCGTCCCAGTCAGCAGAGCGCAGCGACAGGTCTGTGGGGATGAAGGGGTTCGGCACCGGCAGGTGCAGCCCACTGCAGGTGTGCACAGGGCGATCCAGAAAAAAAACTGGTGATTGCTTTGCTAGAGCAATTTGCTGTATGTTTGCAAGCAAAGGAACTTGCTGAGCGGTTAGCACTGCAGCACTTGAGATGTGGAGAAGGAGAAGGTTGATAACCCATGAGTAGAGGGTCGTGTGTTGACGACATCTAGCAAGGGGGTTGTGGAGGCTGGGGAGAGGGCATGCCATGCTGGTGTATGGCGCTGGGCCCACGTGGTATGTTGCACAGGAAAGGAGAGGCTGTTGGGCAAGTACCCTATACACCTGAAGTCCCTAACCCCCGGCACACACCTGACCACCACCATGTTCGGCGGCCCCTTCATGACTGCCTCGACGGGCATGCTCGCAGCCGCTGCGGCTGCGTCCAGCCCCGCCGCACGCCACGCGTCTAGCCACTCCTCAGGGATCGGCCCCCGGGAGAAGCGCGTGCCGTACCTGTGGTGGATGTGTGACCACACACAACAACATGTAGGCGGCATATGAGGCACAGCACAGATCAGATAGATGGGATATCAGACAGATGGGATGGGCTTGTGCAAGGCCACGCCGCTGTGGAAGTAGAGGGCGTGGGTTGAACATGCCTGTGTGAGGCACTGCACCTCACAGTGGACAGACAGCAGGCGCACAAACGTCACAACAGGCGCATAAACGTCACAGCAGGCGAACAAACGTCACAGCAGGACCGCTGCAGGCAGCATGAGCCACACACCATGGCTCACTCTCGGTCGCCTCCTCTGCGAAGCCCTTGCTCACCCACATCATGCGCACCTGGGGCACAGCCGCATGAAACACCGCGCATGAAAACGGCGCGTAAAACGGCGCATGACAACCGCGCATGAAAACTGCATGAAAACCACAGTTGTGAGGTATCCAGGACCGTGCCCCAACCTGTGGGCAATACATACTGCTGCTAACAACCTCATGCTGCCACATGGCGCATGAAGCAAAACCAGTGCACTTGCCGCAAACAGGTGATTGCGCATGGCAATGCTTTAGGTTCACGAGCCAGAGACAGTTGAGCCAGTGCTTACATGCTCCAAGCATAGAGAAGACACCAAAGCAATACAACACAGTGTGACCAACCACACCTGCTCCACGTTCATTTCTGACAACGCCTCGCGGATAGCTCCCTCGTCCCACTCCTGTGTTGTGAGAGGGTACCGCAGCGTGAGGTACAGAGCAGTTAGACCGAGGTGTTCCAGTATGCAGGCGAAGCATGGTGCTCTGCAGGGCTGGCGCAACCTCTGGACCTGTCACCAGCGCGGTGTTCACCCTAATCAGGTGGGAAGCACCAGCTTGCAGTGGAGAGTCATGGACCCCAGTAGCGGCTACGCCACAGCCACTGCATGGACTCATGCGCTCACACACGCACGTCGGCATGAGTGCATGCATATGCATATGCACCCATACATGCGTGCCCCCAACCATGCTCGCGCGTCATGCGCGTGTCTGTGGCATGCAAGCACGCACCAGGGGCACGTGATACATGGCCAGCAGAAGGTCCTGGGGAGGGTAGTGCTGCATGGCCGTGGACAGGCTGGTGGTGTACTGGTAGGGGCTCTGCTTGTCACGGAAGTCAAAGCGTGTGCGCTGCAGCGCGGCCACCTCCTCCCACACGTCACGCCTCACACCCACTGAGCCCACCAGACCCAGGTACCTGGGGTGCGGTTGGGAGGTGGTTGCAGCACTGACCGGTTCAGTGGGAGGCAGGTGTTAGAAAAGCAAGAATGCTGGTTGTGAAACAGGGACTGGCGGAAGCGCGCAGCACCCCTCTCGAGGTTCCTGGCGGTGCGCAGTAGACTCGGGTTCTGATCATATCCACTATTTAAGCTACATCACAACTCGTGATCACAACTGGACCAGACAATAGGCGGGGTGAGGACACACAAGGGGAGCGTGTGTGGAGACACACCTGAAGACCGCCTGTCCAATCTCCTTCACATGCTTGTGCCCCTCCTCCGTGAGATCCACCCTGTGACGCGTGTGAGACACGTGTGAGTGCAAGGTGTGAGAAATGTCAGCAACGAATGCCACGCATGCTTGTGTCTGGGTGTGTGCAGACATGCTGAACTACCCAGCAGTGATACATTTGCGTCATCCGAATCGCTATCGCCATTACGTCAACCATGTGCATTCACCCTACCTCAGAACACATCACCAGTGCACTAGTAGGGTTTAGGGTTTAGGGTTTAGGCACAAGGCCCAGGTCCCAGCTTCCTAGGGCCCCCCCCCCCGTCCCAGGCCCCCCCCTCCAAACCCCAACACACACACAACCACCACCAGCTGCAGCTACAGCAGTGCACCAGCAGCACTACCGCGCCCGCACCTGACATAGAAGAATGACGCGCAGGACATGGATGACCCGCTCTCCCCACTCACCAGCGCGCTGGCCCACCCCGCAGCCTTGAGCTGTGCAAACACACTGCCCTCACCTGCAACAGCAGGCAACGGCATGGGGACGATGGCACCCTACACGTGGGCTCGGCAAACAGCTGGACGCTGGGATACGCCGCTGCTATGTGATGCTGCATGCGTCACTGCCCCATGCAACACTCACGACTGCGACACCAACATAGCAGTAGCGACACTAGGGTTTGTTTCAGTGGCAAGGGGGCGCGAGGGTCATAAGCCTCAGAGGAGGGTACAAACCCAAGGCTCTGCGCCTCCAATGGCCTTCATGACCTCAGCACCCCCTTTCCGCCGACGCGAACTGCCACTGCTGCTCCACTGGTAATGCAGTGTGCATGCGAGGCTGGCAGCCGGCAGCATCACAATCGCCTCATGGGCACTACGAGAGCAAACACGCAGCCGGGTGCAGCACCCCCATGACCACGCACCCTCATGACCCAGTAGGTGGCTGATGTATGACAAGGGGGCCTTGCGGTACAGCGGCATGGCTGGTGGCACCTGCGCACCACCAGTCACAACAACAACATGATGGGCTGTTGATGTTTGCTACGCGGGCAGTAGATTGCGCTCGCAGTGTGTAGCATGTTGGGCAAAAGTGGTGTGCATGCACACATAGCCTGGCCTGGCAACAGGCGGGCTGCAAACGAACAAATGCTGCCAGGACCACTTTGGACACATGCGTTTGGCCTTGTGCCCTTCACCAGGCCATCAGCGCAGTATTATTATAAGCAAATGATAGCCCATGCACATACAAATTCAAGCAACCACCGTGCAAGCCCAACAGCCACGCAGCATTCTGCACAGCAGCCAGGCCACACCGCCACACAGGTTCTGCCTGGCGCTGCATATGCGCAAGGGGCGAGCAGCAGAAAATGGATGGCACGCGCCACACGGCCAACAGCTCCCACCTGCCACGCAAACTCCACGCTGTGCCCGTCTTTCACCGGCACCACCTTCAGCAGCTGCCGATGCTGTGATGGGAGGAACACATCACCTGCGTGCACAAGCCAGGCCACACACAACATGAGAGGTCACGCAGGACCGGATGCAGCCTGCGTACATGGACACTGCGACTCCACAAGGCAGCCATGGCCGTTGTTTCACAAGCCTGCATCAGCCCCCACCGGCTGGCTTGGCAGTGGATGCCCATACAGGCAACATGCAAAGTGCCACACCTGATGGTCATGCACTGCATGTCGGTCATGCTGCACCACATGTCAGACATGCGGGGCACCATGGCACCCACTGGGGAACTGAGGTGCGGGCAGGTTGTGGTTGGGCACGGCGCTGAATTTGGACAACACCATGGACTGCAGCTCATCCAGCGATTGGCGGCCCAGTACAGCGAGGCGCATGAGGTTGGCACTGTAGTGCCTGTGTCAGCACCGGATGCAGTACCAGCAGTGGAAGCAGCAGTGACGCCAGCAGCCACGGCGGCAGCAGCAGCAACATAAAGGCCCGCGCGCAGTTGCGAGCATGCATATCTGCTTGAGCATTGGGCACATATCAGCTTACAGCAGGACACAGCAGATCAGCTGGAGATTGGCGCACTCAGAATGAAGTACTGCCATGCAGTGCGTGACAAACCGAGCAGCAGCGCTGCTGAGAAGCCCGTGCATAACTCTTCCTTTTGTCGGCGACTAACAAGATAGCCAACACAACACCCCCACACGCAAGCACACCTCTGGTGGAAGGACACCACAGCCTCTCGCACGTCCAGGTTTGCTGCCTTGGGCCCCGTGCCCAGTGTGGCAGTGTTGCCTGCAGGGCCACATGGTTGTGCACGTGTGCTGTGTGAGCTAGGGGATATGATATGGAGCAGCCAGCCAGGACGGTGGCAGCACCAAGGTGCAGCAGCCCACCCACTATACACATCAATCGCACGGCTCCACGAGAGAGTCCATTCAAGTTTGCATAACAACATCAATCGCATAACCCTTCATTGTAAATACACACATCATCACAGACCTATCCATTGTCAACATACACACCAACCACAGACCCATCCAGTGCAAGTTACCCAAAAGTACAAGCGGGCATAGCCCCTAGATGATGCAGCATGGCAAGCTGTAGCAGTTGGGCCAAAGTGTTGTTGGGGTGTGGGCAGTGGCGTGAAAAACATGGCCCACCTGTCGCAAATCGTGACCAGGGGTGCGTGGGGTTGGCTGTGTGCTTGGCCAGCTGCAACTGCCGCCACCCGTCCTGCTGCAGGTTCTTGCCATGTTCCGAGTCCTGCAGTAAGTGTGCAATACCCGTGCGGCACAACACCTTGCGGATCTATACACTGGTGATGCAGTGGTATGTGAAAACATGCACAGCTGGGTGACGCACATGTAGAGCAAAGCAAGATAAAGCAGCAGGAGGAGCAGCAGCTAGAGCAGCAGGAGCACATGTGAAGGCAAGGCTGCAAAGCACTTCAGTGCATTCACGGGCACGGTGTGCCAAGGCAACATGGGGCATCCATAATCTTGTCCAGGGAGTGACACAGAGTGCATGTGTCATGCGGCGCAGTTTGCTGCAGCTACTGCAGCTGGTTCAGGGTTTGGTTTCAGGGCTTAGAAGAGGGTTTAGGTGCCAGCCTAGACCCTGCTCTTCTCCACGCACCACTGCGTTGATCTCACGGGCTACACCATCCGCACTGATCAGCGGGCAGATGAAGAACTGGGCGAAGCGGTCCAGGGCAGGGTCCAGGTGCTCGGCATTGATGTCAAACTGCCGGCCGCAGGGCACACATCACAACTTGTGATGGATTCAGACGCTCGCTGCTGGGATGTTTGTGCGCAGAGCTGATGAAGCAGAGCAACGTCACGGGCCAAAGCAGGACGATCAGCATCCAGGTAGGCACTGCATCTATAGGTGCTGGTGACTTCGAGGCACTGATGCATTGTAGCCGCCAACAAACCAGCCTTACCAGCCATCATTGCCCCTGGTGTGCTTTCAATGCACCATCAGCACTGACCAGCCTTAAACATGAGAGCTGATGTAGTGGCCAAGAAACATACCTGGTAATTGGTGTCTTCAGAAGCTGTCCATGCATTTGTATGACCACCGTGATCACTGATGAACTTGGAGTATTCATCCTGTGGTACAAAGGGAAGTTGAATCAAACAACAGGTTGTCAACTGTTTGACAGCTGCGTGCAGATGCCTGTGCCTCCCATGGCGCACTGTTAACTGGTCAGTGATCACTGGCAAGGACATCCATGACGTGCCTGCATTTCCTTCCATGTGGGTCAGGTTGCAACAACTGACCCAGATGGAAGGAAAGGTAGGCACGTCATAGTACAGGGGCGGCCAGCACATAAGTGCAAATCAAACAAGCCCACCTCCACTGGGTACTTCTCAGATGAATAGAAGAGCATGTGCTCCGTGAAGTGCGCAAGGCCCAGAAACTCGGGTGGGTCTTGCAGAGATCCCACATTGACCTGCTCCATAATGACACCAGTGGTGCAGTCAACAAGTTTGGTGCGCCATCATCATGACATGGATGTGGGGGGCGGGATGGTGCGCTGCGGACCATTGCCTGAACATGCAGCTAATGATATGCAGCACTAATGGCAAGTACTACTGTGCTTGACCTGATGGAAACATGACATATGTGTCTCAGCATAATGAATGTGCTCGATCTGGGTGCACAGACGAGAGCCATCACCCAAGCTTATGCCCGAGGAGCATGCTGCTTCTTGTAAAGTCTTCATGTTGCGTGCCGCACACAGCACACAGCATGCATGAGGTGATGGCTGCGCTGTGCGTCTGCACACGAGTTAAGAAGATGCTTATGCATATGGCCCCACCAGCCCACTCACATCTAGAGATGCTGCAGCTTTGTCTGTGTCAGGATCTGATACAAGTACGGCCTGAAAACCATTGTCCAGCTGAATGAAACGATAGTCGAACGTGTCTATTGTGGGTTTAACAATCGATCCGCCTGATATGACCGTCATCCTGCGTCCTTGGCTGCCTGAGAGTAATAACAGCTGCAGAGCAGTCTACAGATTTATCATTGCAACTTGACGAATAATGGAGCAGAACAGAGCAGAGGAGAGCAGCAACCCGCAACAACACTGAGAAGCCAATAATATAAACATCCCCTTTAGCTAAGTAGTGTTTAGGGAGCAGTATTTTACAAGGCGCTGACCTAGCAGACATGACATGTGCGAAGCCAAATCTGCGATAGTTTGAGATCTGGAGGCGTGAAGCCCGGACACTCGGGAGCAGTCCTCGCGTTGCCACGAAGGCAAGTAATTTGCGTGGTTATTTGGGTCTGTGGCACCATGGTTCAGTTGGGTCATGTCGCGCCTGCTGCACTGAACCTGCTGCAACTGGAGAGCTTCTGTGGCTGCTACATGTGCCACATTCAAGCGGGGCAGAGACAAGTGGCTGTGAACTCGTTGTGGGCTGTGCTGACGTGTCGACACACGGCACATTCATGTAGCTAGCTGAGAGTGGGCATGACGCACAAAGTGCATGCCTGTTGTAGGTTGAGGCTCCTTCCAAAGGCCCTCATTGTGTGTTCTGCTTCACACGAGCAATGGTGCCCCCTGCGCCCCCATGCCGCTGCCCGCATCAGTGTGCCGCATGATGGTGTTTGAATTGCGTAGTGGCAGGACATGACCACCTTACCTTCCACAACGCGCAGGCACGCCTCGGCCCCCGCGCCCCAGTCTGGCATCCCCCTGTACACACCTATAGCACCCTCATGAAGAACACAGCCGTCCAGCAGACCTCCTTCAATTATGGCAAGGGCATCAAGGGTGCACCTGCTGAGGTGCGACTGAGGAGCGTGCGTGCTGCTTGAACCAGAGCACAGTGCAGGTCAAGTGCACAATGCATGAAGAGCATATGTGGCAGAGTGGCACCCTGATGTGCTTGCATGGGGGCCTGGCGGCCATCTAGTCACCTGGGCTGCGTGATGGCGCAACGGTCACAGCTCTGTGCATCTTCTGAGAACCTTCACACTGATGCATCTGTTGTTTGCTGTCATGCCTTTGATCCTGCAGCCCCTTTCGCGCAAAGGGTTCAAGGATGGCATATGTGCCCTGTGCCAGAAGGGCATGGAGGGCGAGGAGGAGTTGGGGCTGCTTGTGCGCATGTACTGCAACAACAGCAGATTCTGTGATGAATGCAAACTCCACCACGCATGTGTTGAGGGCTATCTCAAGAGCCTGAAGCTGCATGTCCAGGTGCGGCCACCTGACACACAGCGCAAGATTGCTGCAGGGATGGTTTCATTTTGTGCGGAGATCACCATGACAGCACCAAGCTATGTATCAGCCGTGCCTGCATGACACAGCGGTGCATTTGTTGGATGCATGAGCGGGCTGCCCCTCTGAATGCACTGCCTCCCTTGCCCTGCATGATTCTGTATGGATTCTGTATGCTGTGCGCGGTACACCAATCGTGCCGTCATGCACCGCGCCAAAGCCCACACTAAGATGGGCTTTTGTTGCTGCCCTGCCGCAGAAACGCAACGGATTTGATTGTCCCCAGCCAGGCTGCAACGGCCGTGTTGACAGATGGTCCGTCATAAAGGGTTCATCGTCGGGTGGCACCACTGCAGCTGCCCCCAGGCCAGCCCCACAACCAAAGAAGCAGGTGGGAATGCAGGACCGTGCACTGCAGGGTGCGCATTACATGCTGCATGCAACGCCATGCATCGTCATGTTGCACAGGCTGGTGAGCGGGTCATTCAGGGCTGTATGGCATGGCGCTGTCCTGTGTGGCCTGTGGTTCGCTCATGGCGCATGTTTTGGTGCGCAGGCAGCCCCCACTCCAGCGCCAGCCCACAAAGCCAAGGCGCAACGTACCGTGAATCTGCCCCCTCCTCCTGAGCCCCTGCCAGTGATGCAGGGTCAGTTGAAGAAGCCCGCTGTGCCCACTGGCATTCCAGGTGCAGAGACGATTGTTGTTGAGCAAAAGAAAAGGAGGAAAGCCAAGCCGAAAGCAGCACCTGACGCGCAGGGCGGTGCTAGCTCGAGCGCTGGCTCCCCTGATGGTGCAGGCAGCAATGCAGCTGGCAGTGCTGCACCAGCAGGCAGTGCAGAGCTGCTCACATGGGAGGCAGGGATGGCCAGGATTCAACAGGGCACGGGCATGACAGCTGCTGAGTACCTGGCCAAGCTGGGCATCTCCATGGACTCAGATGATGAATGGGAGGACGGCGAGGAGGAGGAAGAGGAGGAGGAGGAGAGCGAGGAGGGCAGGGCCGAGGGCGGTCACAATGGCACTGGTCAGGAGCCCGGCAGTGGGGTGAGGGCTGAGCAGGAGGCACCCGAGGGTGGTAGGGGGGCAGGTGTGATGCATGGCTTCACCGCTGACACCTGGTCTGCGCCAGGTGCTAACCCAGTGGCGCAGCCCATGCCCCCGGTGCAGCCAAGAGTCTCTGGTGCTGGTGCACATGGCGACGTCAATGGGTTGACTGCGCAGCTGGAGAGCATGAGGGTTGCAGCAAGTTCCTCAGTCCCCACCACCGGCACGTTGGTGCCTGTGGCTCCTGCGCCTGTTGTGGTTGCAGCTCCATTCACGGCGACCCTGCTGCCCTACACGCCCATGCCCATACCTGCAGTGGCGGCCATGGGCACTGTACCGGGTGTGGCGTCCATTGGGCTTGGCACAATGGCAGGTGTGCTGCCAACCGCAGGTGATGTGGCAGCGCTGCAGTACTCCGCTGCCACCTATGCACCACACATGCTGGCGCCTGCTGGTGCTCCTGCCCACCTGCCCGCCGCACCTGCTACAGCTGCGGCTACGGCCGCTGGGCAGGCGCATGCACTTCAGCTGCTGCAGCAGATGCAACTTGGAAGGATGCACGGGCACACTGCGTTGCAGCAGCAGTTCACGAGTGCTGCGCCAGCAACTGCTCCACCGGCTACGGCTCCAGGGAACAGTGAGGGTGAGGGTGCGGAGGTTGAGGTGGATGATTTGATGGCCCTGCTTGGGGTGTAGATGTCTGCAGATGCACATTTTATGCAGCGGATGCACCGAGGCAGGCAAACGCAGCCAGTGTGTGCATACACCCAGCGTTTGGAATACTGTACGTTGTACTCGGCATCTTCACTGCAGTACAAAATAAGCACTGTGGCCCCTGCAAGATGGCAGAATGCTGTAATACCAATCTAAAGATGGATTTGCAAGACCCGTCCATGTTCACAATCGAGCTTTCTGCTGGATTCTGCTGGTCAATTGGGTCCGGGATTGCTCGTATACAGTTCTGTTACAATTTTCACAGGTGCTTTTCGCTCGATCTGCCGTGTCTCACGCGACCAACCGCACCCCCGCCCACTCAGTCACAGGGTCCGTTGGGTATGTTCGCCCTCTGCTCGTTGTACAGGCATAGCAGCGCGCAAGGGCTTCACAGAAGCGCGAACAGTAGGAACACACAAATCCAAACCCGCAGAGTACACAGAAGCCAAGTTAATGAGCACAGACAACGATAAGGAGTGCAATCTAGACTCGGAATGTTGGATTTGCTTCCAGCCGGGTTCTCTAGGAGAGCCCTTGCAAAAGCCTTGCAGATGCCCCACGCTGTGCCACGCCAAATGCCTGGCAATGTAAGCGGCTCTCTCCTTCACGCACTTGCATGGCAGATTAAGAACTCAGAGTTCAGTGTCTCACCCAACGGGCTCCGGGCATGTTGCGCGCAGGTGGCAACTCCATTGCGCGGGCAAGCTGGTGCGTGCTGAGGGGTGGGGCTGCAGGCGGGGGCCCTAGTGGGCATGGGATGTGTTTTCTTGTAGTTGGCAGCCATAACAGAGACCAGCCTGGCACTGGCGCCGCCTGCCAATGCTTCCCCTGGGGAATTCGCTGCATGCTGCACGAACAGCTGAAGCAGCTTTCCTTGTTGGCATGGGAATGACACTTTTTGTGCAAAATATCTGAATATCGCCATACCACTGGCATTCCTCGTCGCTACAGGAGGAAGGCCGATGCCGGTTTTGCCACAACGAGTACCCTGGTGCGCGGTTACGTGCAGCATGCAGGCCCTGATGATAGCGACCCGGCGTATCTTCTCACATGGCTGCCAGCTGCAATCAACAATTTCGCTCTGCCTACCTGCTTGTAGACTGGAGACCCGTATTAACACCAGCAGATGTGAAGGCCCAGGCCCAGCCAGTGCCGGTGCTCTCCATCTACTATGCTGGGCACTGCACGCGCATCAAGGTATGTGGCGTTAAACGTGATGCAATTGCATGGCTCACAGATCTGGCGAATCCTGCAAGGTTTCGAGTCGAAGATTTTCCATCTCCGTTCGCAGGTGCGTCCTGGGCCCGAGGGCCTGCAGATGTTCACCACGCAGCTGCAGCAAATACTGCAGCGCGACATCTCAACAGTCAACCTGGTGAGTTGCATGCAAGCATGCTGAGGGTTTGCATCATGGGCGACATGCGATCCTTGCGTGCTGAACCACCCTGTCACTCAGCAAGCCTGATCGCCTGCATTCTGATGGGCACCAGTGTCCCCTTGCCATCCCTGCCCTCCCTGCCCTCCCAGGTGTTCCGCTGCAGGTGCCCTGAAACCGGTGCAGAGCTGTACCTGCATGGCATCCAAGCGTGGTCTGCAGCCATCCACTGTGCATGTGTGCGCGCCGCACGCCGCATGGCCAGCTCTGCAGCAGCAGCCGTGCAGCCGCGGGCAGCACCAATGGAGCAGGCATTCGAGGGCGCACCGTCACGAGTGCAGCAGCCACGGGCAGGTGGGGCCGCGCAGAGGCCGGAGCGCTCTCTGGCGACCCGCTCTGCGCCCCCCACACTTCCAGCCAGCCCATCTGCGTTTTGGCTGGGGCACCAGCAGGCTACTACCAGCAGGCTGCATGGCCGCCATGCACCCATGCCGCACCAGTCTCAAGCGGTGCCAGCACCCAGCACAGGCGCACACGCGTCCATGGGCAACCCTTGGGCCCCTCAGGTGCAGCAGCCGCAGCAGCAGCAGCAACGCAGCCGGGCAGCACTGGAGCCCATGGTGAACAGCATGGCTGAGGGTGGTCGGCTGGCTATGCAGGGCCTGTGCAGTGTAGCCCCAGAGCCTCATCAGGACGTGGGTTACGTGGACCCTCCGAGCATTGGGGTGGCCGAGGAGCACAGCGTGTTCCCGACCTCCGGTGTGCGTGAGGTGAGCGGCTGCCGGTCTCACGTAATGCTCATGGATTCCAGCAGCATCGCCTCCAGCACTGCCCTCGCCCTCAATACCGGCGAGCTGCCCTCCGGCCATGGCCATTGCCAGGTGCTGTGCGGCGGCTCAGGCACACAGTGCGCTGCGCCAGTTTCTGCGGCACCAGCCACAACCCCTGAGCTGCAAGCCAGCTCGCCACAGGTGTTGCCTCTAGCGCATGTCGGGAGCAGCAACGCATCGGCTGCCGCCCAAGCGACGAGGCAGCACCAGCCAGTGGTGCAGGAGAGGCAGTGCGAACCGGATGTGGCTGTGCAGCAGGGTGCGCACACGCAGGCAGAGGGGCATCCAGGCCGGCTGCCGAGCGGCAAGCAGAGTGTGCCCCCTGGCCGTTTGCTGGCCCAAGTGCGCGCATTGATCCGCTCCCTGCAGCGCCCAAGCAAGCAGGGCAACAACCACCACACTGCAGAGTTGCCCAGAGCCTAGGGAGGCTGCAGCACATGCTGCTGATGCCCTGCGCCAGTGAGGCTGCTCTGATGTTGTTGGGCTCTGTGTGTGTCTTGGGACGACCTGGGTGGATGAGCCTGGCGAGGGCATCAGCAGCGTGCGAGTAGTAGGGCTGCAATGCAGCGAAGGTCAGAGGGAAGAAGCTGTTACCGTTGATGAGAAATTTGGAGACAACCTCCATGCAGCTGCATGCTGCAGTTGGTGTGGCTGCAAGCTGTGGGCCGGCGTCAGCCTGGAGTTTTGTGAGGGGTGCATTGGGGTCCCATAGGTTTGTCGCAGCTTTTTCTTGATCATTTGAAACAGAGAAGAAGATGAAAATCAGGTCCGCCCCAGGTTGGATGTGCTGCAGGTCAAGGGCCCCTGATGTGTTGGTGCAGGGTTGGGACTCGCCTTCAGGCAGTGATGCAGTGGCGTATGTGCATTCGTCCAATGGCCGCAGTCTCTGCAGTGAAGACAGAGCAGTAAGGGGTGCAACTGCGACACCTGCCTGTCGAAGCAGGACCGTGATGTCTGCTAGGGGGCTGTCTTGCATTTGGTGCATT
This sequence comes from Haematococcus sp. NG2, assembly GCA_004335575.1. Taxonomy (NCBI): domain Eukaryota; kingdom Viridiplantae; phylum Chlorophyta; class Chlorophyceae; order Chlamydomonadales; family Haematococcaceae; genus Haematococcus; species Haematococcus sp. NG2. The sequence goes on along the minus strand of QAXD01000155.1, from coordinate 55,031 downwards.
TGTCCGGTTGGGGGTGGAGGTCGGCTGGTGGATCGTGGTTTGGGGTTCGTGGGGGGAGTGGATTGATGCCAATGCTCACTGCTCTTCACTTTGGTGTGCATTGGGGATCGTTTCCCACGGTCCACCTGCTGGGTGGCTTAGTAGGGCAGGGTTGGTGGCACAGCCCTGACTTTGGTGTGCAGGCCTGCGGCACACCGCATAAACACGCTTTGTGCGTCCTGTGCTGTGCTTTAGGAGCGTGGCCGCAGCTGGTGACGTGCCTGCGCCTGGGGCTGACTGGCTTTCCTAGCTGGCTGCACCACGCGTTGATCAACAGCGTGAGCCATTGCTGTATGTTGCACTGTTCACACGTTTATGAGTAGCTTTGTGAATGTAGCTTGGACTTTGAGAAGCTTTGTGAATGTAGCTTGGTTGGAACTTGGACTGTGCAGGTGCAGTGGGGCTTGGTTGGAAATGGAAGCAAGCTGCTGCCGTTGCCAGCTGCCGCACTGACTGACTAATTGCACTGCACTGGATGGGTACTCCAGCCATACGCTCGGAGGTGTCATGTCCATTCTTTTTCTTTCCCGTGTGGTTCTTGTTGCATGTGAGGTTGTGGGTACCAGGTGGTCCGGTGTCACAATGGCAACCTGTATGTGTTTCTGCGCCTGCTCTTTGTACCTTTGTTCTGTGAATGTCTGTGTTATACAGGGTTCCTTTCAAACAGAGTCAACTGCGCCCAGGTGGCTGTGTGTGATAGCGTGGTAGCTGGAGGTCAGGGCTTGCATTTGGCTCCTGTTTGTTGTTGGTTGTGCAGTCGTATGACCATTGCTCAGGGCCCAGCGCAGTGCTACAATGCCATCTGGATGGTGCGCTGTTAGGTGCAGGTAGCATAGTGCGCATGCAGCCAGCCCGTAGGCTGCCCCTGTCCCAGTGGCCTGTGCGACTATAAGCCTGAAATGGTTGATGCAATCCATTTCATCCACTGAGCTGGTTGTGCGTTCTGTTGGGCGTTCGACCGTGCTTGGTGGGGTGTACTGTTGGAACGCAATGATCGTAAGCTCAGGCTTGCATGGCTTGCATCCCTGAACCATCACTTGCCTAACTACGGATGCACTTCTCTCTTCTGGTCCTCTTTCTCTTGAATGTGGCTGGCACGGGCGGCAGTGTCAGCCTCACGTGCACTTACCGTGATGATGGGTGTTGTTGTGTGGTCCAGATGTTGAGGCTGGAAACAAACAGGGGCTTGGAATCCGCAGAGAAACAGGGCAGGGTGCTTGTTTACTGGTCGCTGGTCTGTGTGCTGCCGGTTGAGTTCCCATGTCCATGAGTGTGCTGTTGTTGTGTGACGGCATGCTTGTCAGAGAAGGGGTTACTTGTACATAGAGACAGGTGACTGAAGGGGCGAACCCCTGTGCGCACAGAGGCAGCGCATGCTTGAGTTGGAACCACAGCCCAATCAAGCCTGCCTTATTTTCTCTCACGCAGTAACACGTCTTGAACAGTGATGGTTGTCGTGTAGTTTCCAGGTTGCCGTGATGGGGGCCTGTTCTGCGTGTGCTAGTCGTGGTGTACGGCCAGTGCTCGTGTGCGGTAGGGGTGTGGCTGCAGTGAAGTTCCAGTGTGGCCGCTGCGGCAGTTGCGTGCCGGGGGCGGTGCGGCGCAGCAGGCCAGCCCTGCTGGGGGATACCTGTGTTTGAAGCTGGATCTGAAGCAGGGGTGGTGCCTCCAGCCTACACCCAGGGGGGGCAAGCGAGCTTGCTATGCCGTCCACGTATGCCGTCTTTGATTGAGGAATGGAGGATTGGCTTGATACGTGCACGGAGGCGCACTGGAGGTGGAAGCAGTGGCACAAATGGAGGTGTGCGTGCTTCATGGCAGCGTTTCGCGATTTCAAAGGTAGCTGCAGCACTGGTGGTAGTGGATAGCCCTTGGGGGTCGGGGCGCGTGCTGCGTGTCCAGAATGACCAGAAGCACAGTGGTATTCATGCGCACACAAAGGGGTGTTGTGCTGTACTGAGGCATTGCAAAATGGTTAGCAGAGTCGCAGGGGGCACGTGCCTCTGTGGTTGAGGTGTTTGTGGCAGCTGTCATGCTTGTAGACATGCAGGAGTGGTGCTTTGCTGGCATTGCAGGCGAACACCTAAGGACGGACGGACAGACCCAGGGCATGCTTCTCAAGTGTGCCTGGTCACATTCATGATGTGTGATCTGCTGCAGGGTATGCTGTAGCAGATGCTTCTGCGCAGCAGTCGGTCATGGCCATGTGCACACTCGGACATGATTGGGTGTTTGGCTCATAAGACCCACGGTAAGCACCCGTGGCGTCTGAGTGCAGTTGCTGCACGGCGGCGTGTGAGTGTGCGGGCGGCACGGCCGTTGGAGAAGGCCAACGTCCCATCCTCATGCGAGAATTACGCCAGCAGCCGCTGCCTCGGCACCACTGCTGATGCTTGCTGCTGAGATGTGGGTTGGGTGCGGCCTCAATCAGAAGCATACTCTTGTCTGAGCGGTGCACGTGGTTTGTCAAGCCTCCTCCCGCTTTGGAGCTGGCAGCTGTTTGACGTATGAGAGGGCGATTGCGTGGGGCGATGGTGTGGAACAGTAGGTAGCATGGCAGGTAGCTCAGCGGTGAAGCGCACTCTTCAACTCCCTAATTTGATTCCTCATCTTGAGTGTGCGAGCCATACATCCTCAGGTGTATGTACTACTGCTGTGTGCTGCCATGTGCTGCGACGTGCGGGGGGTTACTGCCGTTCAGGTTGTGCATCGTCATGATACACACACTCCCAGCTGTGCCAGGCACTGCCCTACTGGGCGGCTGCTTATTGTGATCAAGCATGTAGTAGTAACAGGCTGCAGTGCAGGGAGTGAACGCGGCCATGGCAGTTGCCAACGCCCAGAGGGATGCATGCATTCCAACATGTGTACTACCATCAGTTGAGCGGAGTGCGTGCTTCATCCCATGAACCAAATTCATGCACAATGTGTCTTTCTGGTTGCTGATGCTGTAATGCACGGCAGGTTCAAAGCGCAACGCCAGCTGATGTCAGGCTTCTCACAGCCTTGTCATCCTGACTGTCATAGCATCATCCTTGTCGCAGCTCTTAGTGCCAGGGTGTGGCCCCTGCATTGTTGCATTCGCACATTTCGCAGCACACCACCAACATATGATTAAACCAGTTGTCAGGCAAACTTCTTGCTGCCCAAGCGCCAAGGCCAGCAGCACGCCCACCACTTCATGGCTGCAGCAGGGGTTAGGGTAAGTTGGTAGAGCTGGGCTAAGTCCTCAACCACAGCGCCACATGCCCAAGCTTCCTGCAGCCTTACACTGGGCACACTCTGTCCTGCGGACAGTTGGTGTATTTGCGCTGGGCATGCAAACACAATCCAGAGGCAGTAAAAAGCAACCCTGCGGACCCACCAGGTAACCAAAACCAGCAAGGCAGTGGGAACGTGCGTTCACCAGCAGTAATGTACAATGTTTGTGCTTCAGAGCCAGCACACAACTAAGCACCGCACAATCGAGAATCACACATGTATGACCCAGAACAAGCCGAAGGAGCGACGGCCAAGTTATGTTTGGAGAGACAGCCCCGAAAAATGTGCAACCTGCTGTTGGGCAGCTGTCTAACAATCATGACACCCGACCCACACCATTCCACACAGAGGAGGCTACTAACAATCTGCACCATGAGCAGGGTGGCGTGATTGCATAAATGCGGCGCGATGCGTGCGTTTAATACACGCAAGGGGCACGCATCATCCAACGCTGCACACGCGCCCCACATCAGACGCACGTCCGTTCTCAACAGCCACACCCTGTCAGCTGATCCATGCTCCACACCACCAAACACGCACCGCGCACCACTCCCAACTGTTAGCCGCTGCAGCGCACATCCAGCATGCGGCATCAGGTGCTCACTGGCGGGCAGGTGACCATGGCTATGTGGTCCCGCACAAAGAAGGTGCCTGGGTCATTCGGCCCTGCGCCAGGTGACTTGTCAATCACGCCGTGATGGACGCGCCACTGTCCTGAGGCACGGTCTTCAAGGTAGTACCTGGGTGAGGCAACACGACCATGTGGTGAGGCACAAACACGTGCTGCCTGCAGGCTAGCTGGAGGGGATGAGTGCAGGATGTGGGGCACACAAAGCTGCTGCGCTGGATGGTGTGAGATGCACTGAATGATGCACGGGACACATCTCAGATGCTCCTTAAACATGGTCCAATCCATGTTGTCTCTTGCACTCTTGTGATATTCGCTCGCGTACTACCAGCATGTAAAAGTAGTATGGCAGACTGCAGCATTCTACAGTATGCTTGTACTACGGAATGTACATATATATATTTGTCCTATCGTATCATGGCCTTCAGGCTTCCACACTGACCTAAGGCTGAGCGCAACAGAGGAGAAGGCGATGGAGTCGTAGGGTATGTCCTGGGGGTCAAAGAGAGCAGTCTCCAGCGTCTCTGGCCCTGAATCCACATCATGTTACCAGCGCCATTGTCACGATACCACACTTCATGTTGAATGCGCATATCGATTGTGTGGGTGCCGTCACAAAGGACAAGTGTTCACGCTCCCATATGCACCCACAATGCAGCCCAGACGCCGTTAAGTCACTGCATGACCGTGCACAGCACATACCTGGTGAGAAGGTGAAGGGTGCAGCAAGTTGCGCACGGAAAAGAATGTACGCCTGCCCGATCACCGGGATCTGCATTACAAAACGTGTCACACACACCTTTTCCAGGCGCAACAAGCAGCAGCGTGCTGCTGAAACCCATGCCGGGGTGAATCATGTGTGCACTGTGCACACCCAGCCAGGTGTGGAACTGTGGATGGGCAGTGTGTGGAGGTGGAGCAAGCACAGCTCATGGCACTGCTGTGCCCAAAGTGCTGCGCATGTGCTGTACTGCCTGTACGTTTGACTCACGTCCCAGTGGCAGTACGGTGCCAGGATGTTGACTTCCGCGTTGACTTCCTCACGTGTCTCCCTGACATGCACAAACAAGCATGCCACGACTTGGACCTCAAACGACCATGGCCAGCACTTGATCAGGCACATGCGTGCACCAAAGCTCTATGCAACCACACAGATTTCCTCTTCTAGCTCAGCTGCTTTTGCAGCAGGTGCTCTCAGCAGTCCGTGGGACAGTTGGTTCCCGCCCTTCCTTACCGGGCCGCACCCTCTGCTGTACTCTCATGGAGCTCCATGTACCCCGCTGGCACGGTCCATTTGCCCCGGCATGGCTCGATTGCGCGGCTGTTATCACACAGTGTGGGTGCAGGGCACAGGAGTCGGACAGCACGTGTGTGGCGTGTGCATGGCCAGCCAGATGATACGTGCGGTTGCAGGGGGGCGGATCGGAGAGTCCAACAGAGCAGGGTATGCAAGGAACTGACTTCATGCAACCTACAGCACACAACAAAGGTGCAGGTCACACACCGCGCCAGTAGGATCCGCCCGTCATGCTCCACGATGCAACCCACAACCATGCGCGGGTTGAAGTAGTCAATATACCTGCAGGCGCATTGCAGGTAAGAGCAGCGGCACGTAACAGGGGCACTGCCCTCGAGAGGTGAATGGTCTGATCGATGACATTGAGCATCAGCCTGACATTCATGGTGGTATGGATAACGGCTATAGATATGATGTGTCATGTGTGTATTCAAAGCTGACCACGAGCCAGCCTCTGACATCTGATCACCCTGTTGTGGCTTTGTGCGCACCCGCATGCTGGGTTGCTACAAACATGTCTCCATTCCTTCTCCCCGTCTGGCTTGCGAGTTGTCATCGGGCTCCCACACATCCTGCCACAGGCAACATGAGGCAAATCCTTGCTTACCTTGCTGCCAACAGCAGTTTTCCGTGGTTGAGCATCACATACCATGCAGCGACACAACAGGCATCTATGGCCATGCGTGATGCCTGTATGTCGCTGCATGGCACAGTGCACTTGAATACCATGACAACCCTTGAGCCCTAGAAACACGCCACATGCCACGACTAACCTACAGAAGTGCGATTTTAACTTTGTGAAGCGCTGCGGGGGCACATCCACGCTGGGATCCAGCAACAAGGAGCCCGACGAGCTCGTGCTCGGCTCCGCGGCAGAGCTGGGTGATGATGCTGCGCACACCCGCATTGTTTGCTGCGCAGCAATTGGGCCTCCACTTGACGCGAACAAGTCAGATTGGCTGTGCCGAATATCGGTCCGAGCTTGACAAAGATATCTTGAGTGCAGAGTTTGTGACAGTGCACGATGCCCATGTGCAGCAACAGGTGACTTGTTCACAAGTTGAGATAGCGTCATCATGCTTCCGTATGATAGGCGCGTTAAAGTCCTGATCATTCGAAGCACAACTAACCAGCGCCTAGATCAGCATCTAAAAACCCTGCGAACTCACACGCACTGCAAAGTTGAGTTGAAAGCTTTAAACAGCCGATTATAATAAACATAATGGTCAGCAGGCGTAAGAACGTTAAACGTAGCCACTGCTGCCTTTTTACGTTGCTGTGCTGCAGCTGCTACTGCCACCACCCTTGATGCGTGCATGCTGCGTGAGCTGCTGCTTGTTATCGTTGAGCTGTCTGCACACTTCATGTGTGGTACACGCAAGGAAGTGGTGTGTATGCAGTTTGAGCAGCCATTATGAGCATGTCCAGCTGCATGGATGCCAAGTGTGCTTTCAACACGATAGAAGTTTGCAAGGAATGAAAACAGTAAAACATCTATGTGTCCAGTCAGTAGCACCACAGCAAGGGGTGGTCAAGCCATTAAGGATTGCATTTCCACCATCAACAGCTGCCAGCTCATGAAGATCAAACTGTATAGCCATGTTGCTGCAGCATCCTGCCGTTTTCACCGAATCAGCTGAGTGCTGCAGCAGCATCGGGGTACAGTGAGCCGCCAGAGCCGGCCCCCATCGCGCACCTGCTGCATGTGGCCCAGACATGCGGTATTCTTGGGGCGGCACGGTGTGCATCCCCCTGCTGCACTCTGCTGCAGCACACCTTGTTGCCTCTCTCGTTGGGCCTTCAGGCACTTCAGGCACTCCCAAGGCCGCAAGGCGTAGCACCTGCGAAGGCGAATGCAAGCACAGCAACAAAAGCTTGGAGCGGCGCGGGGTGTTGAGCATGCGGGTTAGCGGAGAGTGGCAGCTGCACGGCAGTGATGGTGTTAACCGATGGTGCCACACTGCAGCACTGAGCCCACAGAACTAGAGCAGCAGATCCACAGTCACCAGTGCCACACCTGGCACAGCCAAAACCCAACAGCCATGGTGAGGTGTTCATTGGATGCCAATGAAGGCCACCAGTGCATTGCAGTGGTTGGCCGCTGCTGCAGGCACTTGTTGCCCGTAGGCCTGCAGGAACACTGCGGCCTGCGTGCAAGTTCAACCGGGGGAGGGTGATGTTACGCCCACAGCAGCTGTCGTGCAAGTGTCGGACAGGGCAAGGCGTAGTGCAGGCATCTCTCTAGCCGTACCCAGCCGTACAGCAGCTCCATGTGCTTTGCCCTGCTGTGCATGCTGCATGTGGGGGCAGCCAACTGCTGTTCGTTGTAGTTAAAGCGGTTGCTGCAGCTGCACTGCTCCTGTACGTGATGCCCTTGCCTTGTTCGACGCTTCACAGCTGTCTTGATTGTGAGCATGCAGTTGCTATCCGTTTCCAGTGGGTCACCCCCCTGAAACAGAGGGGTAAGACGCGCAACTTTCCAGTCCGATGCGCAACGCCCCTGTGCAGCAGCACGAGAAACAGTGAGCCAATACAGGCGCCGGCACGTGCCTCCTGTCCTCGCCTGAGCATCCTGATCAATTTGCACCCGAGCTTCCTTCAAAAACTAAGCTGCAAATCCATCAAACCCTGAGGCAGTTGCTTACCAATGTGCTTCTCGGTCAGGACCTCTAACTTGCTCAACTCCGGCCATTCAAACAGTGCAGTCTATGGGCACCTAGGCAGCCAAGGTCACATGTTGATGTGAAAACTGCCCACCCTTCCTGCATCTCATCCAGGGGCACCATCCTACGCACCTCCCCTTCAAACCTCTCCACAGAGTGGGCGCACGAGCTGGTTGCACCTCAGCCACTGCTTCTCTCGAGGCCATCGCCTCCGGTTTGCTGGATGTTTTGTTCACGTATTCAGTCCATGGATCAGCAGGGATTGGAGAGGGGGTGACAGGTCTTACACACTGCATGCACAGCTCTTCAAACACATCTGGGTCCCTGTTGTCAGACGATCCAGCATCAGGGCAGGACGTTTCGCCCACACTAAAGTGCGCCTGTACTGCTTCTCAATGGCTACACACCTCTCCCTAGCTTCCCCACTCCACACTGCACGCTTTACTTCCAGCCAAGCTAAGCAACAGTCCGAGTCAAATCACTTGGGCCACAGCTTAAGTGTCCTAGCGGCACCCCTCCGCTCCTCCCACACAACATCAGAAGGAGCCGTGCAAAGCATGCCAGCCCCGTCCGCAGCTCCCTCAGGGAGTCCAACCCCGCAGCAGGGCATTCGCACGATTCACAGCTTCCTCACTGATGGCCGCCTTGAGTAGTTGTTGCACCTTGATGCTGGCCACCAGGGTTGGAGACACAGTTACCTTTCAAGAGCTGGTCCCACCCAAGCGCCGTGCCAAGCTTGCATTCCACCCCACACACATGTTTGGCCGGTTGCTGCAGCGGAGAGCAAGCATCAAGCGGCATGTGCACCAAGCAGGCACGCGCCCACGCACTGCTTTCATTGCTTCAGTCACTTGCAGCCATTAAAGCAAAAAGTGTGGCACAATCAGGCAAGCATTTGTGGGAAGGGCAACATCAACTGTGGACAAAACGAATGCAAACCGATCTGGTGGCATGCTTACTACTTTAGGCACGTGTGTCAGGGCCCAAGGCTGTGGCGAACAACCGAAAAAAGCCACTTCACCAGTGCCCTTGTATGATGGTTGAGGTACGTGTACTGTCCTGACTCAAACCTAAATCACATGAACCCAGCTGCAACAAGCAACCTGCATTCCCTATTCTGGTACTATTGATTCCATGTTCGGATCCCTGACATCTTTGGAGTAACCATTGGTCTTTCTTTGCTTGTGTGTTTAAACTTGTCTGCTGCATCAACGGGCGACTGGGCAGGTTCTGCCCTACAAGTGCCTCAAGCAGTTAAAGACTGAGCCCTGACCGGGCAAGGTCATCAACATGCGGCCCGTCTGTGGCAGAATAATCAGCTCACAGCTTGCTCAGGGCTTGAGGCGGCTTGATCACTGGCAGGGATGGCACAGGCAGACCTTGCTCCTTTGCCTTGTCGGGCCCCTTGCCTGCCTCTGGCCTCGCACCTTGCTTCTGCTTGCGCTCCTTCTGTTTCCAGTCCTTGACCTGCACGTGAGGGGCACCCGCCCTGAACCCCAGCTCCAAATCGTCCGCCTCCCACCACACCTCTTGCTCGTGCCCGTCTGCGTCTGGGTGCGCATGCAGGTGCGGCTGCGCCCTGTGCACCATATGGTGCGCTCCGTGGTGCAACCCCTGCAGCTGCGCAGGCTGCTCCTTGAGCTGTGTGTTCGTCCCGCTCTTTGCTACGGCTGCACCGCCTTCGCTGGGACTCTCGCCGCTGCTGCCCTTGCCCTTGCTGGAGTCCTTTGGCGCATTTCCATGATGTCCATGATGTCCATGATGCGCGTGGTTGTGGTGGCCATGGTAGCCACCACCGTGGTAGTGGTGGGCCGGGGCCGCGTTGGTGCGCGTGACCCCCAGCAGCTCAGCCTGCCGCGCCTTGACGCGCGCAAACTCGCGCCGCACCAGACCCTCCAGCTTGTCAGGGTACGAGATGGCCGAGTAGGTGGTGAGCTCCCCCTGCGCCCACCTGTGGTGTGGTCATGCAGGTCACACTCCCACCACGCTCACTTTCATGGTGTGGCATACATGGCCATCCTGCCAACGCGTAGCGGCTGATCATCAGTGGATGCATCCTAGTATGCGGTTGACCTTTTGGGGCCCTGGACGCATCCGTAAGCCCTGGGTGCCCCGCCCCTGTTTGGCTTCAACAGAGCCCACATCGCCTCACACCCAACCCCAACCATCCCCAGTGCTCAGCCATTTCAGCAGCATACAGTATCACCGTCTTCAGCTGCTTGCTGGCGCCTGACAGAGCAGACTAGAGAAGCAGCTATAATGAGTGAAGACGCACCGCTGCAGGATGACGCGGTATGCTGACACGTGCGCCACCAGCTGCAGCAGCTGAGCCTCCATCTTGGAGGATCCCCCCTCTAGCAGGCTGAAGCCCCCTTGCACGATCGCGGCCGCTTTCTCATTCAGCGGCTGAAGTACGCTGGTCATCCATTGCCTGCATGTGATGGCATGGTGCAGCGCAGCACTTCATCATGAGGCTTCTCGCTTCAAGTTGCGCTTCAGGAAGTGCCCCATTGATGCGTTGAGGAACATCAAAGCCGCTGAGCAACGTCGGGCGAGCATGCATGTTGTGCAAGGTGTCACAAACCCCCACTCCAGGTCAAATATAACGCCTAAGGGACCAGAGGACTAAACGCCAACAGGCAGGAGGGAAACAGCCAACACCAACAGGCACGCATACTTAGGCAAGGTTGGATCTTTGCGAGCAGCGAGCAAGTTGCACCTGTATGCGCGCGCCTCTGGCCCATCTGGCTGCGCCTGCAACGCAGCTCGGAAGCCTGCGCGCGTGCCGTCCGGGCTGGACACCACAGGCAGGGAAAACATGGCATCCGATGCATTGTGATAGCTGTTGCTGTTGGGCGATGGTGCATGTGGTCAGTGCCCGATGTATCCCAGCCGCTTGGATGCATGCAGATGGATTGCTGGTGCCGTGGTGGCATCATTTGCAGTAGGTGGTGCAAGGCCGGCAGCGGCAGGTGACCACTTTGCACTCCGCTGTACTGCAGGTATTGGATGAGTGGGATGCCAGCTGTGAGGCATTTGACCCATTCACCTGTGTTGCGCCAGCATGGCTTCATATGCCGTCTTGGTGGCAGTCACACACGCGAGAAGGGGCCCATACAGGTCCCGCAGCTGCACAACAGGGTTCAGGCCACAACAGGGTTCAGGCACACGGAATGTGAGGACAGCAGCATGTGCTGCATGTTTGTGCGGCGCGCAGGCATGCAGGTCGCTGCACATTCCTGCTGTTCCACCTGCATATGATTGTATCTGAATGCCACTGTTCCCGCCCCCCTCGCATGCACGCAACAACGCACAGCATCTGGGGCACTGCAGCGCCCTGCAGCAGCTGCTGCTCCCTCCCAAATAGCTTCTACCCCACCTACCTGTTGGTTCACACGGTCAATCCGTGCCTTTCTTTGCTCGGCAACCTGCGCATATTCATCACGCAGCACGGCAGCTGTGCTCGGGGCCACGGAAGCAGTACGGGTTGGTGCAGGCAGCCGGCTGAAGCTGCACCTGTTGCATGCATGTACTTCTGAGCACATGCAGCACCTTCGTGCAGGTTTGTTAAGGAACTCACCTGTGCATTATAGTACGTAAAAATGTAGCCAATGACTGCAGCCCAGAGGCCTCCGGCCATGCTGTACGGGATATGACCTCACGAGACTGTTCAGCCACGGTGCCCAGCAACCAGCAATTCGTGGCGTGTACGACCCACAGTCTCCATGGCTAGACTACTGGCGCGCTCCAGGCCCTGAGCAGGCAGTGCCATGCGCGGGCTCACATGGCTGCATCATGGAAGTTCAGCTCATGTAGTGACCCATGCAGTTTGTTGCACTGTCAGCAGAGCATCATCCGCCAGTTCAGTAAATTTGTCGAAGCAAGCGCAAGTGAAGCATTCCGGAAGCCATGGATGATGAAGAACCCTAGAGGAGTTTGTGCTGAGCAAGCATGTTTGTCCTGAGCAAGCAGCCGTTCACACCTTCAATGAAGGCTGCGAGCGAGGACTGTTAATCAGTACACGTGTACTCATGTGCTTCAGTGTGAACAGGAGCTGCGGCTTGGACTGCAAATTCTATGCTATTAAAGGCGGCGATTGCGTAAAAAGTTGCCAGGCTGCCTTTTCACGGTGCAATTCTGTGACCGGTCTCGTCATCTAATTTTGTGATGATGATTGTTTTGGCGCATACTGTTCATGCGTTGGGTCTTCAGATGGTGCCCACATAGATAAGGGAATAGCTTTGGCGAGTCAGGGGGTCGACATGTTCACAGGGCACCAGCGCAGCGGGGTGCAGGTTGAGTCCAGCACCCCCTGGCTGATTTCCTTGCCCCCACTCTGTGTGCTCAAGGTAGCTCCTTTCAAGCTGCCTGCGTGCCTGTGTTGCATCATACTCGCAGAGTTTGCTTCTGCGCGGCTGCCTTTGTCGTGTTCAACTCATGGTGATTATTTTACTCCCTGAAGGTGTTGGCACACTTGGGACCAAAGGACGCAGCCTCGCTCTCTGCAACTTGCGCCTACTTCAAGGAGCTATTCAGTGAAGGCCCCTTGGCGCACCAGACATGGTAAGGCGAAGAAGCAGTTGGTTTGTGCAGTGAACTGGTTGCTCATGCAACCGGCTCTGGCCCGTGTGCGCAGGCGGCATTACGCCTATCGTGTCCTGGGCGACGTTTCAGCCTCGCTTGTGGAGTCCAGCCACGCGGGTTCCCCTGAGCTTATTGGACCAGGGCATTGGCGGAACGTTGTCCGAGATGCGCACGAGCTAGGCGCGCTCAGGTGGTGGCGGGAGGGATCCAGCAAGCTGCAAGCGGGCGTGGACGTGGTGCGAAGATCGACCGTGTACTGCCTGTAAAAGTGCAAAGGTTGCGCGGATGCATGTAGGGCAGCAGGCGTTGGCGAACAAGCAGCACACTGGCAGGTGCATGCAACCACGATGCTGACATGCTGTCCTGCATACGTTCTGTGTAATGCAGCCTGCACTGGATCTGCAGCCTCTGGACGTCAGACGGCTTGGGCGGCTGGCAGGGCGAGCTGCAGACGATGCAGTAGCCAGCCCTTCACCCTTCTCGTCCGAGGCCCTGGTCAAATCCACACTGTGGTCGTACTCAGCAGGCACACTGGCCCTCACCAGCAGCCTGGCGCGCGCCGGCCACGCATGCCTGGAGCTGCCAGGGCCTGGTCAGCACACTAGCAGGGGCCCCATTCAACCTGCCCGCCGTGGCGGTTGGCTGCTGGTTAGCGGGGGCATGCTGCGCGACTGCCGCGCTGCGCCCAACCCGCTGGTCATCCATGCAGAGACATGCCGCGTATCTCGGCCGGAGCCTGCACCAGGCTCAGGCATGCCGCTCACGCCCCGCATGCACCACACTGCCACACTCGTCCCATGCCCGCCAGGCTCATCGCTGTGCGCCGCTTTGTCGTGTGAGACCAGACTGAGCGAGGAGCAGCTGGCGCAGGGGCACTGTGTGCTGCTGCTGGGCGGCTGCGATTGTGAGGGCACCTTCCTTGGGTGTGAGGAGGCTGAGCTGCTGCTGCTGGACCCCCATTGCAGCACCATGCGCTGGGCAGTGCTGCCAACCCATGGCCCTGCGCCGCAGCCGCGCGCCCACCACACCGCGTGCGCGTTTGACAATGGGGCACGAGTGGCGGTATATGGCGGCTCTGTGCGGGGGGCGGAGGGAGACGTAGATGATGCACCTCCACTGCTGCACATCCTGCACGTGCAGTCGCTCACCTGGACCGTTCACACCACACGGCCCCCACCACCACTGCCTTGTGGCTGCGAGCCGCGGGTGCACGCCGTCCGGCAGGCAACAGCCTCTACCGCTTTCATTGCGGCTGCACCCTCTGCCACCCCCGCGCCAAACTCCACACAGGTCAAAGATGCCTTCGTTGAGCTGGGAACCAGCGGCCCCTCAACCAGCAGCCAAGCAGTACCAGCCTGCGCCCTGCAGCCGCTGCCACTGCAGCGCACGCTGCATGTTGCAGTGGTGCGAGCGGTGCCAGGCAGTGGCCGGCAGGAGCTGGTCCTGGTGGGTGGTCGTGCGCATGGTGCGGCGCAGCCCATGGTGCCCATGTCGTTGGACCTGCGTGATGGCATGTACACGTGGCGCATACCGTCCACCTATGCAGCCTGCAGCTGTGGAACCAGCACCAGGTCCAAGGGCGCGGGCGATGCATCCGGCTCCCGTGGCAAGAGCGTGGCTACGGCTTTCCTGCCGCAGCCGCGCCTGCGTGCTGGTGTGTGGGTGGTGGGGGATGAGTGGCTGGTATTGCTCGGGGGCCATGACCACAGGCAGGACTCGCCGTTCCTGGATGATGCTCAGCGGCTACACCTGCCCAGCCTCTGCTGGCGCACCCCTCCGCGCATGCTTGGCACACCGCCATGGCTGACTGCACGTGCGGCCGGGCTGTCAGCTGTGTCTGGCGTTGCATTTGGCGGCTGCATCTCATCCGTCATGGGCCTCATGCCAGTTGTGCGCATGGACGTGCTGCTGCCTGCATCCATGTCGGCTGCACATGCGCCCACCCCTGCCACCATGCTGCCTGTGGGGACACGCGCCACACACATGGCTGGCAGCAGCACACCTCACTTCCATCCATCGCCATCGGCGTGTGCCGCGCTTGACCGGCTCGCTTATGTCATGGGGGCTCACCGGCCAGGTGCGGCACCACATGTGGTGCCTGAGGCAGTGGTGCAATGCAGCACGCACACACACAGCGACGACCAGGCAGGGACGATAAGGGCAGGTGCAGATGTAGGCATTGCACTCCACCATGTGGCTCATTCTGCTGCCGCGCATTCCAGCAGCGCTAGCCCCGCAGCCGCACACATGCTGCGTGGGGAGCGCGCGTATTCTGAGCCGCTGCCAGTGGCAGCTTGGCCCACAGGGGCTCTGGCTTCTGCAGGTTCAGTGACAGGCCAGAGATCTCGGTTGCAGCTTGTGGGCCCTTCCCTACCTGCAGGCCAGCAGGCGCTCGTGAGCGGCAGCGCCAGCACCAGCAGCAGCGTCGCTGCGGGTGCAGTTGTGGCCGGTGGCGTACAGCGCAGTGCAGCGTCCGACCCGCTCATTGTGCTGTCCCCGAAGCAGCCGCCCCCGCCGCGCGTGCGGCTAGCGCCACCGCCTGGTCTCTTGGTGGTGGGGCCTGCGTCTCGCGCAGAGTCTACGTCTGAGACACCGCCAGCACCTCATGTGCACGCACCAGTCTCCCTGGCAGCCGCCTTTGGTGTGGATGTGCATGAGCCACAGCCAGCAGCTGGTGTGCTGCCAATGCGTCCGGCCAGCACATCGTCTTCAGCGTCATCGGCAGGCGCATGCCTGCAGCAGTGCTATCGGGATGTGGTGCGTGCTGAAGTGGTTGCCAAGCAGCTTATCAGTTCAGGTCGGTGTGATGGTGCTGCCACAGACCCCAGCAGCTGTGGCGATGATGAGGGTCAGGAAGGCCAGGCACTACACGCTGACGGGCACACAGCTGCAGAACGCTGTGGGGAGGCTGCTGCACCTGCCTGCAGTGACATGTGCTCAAGCAGCAGCAGGCAGCTGTTGCATCCACTGGACGTCCTTGGAGGCCAGGGCCATGATGCAGCGTGCAATGTAGAGCCGCCTTCTTATCCTTCCACAGGTGGCCAGCAGCTGGCCAGCTGTGAACCGCAAGCTGCTGCCACAGCAATCCAGGCGCACCAGCCGTGGACCGGGTCCACGTCAGCCATGATCCTGCTGGCACTGGTGGTGGTAGTGCTGGCACTGGTGGTGGCAGAGTGGTGGGGCCCTCAGGCGCCTGCAGTCTGGAGTGGGATTCTCTATGGCATGCCTTCACTGCTGCTCGTTGTGGGGCTGGGATTCATGCTGGTGCGGGCTGCTGGTGAAGCTGTGTAGCAAATGCAGGGCTGCCTGAGCACTGAGACATGGAGGTTTAGGACAACGCTAAACAGCATGCGGGATCAACACATTCGCAGCGGGAGGGGACAGGTGTAGAGTCGAAGAATGCAGTGCTAGGGTCTATGCAGGTGGAATCAAGCACCTACGTGCAAGGGATGCTAGGGTCTGGGCCATGCTTTCAGGTATGGCCAGTATGGTGGTGCAGTTCTGGCTCTGGGATTGGGCAGACGTTTGGGTGGGAAGGGTGCAAGCAGCAGCAGTGATGGTGTCTTTATACACCGGAGGCCATATGGGTCTGCGCTGCGCTGTACGTGTGGTCTGCCTGCTGAGCTTGTGATGCAGTGTGCAGGCTGATAGGGCTATGTGGGCTGGAAGCATGTGATGGTGTTTGTGCTGCAACGGATTCACATCCGGAGAGGCTGCTGCTTGCTTAAGGATTAGGCTGCTCCTAAGTTGCGAGGTTCATCTGCGGGAGCATTGGGTGAGTTATTAGAGCCCATCTACGTAGCCAGAGCTTGCAGGCAGTTGGGTCTCTGCCTGTCGACGTGTAGTGGGGATGATGCAGCACGGGAGCAAGGACATGGGCCCGGCTGCGCCAACAGCCGCAATACAAATGTCATGGCTGTTGGGGTGCTTACTTTCTTACGTGTGTTTGGCAGCATCCAGTCTTTAAGCTGAGGTGGCCCCTACGCCCGTATTCACCACAACGTGCTGGGTTATGACACACTCGTGCTGGGTTATGATACACCCGTGTTGTTCACAAGTTGCGCTCTGCAGGAGCAGGAGCATGCTTCCGACTTCAGCATGATGGAATGGTGTGCTTGCTATGGACCAATCAAATGTCCGTTTGGGGCCTCTGGCGCTGCGTGGCCAAACTTGGACGAACTGTCAAGCTAAGACAATTCTTGTGTAACTCATGTTCAGTTCTACCAATTGTGCACGTCCTCTGATGCTGCCAGTTGCGGTGATCACACTCACTTTGATGTGTGTACAGGCCATGTGCCACCAGTGGGGCAGTGCACAAGGTTCAAGTTCGCCCAAACATCGCATTTACTCAAAACCTCGCGCTATAGACGTCATCCACAGAATAGAAATGGCACCCATCACCGTCGGGTTCCTGGGCCTGGGTAAGGAGATACATTGGCTTTATTTTGATAGATGAACCCGTGCAGCTTGACCATACACCTGGGAGCAAGCCTAATGAGTTGGCCTTGTGCAGGCATTATGGGGACGGCGATGGCACGGAATCTAATCAAGTCTGGCCTGTTTGCCAAGGTTGTGGTCTGGAACCGCACCCTGAGCAAGGTAAGCACATATTTTCTGCCACACAAGGCAGCAGCACAAACGCCCTCACAAGACGGTGCCCTGCAGCTGGGTGATTGTGCTGTTATCAGGGAGGCGGAGTGCTACAATGTGCTGGTGGGGAGTATAGTTTGCTATTGCCAGATCACTGGGGCCTGGAGGAGGACGAGCGGTATGCTGCTAACACTCTTTCTCTGCGGCTGAAATGCGCCATTCTATCTGCAGTGCGATGAGCTCGTGGCTGAGGGCGCAGTAGCCGCAGCCTCGCCTGCAGAAGTGATGCGCCAATGCGACATTACTTTTGCTATGCTTGCCGACCCAGACGCTGCTCTGGCGGTGCGTTGGGGCAGTTCAAGTCACTGTTGCTGATTTGCGCAACTTCCCAGTTACGCACACATTTGCGGATGCCGTGCAAACAGGAGCTGGTCCCAGAGCCTACCTTGCAAGCAGCATGACAGCTTGCATGCCTAGCTTGCATGGTTCAGTCTGGTGTCTGCAGGCCCTTTCGGCAGAAGCAAGACACGACAATTTTACATTTGGCATGGCTGCCCTACTCAGGCCGTGTTCGGTCCAGGCGGCGTGCTTGAGGGATTGAGTGCGGGCAAAGGCTATGTGGATATGTCCACCGTGGTAAGCTGCTTGGTTGTGCACCCTACTGCTGCACACACATCCCGTCATGGGCAAGTGTGCTGGTGCTGCTGCTGCCACCGCTGCTGCTGATCTCATACGCGGTGTCAAGTTGCTGCTGCTGTCCCTAATGGCTGCGATCGCCACTGCTTTGCCCTCTGCTAATGCAGCTACTACTCCTGTAGCTACTCCCACTGCTTCTGCCGCTGCTACTGCCGCTCCTACTGCAGGACGAGGCCACCTCCACCCGCATTGGAGAGGCAGTGACAGCAGCAGGGGGGCGCTTCCTGGAGGCGCCTGTGTCAGGCTCCAAGAAGCCAGCCATTGACGGCCAGCTGATCATCATGGCTGCAGGGGATGAGTCACTCTTCAAGTGGGTGGGCTGCGCTGCACTGTACGCGGCAGCACGTGCTGCTTTTTGGAATGTTGCGCTGGTCATGTGGGTTCTAAGATGCTCATGAGCCCGTGCCTGAACAGGGTGTGCACTGCACCACGGCTGCACCTCCCTCCCACCCATGACGCATCTGTCAGAATGTGTAGCTAGCTAGAACTATGGAACATGAAGGTCAATGACCTGCCCCAGATCATGCAACCGGTTGCTTTCAAGTCTACACAGCGCTGCTGCCCTGTCACAAGGAGCTTGACTGGGCCTGCCTGGATGAGATATGTTTCCTTCACGCTCTACCCCAACCCCTGGTTTGGTGTGCTTCATTTGACCGGCGCCGCCTGGAATGTTCTCCGTGCGCCGCAGTGACGCGTCGCCCGCATTCTCCAAGATGGGCAAGCGCCACATGTACCTTGGTGCCACAGGGGCTGCTGCTCGCATGAAGCTGGTGGTCAACATGATCATGGGCTCCATGATGGGTGCGTCTGACTCTGGGTCCCAGTCTGACCCACGGTTTGGCCTGTGTCCGACTTGACGCTGTGGTTTCGGCCCTTAGTTGAAAACATCAGCTTGTGACGACAGAGCTGGATGGGACCCTGCTGCTGACTCATGCCGTTCAGCATATAGCAGCCTGCCCGCTGCATTAGAGAAAACATCTACGGTCATCTACGGCCAAAAGACATTACAACCGCGCACTTGACCATGATTTTTCTTGTGCGATTGTCCTGCTGCTATTCAAGGACTGATTGAACTGCTCTGGGTGGCTGCAGCAACTGAAGCACGCTTTGCACGTCCCACCATCACGCGTTATCAGAAGCATGCGCAACCGTACACAGCTGAGCACGCTTCAACCCAGGTGCATGCATGTCTAAACCCTAAACCCTAAAACCTTTCATGCACAGGCGCGTTCTGTGAGGGCATGGCACTGGCGGAGAAGTCCGGGCTGGCCCAATCAGATCTGTTGGAGGTGCTGAGCTTGGGCGCGATGGCCAACCCCATGTTTGCGCTCAAGGTATGCCCCGCACCCTGCTCCAATTCACCATCATCATCATGCGTTAGCATACCCTGTTCCGGTTGTGGCTATGCCAAGCCGACGGTGGCCAGCTGGGTTGGGCTTTTGCTGTGCACGCGCTTGATGTGGACTGCGCCGCTGTTGTGCTATGCGGCGTGGGCTCGCGCACAACGCAGCACCAGAGGGTGTTGTTAGCTGCCTTGGCTCCCTCCCAGTCCTCATCAGAAAGCCTACTTCATCGCTGCAATCTTGTATCAGTGGCGATCCAGACAGTGCGTAGAGGCCCAGGTGGACTGGGTGCCATGCTGCAGTGACCACACCACCACTGCACTTCCGCCATCGGCTTGGTAACCAACACATCATCCTGTGACCGCTCAACACATCATCCTGTGACCGCTCAACACATCATCCTGCGGCCATGACTCGTGCGCAGGGCCCGGCCATCCAGTCACGCAACTACCCACCCGCCTTCCCCCTGAAGCACCAGCAGAAGGACCTGCGCTTGGCGCTATCTCTGGGGTACGCTAGGCGCTGCGCTCATGTTTAGGGTGGAGTTGCTGGTGCTGTGCCACAGTCAGGCCATGGTTTGTGTGGGGCGCCACACCGTCACCTTAAGTTTGAGTGTGCGGTGTAGGGTGGTGCAAAGACAGATGCGGCCTCATCCCTTGGAAGTATGGCACTCCCACGCTTGAGTGTGTGTGTGTGTGTGGACTTAGCAACAACACTCAGGTTTGTTTGCCTTTGCTCTGCTGCGCAGTGACTCCCTGGCCCAGCCTCTGCCTGTGGCAGCCGCAGCCAACGAGCTGTTCAAGGCGGCGCGCGCACAGGGGCGCGGGGATGACGACTTTGCCGCGGTGTATGAGGCCACGGTTGCCAGCTCTGGCAAGGTGCTGCCCAAGTGATCGGCTGTATCCATTTCAGGCTATTCAGCACAGATGCCTTCAGCTGGTGGCTTACTTTGAGGCCGCGGCTGGGAGGATGAAGAGGGGGGGGGGGGATATCGTACATAGGAAGAGGCCATCGAGTGTTAAACCGCCCGTTGCTTTGATGGGATGATGCGAGGAAAGGCATACGGTATGTTAGCCGATGTAGAAGAAGGCGAGAGGGAGAGGTGTGGGCTGCAAGGGCGTATTGCATCAGCTTGACGAGAGCAGAGTACACCAGTGTAGTGTGGAGTGCAGGCAACATGCTTCCTTCAAGATCGACTGAGCTTGCGTGGCACTGCGTCTCTGTGAGGCGGCAGGCGGCTAGGAGAGTGAATTATGATTGATACTCACGAGCGCTGTTGCTTATGCTGCGGCAGTTGCTAAGGCCAGAGTGCTGTTGTGGCGGGCTGATGAGAGGGTGTGAAGAGTGCTGTGAAGGGACCTTGCAGGGTGCTATGAAAAGCACTGTCTGCTGTGAACACGGCAGCGTGGGTTGTGCGTGGACTTGTGAGGGGATGGATCCGGACATGCGTTGGGCTCCAAAGTTTTAGTGTTCTGCACGGCAGGGCACAGATGGTGCCCTGTGCCGCGGGCATCAGGCAGCCAGTTCCATGTGATGGCTCAGGAGCTGATCCCTGCTGACCGGGGCTGCACTGGTGGAATGGCCCTGGTGCCCTGGGCCATGGCGATGGCACAGCGAGAGCGGGTGGTGGTGATACCCACTGCTGCCGCCCCTGCTGCTGCAGCAACACCACGTGCTAGATCTGGAAACACATTCGGCTAATGGGCCAGGGCAGGCAACAGCAGTTCTGAGTGACGGTGGTGGTCAGCACTTCACTGTGGCCCCATCAGAGTGGTGTAAGGGGTTGAGTCCCATGGCCACCATGCCTAGGGCATGTTTAAGGAGCTGCACATGGCACACACCTTTGAGCTGCACAGGGGAAGGGAGGTGCTCGTTCCTATCATATCACCTTGCCATGAACCTGGCACCGCCGTGCAATGACTTAATTGAGTGGCGGTACGGCACGTCATCCACGCAACCACGTCCCAGTGCATCACATCATATCATATCACACCCCAGTTCTGTCATGTGGCAGTACCGGCAGCAGTACAACTGCCTTTCAAAAGGAATCCACACCAGTCACACATAGGGTCAGCCATCCATGTTATGCGCACCCCCCCAACACACACACACACACGCCCTGCCACTGATTCATGAGTCATGAATACACGCTCGTGTCCTTACGCCTCAACGCCATGATCTGCGTTTTAAGCCGGTCTATCTCGGCAGCTTGCGCGTTGACCAGCTGCACGAGTGCATCACGCTCCTCCACCTCCTGCACAAACAACCCAAGCGGGGGTGTCACATGTGTCCACTGTCATCATCATTATCACACGGCTTTGCGCGGTTAAACCCGCGATGTTGCGGTTTGACACTTCGAGTAGGGGGGTTAGTGTTCACTGTGTTGAGGGTGATCAACACAGGTGGCGCGGTGTGTGCCCAGAAATGAGGTGAGATGACATTAATTGCGCAGAGGTGTTTGGCGGTGTGGCTACAAAGCACAGCAGCACCCGGGGCAAGCGTCATGGCTGGGGCTGCTTGCAGGCAGCGACCACCGTGATGCCCACACATGTGCTGCACACACACCGTAAACGGTCTAAATACGCGCACAAGCAAAAGGCGCTTGAACGCAAGCGCGTATAAAACCTAAAAATGCATGCACCCGCGCGCCCACCT
This sequence comes from Haematococcus sp. NG2, assembly GCA_004335575.1. Lineage (NCBI taxonomy): Eukaryota > Viridiplantae > Chlorophyta > Chlorophyceae > Chlamydomonadales > Haematococcaceae > Haematococcus > Haematococcus sp. NG2. The sequence goes on along the minus strand of QAXD01000155.1, from coordinate 33,275 downwards.
GCCGCCGCTGGGTCACCGGGTCCGTGAACATGGTCTTGCGCGTGCTGGTCAGGCCCGACTCCAGCGTGCGCTGCGTGGCGGTGAGGTCGCTGACGGCGTTGAGGGCGGCCGTGTTCTCACGCGTGAGGGCCATCTGTGAGGCACACGAGAGCGAGCGAGCAGTCATAAGAACAAGTTTCTTTAAGAACACGTTTCTTTAAGAACACGTGTCACATATGTTTCTGCATGCCGGAGCCTGACGGTCATTGGCCAAACACCTAGATGCCCAGAAAGAAGAGTGATCGCTGTCATTCGCGTGAGTGACCAGGTGTGTGAGCGGGATGGGTGCGCAGATGACTCCGCATGCGATGAGGCGCTCAGGAGAAGGGGTAGGACAGGATGCACCTTCACACACAGCTAAGGTCAAGTGAACGCATACGTCATGAGGGAAGCGGGGGATTTAGGGTTTTTAAGTTTGAACCCCAAACCCTGAGCCCCTAACGCCGCATGGTGCGTCCCCCCACAGCCAGGGCTCAGGATCAGGGTAGATGCGGTGGGACGCATGCCCATGGTCGCACGTGCCAGAGACCTAGTGCAGACACAGCACTACACCGTATATTGCGGGATCCCCCAAGCCCCACCCCGCACCAACGGGTGTGTGCTCATGGTTGGGGGAATCACCGCAGGACCCGTGCTGCACCGCCTTGCACCCCTCCTGTTTAGGGTCCAGGGTTTCCAGGCCTAGGGTTTAGGCACTAGGGTTGAGGGCAAAGCCCTCACACCTCCCCTACACACCAGCTCATCCGTGCGCGCGGCAATCTTGCGGTCCCATTCAGCCAGGTCGCGCACATACGCCGCCTCCTGCTTCTTCAGCTCCTCCCGCAGCTCCTCCGTCCCCTTGCTGGCCCCCAACGCGTCCAGCAGCTCCAGGTTGATCTCCTGCGTGTGACCAGGTGTGATGCGTGGGTGTGTTTGGCCGGCGTCGTGTTTGAGTGGCATCGTGTTTGACTGCGCATGGGCCACCCAAAATGGTGTTCGCCATGCGTCGTTGGTCGCGACCCCTCCAAACCCCCAAAAGCCTTTCGCCACCCCTACAGCCCTACAGGCCTGGCGGCCCCGAGAACCCTGGCCCCCAACCCTGACCCCTGTGTTGTTGTGTTGTTGCATGCCATGTGTTGTTGTGTCGTTGTGTTGTTGTGTGCCATGCGCTGTTTTGTGCCATGTGTTGTTGCGCCCACCTGGCCGAACTTGAGCATCTGCACGTCGTGCGCGCGCCGCTCCAGCTCAGCCACCCGCGCCTCCTTGGCCACCATGTCCCTCAGCAGCCCCGCGTGCTCGCGGCGCAGCGCCTTGTGCCGCGACCGCAGCGCCCCCTTCTCCTCCTCCAGCTCCTGTGGGCGCGCCCCCGGTGCAGGGTTCAGGGTTGGGGTTTGGGGCTTGGGAATTTAGGGTTCATGGTTTGGGGGTTTAGAGTTGAAGGTATTAGGGTTTAGGGTCTAAGGGTTTAGGGTTTTAACGTTGAGGTTTTAAAGGTCCAGGCAGCGCAGGGTGTGAGCCGCTGCCCTGAAACCCTGGACCCTGGCCACACACACACCACAAACCAGCAGGTGCACGCGCAGCACCGTAGGGGCAACGGATGGGCGAAGATTTGTTGGGGCATTGTATGGAACGTGCGGCACATGACGTGAGCGCTGCATGTGGCACGCCCCCTTACACACCACGTGCGCCCATGCGCACGTCATACAAAATACCGGTCAGACACATAAAAGGTACTCACATCCACGCGTCGCCGCAGGCGGTCCAGCTGCTCGTTGGAAAACACGAGTGCGGCCGACAGGTCGTCGGGCAGCCGCCCATCCACAAGGTACTCCACCTGCGGCAGTACAGGCAGCGGTACAGGCAGTACAGGTGGCGGTACAGGCAGCGGTACAGGCAGTGCAGGTGGCGGTACAGGTGGCGGTACAGGCAGTGCAGGTGACTACGAGGCGGGACAGGTGGTGCAGGCAGTACGGGCGCATCAGCTAGGGCAGGATCAGGGGGTGTCGCGCAGTGCGGTGGCCAGGATAAAGGTCCCTGAACCTGCGTTGCGCCCCCTGCAGCCCCCCCCCCCTTTCCCATCCACCCACCCAATCCCGAGCCCTCCCTGAGCCGCCCCACCCCACTGCTGCAGCCACACACCGCACACCTGGTGCATCTTGAGGTTGACGACCACGTCGATCTGGTTCAGCGCGCCCTGCTTCTCCTTCTGGAACTCGGTGATGTCGTTGTTGATGGCCGCCAGCCCCTGTTCCACCAGCTTCTGCTTCTTGGCCTGCGCCTCCTTCTCCTTGCGCAGTGCGTCGATCGTCTTGGTGAAGTCGGCGATGAGCTCCTCCTCATCCAACCGCTTCTCACGCAGGTCACACACCTGCAGCCAGGTTCTCAGGGTTTAGGGTTCAGGGTTTTGAGGTTCAGGATGGTGTTATGAGGTGATGAATGGTGTATGTGCTCGCATGCCATGTGCAGCACAGAACAGTGCAGTACAGAGGAAATCTGGTGCAGCACAGCACAGCGCATTTCAAGCCGTGAAATGATGAGGGGTGTTGAAGGATGGGTGCGGAACGTGCGGTACATGCACGCACCTTTTCGTACAGGCCCTGGTCACACCCGGGGGGGCACACCTCCTCCGCCATATCGTCATCATCATCCTCTTCACCCTCCTCCTCCCCGCCCTCCTCCTCCTCTTCCTCACTGTCCTCCTCCTCATCCTCCCCGCCTGCACAGCACGGACATGCACAAGGCCAGGGCCGTGGGCAGGCAGCCATTGTTTTTAACTGTTCAAGTAATTCAATCCTTTTATGTCCTCCATAATGAATCAAAAACCATAGGACAAGTGTCGTGTATGCTGCTGCTGGTCCTGGGAACTTGTGGTGCAGCTTGCGCGATGCCTGCCACACGTATCATGCACATGTGCAGTGTGCAAGGCTGCTGCTGCTGCTGCAGCTGCTGCTGGTTCCTAGAAGCTCCACAGTGCACGTTCCCCCTTGCCTTCCCTCCCCCCGCAGCACAGAACAACACAAGTGGCATGTCTGACCCAATGTATCAGCGCCTGCCGCCTGCGGTCCACATCACACTCACTGTGCCGACACCCCACACGCTGTGCTCACACCCCACAGACTCTGACCAGCCCCGATCTCCACCATGCCCACCGCAGCCAGCCAGCCAGCCTCACCTGCTGCAGCCTTCTTGCGGCTGCGCTTGATCTTGCGGTGGAAGATCTTGGAGAGTGGGTCACGGAAGGGGTCCGTGTCAGGCACTGCTGCGTCAAACTCGGTGGCCACAGCAGCTCTGTGCATGACAGTCACACGGGGCCGTGCAGGTGTCAGGGTTCAGGGGTTTAGGGTTCAGGGGTTTAGGGTTTAGAGGTTAGGTTTTACACACACACATACGCACCGGCGTGCCAGCAGCCCCTCCAGCTCCGCGCGCTTGGCCTCCAGCTTGGCGTTGCAGTCCGCGATCTTGGCCATGATCTCGTTGCGGTCCTCCTGCTTGGCCTGGCGCTTGGAGATGAGCACCACCTCGCGCTTGTCAAAGTCGCGCAGCAGCGCCAGCTCCTGTAGCATTAACACGGCGTTTCACAGATGTTTCTGCATGCCGGAGCCTGACAGTCATGAGCCAAACACCTAGATGCCCAGAGA
>QAXD01000155.1:0-26872 GCA_004335575.1 Haematococcus sp. NG2 | reverse complement strand
GCGGGCACGTGCAGCGGACGCGGACACCCGCGCCGCCTCCTCCGCCTTTGCCGCCTCCAGCTCCGACAGCAGCTCGGGCGGCATGCGGGCGGTGCGGAAGGAGGTGACCCGCTGCCGTGAGCGCAGCGCATGCAGCACGATGCGCTCCACCTCCACCCCATCCAGGAAATAGGCCTGTGGCCGCGTGCGAGGGCAGCAGTTTAGGGTTTAGGGTCCAGGGTTTAGGGTTTAGGCACAGGTAAGGAGCAACCGACGCCCCGGACATCTCCAACGCTGCAGCATACACCAGGGATTCCTCTGGCCCATCTCTGGCAGGGCATGAGGTGGCGGCCGGTCATCCTTCCTGTCCTGGTTGTATGGTTGTGAACCCCCCCTGGTTCTGTCACTGCGAATGACACGTGCATCAACCACTGACGCCCCACCTTCAACTTGGCCAGTGCAAGCCGCCGCTTCTCGGTGTCCCATGCCATCTCCAGCCGGGCCTCTTCCTCACGCCTGTGACCAGGGTTTAGGATTCAGGGTTCATTAATCACGACCCTCCATCATCTACGCCATCTACGCACTATCCACACATCATCCACACATCATCCACACATCATCCACACATCAAGCACCCCCTGTTCAGTTGCCACAACCACGGCTGTCTAGCAGCGGCACCATGGCCCACCTGGCGGTTTCTGCCGCCACCATCTCCCGCAACCCGGTGTCGATCTCAAACGCGGAGCGCGGCAGGCGCTCGGCCTCGGGCTTCGCAGCGTTCTCCGCCATGAGCGCCTCAAACTCCGCACGGATCTGTGCGAGCGTGATGCGTGTGAGAAGGGTAGGTGTGAGGTGAGTTGTGAGGTGGGTTTGACCTCAACATGTCCGAGGCATGCTGATGTCATGTTGGGTGCAGCAGGGCAAGCCGCAGCAATGCACGTCTGAGCTGCACAGTCACAGCACGAGGTCCAACTTGTAAGCCCAGAAGGCCTTCACTGGCGTCTGCGGCTCAAAATGTGACAACCAAGCTCCTGATCTGCAACCCACCAACATCCACACACTAGGCCATGCGCCACACCTTTAGGGTTTAGGGTTTAGGGTTTGCACCCTAAACCCTAAACCCTGAAACCCTAAACCCTCCGCACCTGCTGCAGCTGCTCCCGCACACCCATCTTCTTGGCCTCGGCCGCAGCCACCAGGGCATCCTGCTCCGCCTTCTGCTTCGCCTCCTCGATGGTGTACTCATGGACGGATGTGATGTCAGCGGCCATGGGGAAGGGGCTCTGCTCCAGCGCAGGCAAGCCCTCAGGTGCCGAGGGCTGCGGGGCAGCGGGGGACACGCCTTCGATGTGCGTGTCCTGCAGGTACAGCGTGCCGTCACGCGCGGCCGACAGCAGGTAGGCGCCGTCGAAGGACAGGGCCGCAGCCGCCACCCGGCCATCCTGCATGTCGTGCAGGGACGCCTGCCAGAAGCGGCCCGAGGGCGCGTGCGTGGCGGGGTCCACCGGCTGCACCCGCACCACACCGTCAGTGGTGCCAAACAGCTGCACACGGCCGCCGAGTGCAGGCCTGGGGGCGGGGCAGGCACATGACAGCGTGTCATGCATTGGCCGGGAACGTTCGTGTGACATTTTATCATATTACCTAATAATAATAATAACTATATATGTTAGTAATAATATGTTCGTGTGACATAGAGGAGGGTAATTCGAGAGCAGGATGTATCGATCGCAGCACCTCGGGTTAACGGCGGACGCTGCAACAAGGCAAGTCAAGGTTTGACGTGCCGTCACATGATGAGATCTGCGGTGTTCGGATGCGGTGTACCCCTAGCACATGGACCCCACTGCTCCTTGCACAGCCTGTTGGTGTAGAAGCACCCCCTCACTTCCTGGCCCTGCCACATTTCTTACCTTGTGCCACATTTCTTACCTTCTGCCACCAAGCTGCCAGCCCACATCCCACACCCCGGAGAACCAAACACACGTGCATTCCAGATGGGGGTGCGCCTTGCCGCATGCCACCTAACACGCACGCCTGCACGCTGCACAAACACACGCACCTGAAGAACGAGGTGGGTGCTGAGTCGGGGGCCTTGAATACGACAGTCGGCTCCAGCCCAGCAGCGCCGTCCTGGAAAGAGCAGCGCCACACAGCGCCTGCCGCGCGGCCTGTGAGGGTAGCATGGAACACCCCCTGCTCCCCTTGCACATACTCCAGGGTCAGCACCTCAAACACCTCCTCCTCTACAGCTGCATCCGCCTGCTCCTCCTCCTCCTTCTCCTCCTCCTCCTCCTCCGCACCCTTGCCCTCGCCGCCCTCTGCCCCCCCAGCAGGTGCAGCTCCTTCCCCGCCCTCAGCTGCGCCCCCCGCTGCCGAGCCAGCAGCTGCCCCGCCCTCAGCACTGCCCTCTGCAGGTGCAGCGCCGGCCCCGTCGCCACCAGCCTCTGCCGCAGCTGCACCACCATCCCCAGCACTCGACTTGGCCTTCTTGACCTTCTTGGGCTTGGGCATTTTGAAGTCAAATGCACGGCGAGGCAGCTCCACCTCGAAGGTGTGAAACGAGTCTACGTGGTCCGGGGCAGTCACCTCCAGCACTTGGCTGTTGCGCAGGCCAACCAGCACTGCGCTGCCATCAGCCGCCCAAGCCATGCATGTCGCAACGCCCCCGATTGGTGTGTAGCACACGGGCTGGAACGTCAGGGGCGAGCTGTGCACGTTGAAGAAGAAGAGGGTGCCATCCTCGCCGGCCGTGACCAGCCGTGACGCGTCCGCTGTCACAGCCACGGCCGTCACAGCGCCCTTGTGCGGCTTCAGGGCAGCTACCAGCTGTAGCCCGTCGGCCAGCCGGGCCATACCCCGCAGCACGCCATCTGCAAAGCCCACCGCAGCCAGGCTCGCGTCCCGCCCCAGAGACGTGAAGGCCGTGGCTGGCTGGCTGAACGTCAGCGTGGACGCCAGTGTGCGTGACGCGCAGTCAAACACACGGACTGAGCCGTCATGGCCCGCGGTCATGGCCACATGGGCCACGGGAGACACCGCCAGCCCCACCACCCCTCCCGCGTGGAAGCTCAGCAGGCGAGTGACCACCGCGCCCTTGGACAGGGGCCCACTCTGTGGCAGGTCTACGCGGTACAGAGCGCCAGTGCCGTCCAGGACGATCCAGTGGCGCCGCTCCCAGATGAGTGAGCGCACGCGGCCACCTGGGCACACCAGCACCTCGTCCACGGGTGTGATGGCCAGGTGGTGCGCGTCCTCCTCAGGCTCCGCGTCATTGACCTGCAGAGATCCAAGATTGGCAACATCAGAGTCCGCCAACCTGTGATACGTGTCTTGTTGAGGCAAGTGGTGCGCGCACCCCATCCCGCAGCCTTTCTGTGGCACTCCACACTGCACACCCCTTCAACAGTTTGATGCATCATGGGAAGCATGCAGCGCGTCATATCTGACTATCTGCATAAGGTGTTGCGGACCTTGTTGAAATCCCACAGGCGCACATAGCCATCTGCACCGCCCGACACGATTGTGTTTGAGGCGCGGTCGTGCATCAGCACCTCGACCTGCAGGCATGTAAACAAAGGTGTAGTCGGTGCAACTCAGGTAAATGGTGCTGCTCTCAAGCCCAGCACACAAGATGCACAACACAGAATAAGCTCAGGATTGCAAGGCGCAACTGAAGTTGAGCTTGCTACCCCTTAGCCTTGACAACCCTGGCCTGCAGCTGGGCAGGGGCAGTGGGTGCATGGCTGACAAGCCCCCAAGCAGCAGCTCCAAACATCCCACCACAAAAGGCTGGCTAAGTTCATATCATCTTGTATAGACATTGTGGATGCAGATTTTCTGGACTGATGTTCTGGTGAGTGAAGAGCTTGCTCACATGCCAAGAGGGCCTTGACTGGCGCCTACGGCTTCTGTAACAACAACAAACATCCCACCCCCACCCACCGCGCCGTCGTGGCATGGCCGCTTGCCCGGCCGCAGCAGTAGGACCTTAATGAGGCCACCATCCCACATCAGCAGCTCGCCGCTCTCCGTGGTGGACAGCACCTTGCCGTCCGGCATCTCCACAAACCCGGCCACATCGCTCAGCTCCACGGCACCAAACTTGCCGATCAAGCCCTGCAGCTTGAGGCCCGTGAACGTGGACGCCATCTTCCAGAACCGGATGTGGCCGGTGCCCGAGGTGGTGAGGCTGCCCTGGAAGTAGGGGGAGAACCTGGGGGGCCGCAGAGGCAACACAGCAAGGTTTGGGTGCGGTGGAGGACTGGCAGTGTAGGGGGACCGAAGCAGAACCCCAGCTGATACATCTGTGCTGCAGCAGCACGTGCGGACACAGTGTGTTTTTACTGGTCACCCCTTGAAACTCGCCCCTTCCACCCCTCCCTCGCCCCCCATCCCACCCATGAGCATGCCACGTGCATGCTCAGTACGCCACGGACCGCAGGCACAACCAAACAAGCCAGGCAGGCGACAGGCACCACACGCACTTGACGGTGTACACGTCCTGGGAGAAGGCCTTGGCGCGCAGCACAATCGCCTCCTCCTCCCATCGCCACAGAGTGAGCAGGTAGTCAGGCATACCACCCACGCTGGCCAGCTGGTCCCCGGTATCATTGAACGCGAGCGCGCTGCAGGGCATGGTGCAGCCAGACAGACGGACAGTCAGACAGACGCAGAGGCTGTCGGGCAAAAAGAGTGACAGTCAGGCGTGTGGGATGGTTTGCTGAATGGCCTGGTGGGGCGATGTTGAGGAGTGGGTTGAGAGCGTCAGGTTGGGGCCTGTGCCTGCACCATACTGGCATCAGCACCCTGGGCATGCATACCACACAGCAAACACAGCGTCGCCCACATCACAAAATCAGTGCTGCCACATCAGGGCCAGAGTGGCCGGCAGAAGCTGGCTGCTCTTGAGCTGCCCGCACCTGTATGCGCGCTCCGTGCCGTCCCTCAGCACCTTGTACAGCTTGAGCTCTGGGTATGTGTAGATGTACACATTGGGGGCGCGGTGGCGGCACTTTTCTGCAACTGCCAAGAACTGGCGGGACGGGTGCACCGCGACTGCACCCACGCCTCCACCATCCAAGCCAGGCAGGTAGCGCTGGCTCTGCGCAAACATGAGAGCAGACAGGTGTAGCATGTCGGCTTGCAATCGTGCCGTTCCTGCCGCCCTGTGCAGACTGTCATGGCGTTGAGTGTGGGGGCAGGTGAAGTGGTGTGCTGAGAAGGTGTAAGCCATGCACAAGCACATCAGACTATGCAGGTCTGCCTTTCTGAGAATACGGGCAGCCTGCAGACCATGCGGGCAGCCGCACCATGTCGTTCACGTTCAAGAACACCACACGGTTGCCAGCAGCCATGACCAGGGTGTCATCATCCACATATGCCAGGTTGTTGCGCCTACACAATGCACAGGCCACCAGAAGGGGAGCATGATGACATACAACGATACAAGCCATGCAGCACAAGCACACCACCGCTCCCCTCCCCAGCTTGCAGCTGGAGGACTGCTGGATGTCTCACACGATCAACAGCACCTGCAAGCATCACTCGCGGCAGGAGCAGCATGCCCCCCCACCCTCCCCAAACCATGCTCGAACTTGACGTGCTCACCTGCGCGCATCCAGCGACAGGATGTGTGCTGTGGGCACAGCCTCCTCCGGCAGCTCAGCCTCCAGGTCACGGGGCAGCACAAACTGTGCCGGGTCATACGCGGCAGCCGCCGTCATCGTACGCGACCGGGGCGTGCGCACGGATGAGGGCGGGCGGGGGCTGGGTGGGATGGCACCCGCCCCTGCCGCCTCTGTTGCAATGGGTGGCACGGCTGCCCGGGGTGCAGCCGACGTGGGTCGCGAGCCCGTGGCATCTGGAGCTGCAGCAGGTGCTGTGGCGGATGCGGGGCGCGAGCTGGTGGCAGCGGGCTCAGCAGCTGCAGGTGCTGTGGTTGCAGATGCAGGGCGTGAGCCTGCAGGCTCAGCAGCTGCAGGTGCTGTGGTTGCAGATGCAGGGCGTGAGCCTGCAGGCTCAGCAGCCACAGGTGCTGTGGTAGCAGATGCAGGGCGAGAGCCTGCTGCAGGTGCAGGTGCTGTGGCCGATGCGGGGCGAGAGCTGGTGGCAGCGGGCTCAGCAGCTGCAGGTGCTGTGGTTGCATATGCGGGGCGAGAGCTTGGTGTTGGTGCTACGGCCGCTGCACCCTCGCCCGCGGCGTGGGCTGGGGCTGATGCTGATGCAGGGCGTGATCCAGCGGCAGGTGGTGCAGGTGCGTCAGCCGCGCCTGACTCATCAACAACTGGTGCTGGTGCTGGTGGGGCAGCAGATGTGGGGCGTGAGGAGGGTGTAAGGGCTGGCTCAGAAGGCGCCACCTCTGCGGCTGCATCTCCAGCCGCAGCTGCAGGTGCTGCAGCCTCAACCGCTGCTGGGCCAGCTGGAGCTGCCGCAGGCACCTCCTCACCTGTTGGTGCATCAGCCACTGCAGGTGGTTCAGGGTTGCTGGCTGTTGGCTCGGCCACGGCGGCATGTGTGGGCTCATCCGCTGCAGATGGTGCCGGTTCCCCTGATGCAGGTGCAGGCACGTCTGCTGGTGCTGGGTCTGCCTCTGCTGCCGGTGCTGGTGCTGCCTCTTCTACTGGTGCTGGTGCTGGTTCTGCCTCTTCTGCTGGTGCAGGTTGGGCAGCTGGCAGCCCCTCAGCAGCGGAGGCCTCAGCTGTAGGTGCTTCATCAGCAGATGGCACGCCTTCTGTTGCAGGACCCTCCACCTCAGCTGCTGTGGCAGCAGCTGGCTCCTCAGCTGGGGCTGGCTCTGCAGGCGGGGCTGCGTCCTCTGCAGCTGCTGGGGCAGCTGTGTATGAACAGGGCATGTGCACCACAGGAACAATCTGTGCCTCTGCAACATGCACACAGTATGCATGCTATGACCATGCATGCACATTTGTGCACAGGCTTGAGAAACGCACTACTACCAGCGCACAGCACTTACCAGCATTGTCTGCCCCAGCATCAACAGGCATGTCAGCAGGTGGCTCCTCGGCCATACTGCTGACTATCGTAGTTTTGAATCCAGCCTGTAAAGACGTCAGAGCAAGGCCGTTGATTCAATACTAGAACAGTAAGGCCAAGTCGTCAATGTGCTCGAGGTTCCTTAGTGGAAGCTTCATTCCAAGCACGTGTGGCATTTCTACAAACAATTATATGAGTACAACTACTGATTATAAGTAATCAGGGAGCCACAGTCCACTTGAGACCGTGGACGCCATGACTCAGGGGACGCTGCTAGCTGTAAATTAATCCCATATTATTTACCTCGCTGCCTCCTTATATTCTTCAATCGCGAATGATAAACCGGAACTAAGTTCGTCGTGCGTACCAGCTATGCTAAGCGTCCCTTTAAGCGTTCCATCAGCTGTCCAGTAGTTCAGTGAGCAGAGCGTCATGGTGGTTGATACCAACCGAACGAAACCCCGGAAACCCCACGTTCATGAATGAGGTTGTTGCTTTTGTTTTCCTTTTCACTAGTGGAACATAAGCATTTACCGCAGGGACTGAACGTACTTGGCCGTCAAAAGCCGTCAGCCGTCAGGCCAGTGAAAGAGATCAAAACATGGAAGTTGACGGCGCACCCAGTACATCAGCTCGGCCGCCTCAGGTGCGTGTACAGTACGGTGAGCCCAGAGCTGGCTCTGCAAAGGCTGCTGCAAAGCCTTCACCAGCTTTTCACATCGCTTTCAAACGCCCGGGGACAGCAATGCCGTGATCAGTGTCCAGCTTGGCTCGTTATTCTATTGGCCCTGCATGCACATTGCATGTTGTCCATGCTGATCTAAGATTGTTGCCACGTGCATGACAAGCATGATCCCTGCCCACACAGAAGCATCAGCTCTTGGAATGGCCCATACCAAGGTGATGGCTATTCAGCTGTATCACATTATGCGTTGCCCCCGCAATGTGTGTTCATGCAGGCGGACAAGACGAGCGCGGACTACTACTTTGACTCATACTCCCACTTTGGCATCCATGAGGAAATGCTCAAGGATGCCGTGCGCACCCGCAGCTACATGAATGCGATCATGAACAATGCACATCAGGTCCGTGCTGGTAGATCATGCGCATGTGTACGCATGCATCGGTACGACCATGATGCAGTACGTGCCTGAAGTGCGGTGGAAAACGATCCGCAGTAGACGCCGGTCCACACGCCCTCCTTCACACAGCAGCACATGGGCGCTGCCACATGTCGACATGCGCATGTACTTTCTGTGCCTGCAGATAAAGGACAAGATTGTGCTGGACATTGGGTGTGGAACAGGCATCTTGTCATTATTCGCAGCAAAGGTCAGTGCACACTGCCCAGCCAGCTTCTCCACACACCAGCCTTCCAGCTGATCATGTACAGGTGCCGGTCCCAGCACCACCCACCACCGTCAGCAGAGCAAGCGCTTTGTCACCGCTGCCGCTTGCACTGTAGGCTACCATGCACACAGCATGGGAGCATGGCCCCCAACCCCTTGTTGCTTTTGTGCCCGTGTGCAGGCGGGCGCAAAGCACGTGTATGGCATTGAGTGCTCAGCTATCGCGGATCAGGCGAAGCAGATTGTGAGGGACAATGGGTTTGAGGGCCGCGTCACCATCATTCAGGGCAAGGTGGGTGCAACCGCTGACATGGGCAAACGTAATGTCAGGTGCAGCACAGCATGCATGCATGCACACATGACACACATGTCACGCGTACCGCCGTACCAGCAAACACTCATGAAAGGCACACTGTTTGGGAGAGGCTGTGATGATGAAACTCAAGTACCATCAAATTCTGACTGGCGCGTGGCGCCCTGCAGACTGTTTTCAGCCTTGTCTGAGCCTCCCCCCTCCCTCCCTCATGCTGCTGGATGCTGAACGCATCACATGCAAACATGCATATATTGTATGCTGCACTCCATCACATCCATACACCCACCTCATTGATGTTCGTCCACGCAATGGCACACGCCTGGCCAAAAGCAGGGGCGGGGTATGCTGCAGCCACCCGGCTGTGTGCACTGACCCCGCCCCTCGTCAGTGCCAGGCACATCACTCCCCCTCTGGGGGGATGTGCTAGCTCTGGGTAGGCGCTGGGATCTGTGCAGAGATGACCAAGACGCTCAATCCGCGGCACAACACCTTATCGTTCCTTCTCATCTTTGCATGCACAACAGCTGCTGATGCTGCAACTGCTGCATCAGCCTGCGACATGCCATGTGCAGCTGAAGCCTGACGGGGTACATGTATCTTTGTCTGCTTGCACAGTTGTGGACAGCTATCATGCATCAAACATCAGGAGCATGCTGAACATCCACATCGACCGCAGGTGGAGGAGGTGACGTTGCCAGTGGACAAGGTGGATGTCATTGTGAGCGAGTGGATGGGGTACTTCTTGTTCTACGAGTCCATGCTGGACACAGTCATCTATGCACGGTGCGCGATGTACTCCGGTTGATGTGCGATTTCAAGGGCCCATAATGTTGGTGTGTGTATCAGCTTGTTTAATGTTGCTATGTTGGTGTTCCTATGGCCCTGCTTAACCCTGACCTGTAGGCACAGTGTCCGTGCCGGTTAGGCTGGATCACTGCTACACAGATCAGGTTGTGGCTACTGGTGCTTCATGCTCCCATCACAAGCATCCAGCTGCTGCCGCCCACATGCATTTAGTAACTTCAATTGCTGCCACCCACAAGCGTGGGGCGCACCAGGCGCATGGCCTCTCAGTTGCTGCCACCCGCATGCATGGAGTGCACACCAGCCACATGCGCTCCCTGGTGATGTGTGCCCCTCGCAGTGACAAGTGGCTGGCGCCAGATGGTGTGGTCCTGCCTGACAAGGCCACACTGCACATCATGGGGATTGAGGATGGGGAGTATAAGGCTGAGAAGATTGACTACTGGGAGAATGTGTACGGCTTCAACTTCAGCTGCATTAAGGTGCGGGGCGGTCCGCCAACAACCCCTGCTTGCAGCTGCATCCCGCTGCAGCTTGCCTGGACGGGCTGCACGCGCTGCCCACGTCCAGCCACCAACAGCTTCATTCAGCCGAGCACAGTGTGCAAGTACATGCATGCCCCCCAGTCAGTGCTGTGGTCAGGTTGTGCGCTGGTGGGTACAACTGATGTGGGCTTGACTTGCTACAGCAACCCCTGTTCATTGAGGTGCCGCGGTTCCTGCCAAGCCCGGGCACATCTCACGAGCGCTGAGCGTGCGTGATGCTCCATGCCCTGCTCCCCACAGTCACTGGCTATGGCCGAGCCCCTGGTGGATGTGGTGGACCCGCAGCAGATCGCGACCAACACGCAGCAGGTGCTGGCTGTCGACATCCGCACCATGCGCAAGGAGGACGCGACCTTCAAGGTGCCCTTCAGCCTGACCGCCTCAAGGAACGACTACGTGCACGCGTTTGTGGCCTACTTTGACATCACGTTCGGCTCCGGCCACAAGCCCGTGTTCTTCTCCACCTCGCCTAAGGCCAAGTGGGTGCAGGGCTTGACACAGGGGGAGGGCGTGGCTGGTCCTGCAGCAACTGCCATCATCAGCTGGGCTGCGTGTGCCGCTGGGGTTCAAGGATGGCAGCTACAAGAGCTGCTGGTACTGTTCAGGGGAGCGCGGCAGTTGTGTACTTGATCACAGGTCTTGCCACTTCACGACGATGCTTGCTCTGAGATGTGCCATCATCCCTCCCTGGGTGCAGGTCCACACACTGGAAGCAGACGGTCTTCTACCTGGAGGACGTGCTGACCATCTGTGCAGGGGAGACAATCGAGGGTGTGCTGGAGTGCAAGCCGAATGACAAGAACCCCCGCGACCTGGACATTGCCATCAGCTACAGCTTTGAGGGCAAGCACGGGGAGTGCAAGCGGACACAGGTGTACCGCATGCGGTGAACAGACGATGGCGGGGACGTGTGTGCTGCATTATGGTCACGCAGCTGGTGGGCACATACAGGGTTAATTGGACTGCATCAGGCTGATTGGGTGATGGGCAAGAGCTGGGCAAGCAGGTGGTGCTGGGTTACATAACAGGAAGAATGCACCAGTGAGTGCAAGCATGAAGCGGTTGTCAAGGCAGTACTCAATACGTATTTCAACTCATCAGGCACTTGTTTTCGGGCATCAGACATCAACCATCTGTCATGAGCTGTCGTATGCTGTAGCTTCCACAATGAACAGGGTACATGCTTTTGTGTGTTAAGTGCTGGCCGCAGGATACAGATCTTCTGCCCACCAGCATCAGCGAATGCTCCTTAACATAAGGATCCCGGCTCAGGCATAGCTGTTGAACCTGCTGACTACGAGTAACTGCCAAACTGCGCCGCCTGAGTTGTAGCCAGCATCAGTATAATAATCACTGCAGCTACCCGTCTGATTGTCCAGCTCATTGAGCTGTCATTTGGATAGAAACGAACCCCCAGCACAATATGCAGCTATTCCAACTAAAATTGAGGCCACCAGACGTATGCTGTGCCTGACAGCCGTGAGCACCACTAGCTTGTTGCCACAGGGCAAGCTGCAGCACCTGGCCCACGCCGCTCAGCAGCATAGCGCGCTGCAGTGTGCTGTTCATCCGCCGCCTTCCTGTATGCAGCAGTGCACGCGAATCTTTTTTTCTTTTGCATCTTGCAGCCGCAACAGCTCAGCTCGTACCTGTTGCTCTTGCTGCCATACACAGCGTGCGCAGGGCGACCGCAAGCCAAGGCCAGAGCCTGTGCCACTGCCTCAGTTGCCTGGGTCCCCCCCCCTGCCCAAGACCTGAAGGGCTGGGCCCTGCACCCGCTGCTTCCTTCCATGGAGCGAGACCCCTTGCCAATGGCATTTGAACGGCGCATAGTCCACGCTCTTTCCTCCCGCACACCTGAAAACGAAGCCCAACGACTCCCCTCTCGCACACCTGCTCATAGGCCCCAGCATGGCGGACAGCTGGTGACACAGGTGCTCAGCAGCAGCGCCGCACCCATCACCTTCTGGGATTTCATACGCCTGCTGCACCGGCCGCTTCCAGGCTCTGCCTGCAGGCACCCGCTTTCTTGCCAAAAACGTATACACTGCGTGTGCAGCAGTTGTCAAGCCAATGCGACTGCCAGCATGTAGCAACTGTTCCAAATTGAGGTGGGTTAGGTCTTTGCTTCTTTGGTTTGATCACGTGTGTCAGCCCCATGCAGGTCTGATCGCTGACACGCAATGTATGGTTGCTGGGCCTGCTGATGGTTGCCTGCAAGGTGGCTTTAGTAACTAAGCTAGCCAACTGCAACCAATCTCGCATGCATGCATGTCAGGGAAGGCCTTGAGATGATAATGCATAAAGAGGGTCCCGTGGCCTCTTTGGGGAACGTCACATTAAAGCAAGCCGCGGGAAAACAGATTGTATCAACATGAACAGCACCTGCGCCCCGCCTTGCGGAGCCAGTTAACAAGCAACTCGTGATCCCAACATGGTAGATCCGTATTCATGCCCCATCCCAGTCATGAATCCAAGCCAGCAAATCAACACAAGATCCCGTCAAGGCGTGCTTTGATCTGCACGTGAGGACACTGTCAATACATGTCGATCGCGCTGCTTGCACCATGTCATGTGGCACATCATGCCATGGCCACGCTCCCACGTCACCAGTCTCACATCAGCGCTGCACAGCCTGACTCTCGCCTGCTTGTTTTCTTAGCATTGTACTGCTGCACCTCCTGCTGTACAGCCCGGCGGTCACAGGTCAATGTACGCGATGTACCGCTCACGCACTGAGCCCATGAACAACCGTGTGCGGCCCGAGCCGTCAGGGGCATGTGACTCCTCCGCTGCAGTCATGAACGCGATGTGTGACCCCTTGGGATCCATCAAAAAGTCGGTGATGTTGCCTTGTGGGGACACCTGCGAGCCAGGCAGGGTCCAGGGCGTAGGAGCTAGAGTTTAGGGTTTAGGCATTGGATGCAGAGACCAAATGTACACGTCCAGGATCGTCAGCCTCCCATGGGAACGTATTGCATTGTCGGCTCTGTAGACCATAAGGATGTTCCCAGGCACTAAACATTCCGGTACCCGGAACATCTGCCCTGAACAAAATAGAGTGATTCCTGCAGACGTCAGTGACTGATGGCACAGGTGCCCCACCTTGAGGACGGCTGCCCACTTGGGTATGGGTGGGGTGACCGGCAGCCACGCGACCAGCCCACGCAAGATCTGGAGCAGCACACAGCAGGGACCATAGAGCAGCGGTTGCAGGGGCGCCATCTCATCAGATCGTACTACGACCCACAACAAACCACTGCTCACTTCCTGCTTTTTCCATCCCAAACCAACCCCTGAACCAATGCTACGGCTCTGCAGCACAACAGCTGCCAGCCAAGCTCCTGCCCAGGCTTGCAGCACAACACCTGCTCCTGCCCCCACCTTGTACTGCATGGCCTTCTGCAGCGGGCCTTTCTTTGCGGGCAGTGCCACCCAGTAGCCCCCATCAACCGCACGGTCCACACCATCAGGGTTGCCAGGTAGGTTGGAGATCAGCTCCTCCAGCCGCCCTGCCTGCAGTGACAAACAGGTCACAGAACTGTGAAGCATAGAATGTCTGATTGCTGTATACCCAACAGTACTGCTTGCTTGGTTGTTTGGCTAGTTGTTTGGTCGCGACGGATGGTTGGTCATATGCAACTAATGCAAGTCATGATTACACCTCCCCCTGGCCCTTGTAACCTTTGCTAAACACCTCCCTGACATCCCATGCCTGCCCAAACATCAGTGGCAGCTGCACTCTTTGGGATTTAGACAATACAAGCTGTTCCGCTCCTCCCACCTTCTCCCCCGTCAGGAAGTACTGGATGACGCGGTAGCGGTTGGTCTCCGCAAACACGACAGTGGACTCATCAGCGGACAGGGCGACACCGTTGGCAAACCTGTGGTCGTGAGGCATGTGCAAAACAGGTGCAGCACCGCTGATGAGAAGTGGCATGGCTGTGTGGTTCTCAAACTTTAATGAAGCACATGTATTATGCAACCAAACAGTGTGCCATAATGCAGCAGGCATGCGCACTCGGGGCTTCAAGCTTGCAAGTGTTCTCCACTGCCACACTGTTGTTTGTGCAATTCACACAAACCAATTCACCCACGTGCAATTCACCCCACGCACCAAAAGCCCTTGGCCAGCACGTGCACACTGCCATTGTTGGGGTAGTAGGCCAGCAGTCGGCCAGTGACGGACCCCTGTAGGTGCGCATGAGTTTCAACATGTTCCAACGCCACAACTCATGCTGGACGAATGGCTTGGCTGTGGTGAGCGGGACATGCACAGCGGAGGCACGACATGGACCCCTGTAGGTGCGCATGAGTTTCAACATGTTCCAACGCCACAACTGATGCTGGACGAATGGCTTGCCTGTGGTGAAGGGGACATGCACAGCGGAAGCACGGCATGGCCCACGCACATGGCACCTGCTGCAGCACCAGCGCCTGAAATTGCACCGCACAAGCTGTACCGCAGTGGGGCGGCTCCCAGTATTCAGGGCTGTTTATCTGGGCATCTAGATGTTTGGCTAATGTCTGTCAGGCTCCGGCATGCAGAAACATCTGTGAAACGCCGTGTTATTATTAGCTGTACCGCAGCTGTACTGCCCCGCGCACCGAGTACACGCCCAGCAGGTAGCTCCTCAGAGTGTCCCACCAGGGCATTGCCACAGTGCCGCGCACGCCCTGAAGCCTCCCCAGCTCAAACTTGGGCATCACAGGCAGCGCCTGCATGCGCACGTGCATGTGCATATATGAGAAGCCACACATCACATAGGTCACAGGGTTTAGGGTTCAAGGTTTAGGGTTTAGGGTTTAGGGTTTAGGGTTTTAGGGTCCAGGGGCCATCGCAGGAGGTGCTTGCTCACAGCATTGGGGCGCATGGCAGCACTGCAACTATGACCAAGTGCTACGGAAATGCACTTCCTGTGCATGCTTGGGCAGCAGCAGGCCCCAGCTGCAACACGTGAGCATGGCATGCAGCATGTTGCCAACCGCTGCTGCCACTTGGACGGCACAGTCACAGCTGCTGTACCAAATGTCCCACCTGGGCGTCCGTGAAGTAGATCACACCATCACGGGAGATGTCCAGGTCATTGGCATACCTGCCACATGCCGCAGACACTGCAGGTTATCAGCATGTTCCAGATACTTTTCATGACCATTGTACATGTAGGCAAAAGTCCAACCCAGACAAGGAGAACTCACATGACCTGCTGGTGAAGGCGGGGACAATGGGACATCACAGCTACTCAGTTCAGTTCATGGCACTAGTTGGGTACACCTCATGAACGCACTGTTTCTACCTATCAACCACTCATTCAGCACCCACAGGATGGGGGTGTTTGGGTCCTGAGGTGAGTCACCAGACACATAGGAAGCCAGGGTAACCACACGGTCTGTGCCTGCTGGTCCTGCCCCCAGCTCCACACGCACCAGGCCCTGTGATTCACGCACAACACAGTACGGCACTACCGTCATGCAGCTGCAGTTGTGGATCACCATTCTTCAGAGTACCTGCTCTGTGCTGCGTTGGATGAATCTACGAATGAATCGCCGTCTGTTGCTCCTCTACAACCAGGCGCACCCAGCTGTTCAGAGGCCACCTGCCATGCTACTGGCCCCATGCTCCTGGAAACCGACAGCTGCTTCCAAACTGTCATGCGGCTGCCTGCTTCTCAAATTACGTACCACGCCGGCCACGCACACCACGATGTTTCCGTCCCTGTCGCGCTTGAACCCCAGCGGCCGGCCGCCTAGCGGGAGCCTCACACGTGGGGTGGTACTGTCCAGGGCGTACTGCCCGGGGGCTGAGGGGTCATAGCTGGCGGTCCACAGAGAGCCGTACCTGTCAGCAGTACAGCAGCAGTACAAGGTGAAGATGAAGATGTGGAGGTTGTGGCTCGGGTGGATGTGGAAAAGGAGCTTAGGCGAGTTGGGCTGTATATTGTGCAGACATTTGGATCACAGCAGACAGGGAACAGCACAGGAGCACACTGTACCGTGCACGCCTCATTATTGGTGTGCGGGCGGGGCAAGTGCACAGCTGTCCTTTCCAGCTGTACCCCATACTGCTGCATGCGCGGATGCCCGTACCTGTCAATCATCACAAGCTGCGTGCCATCTTCGGATGGCAGCACTGACTCTGAAGCAATCACAGTGTTGTTGAACAACACTGTGGCCTTGTGCAACCGCGTGTTGGGTGCCAAGGGACCCTGCAGGAAGCCGCGACATAGGCGTGATCACGAGTTGTTGCACAACCCACAACACACACAGCATCGAGCACAAGGGTGCTGGTGGCCATGTACGTGCACATGCGCGTATGTACGTGCTCAGCATGGGCAGCAGGATGGCAACAGCACATCGCGCAGGAAGCCGCTGAGCCGTGCAACTGAGTATGAGATACGCGGAATCAAACAGCTTTTGCCGTCAAGGATGTTCTTGGAGTATGGGATGGCCCAATCTCATCACGATTCAATACGGAGATTATCAACCGACGGACCTCTAGCGCCATCGCTTCGCCTTCGAACATTTCTGCAGGCACGTCCTTGATCTTGATGTGCGGCAACCCAGGGACGGGTGGTGCAAGTGGTCCCCACCCCACCGCCAGGATCAGCCCCAATACTAAGCTACCAATATGGGCGGGAGAAAGCTGCATTGGTGTTTGGTGCACGTACTGAGCCTGTCCTGCCGTGCAGCCCACAGAGTGTAACAGCCAAAAGGTTTAGCACCAACTCATGCTACTACAGCTTTGCTGGCTGTGAGAAAGCGCATGTTCAGCCTCACATCACACCTTTGTACTGGATGTACCACGTCGCCTGATAAGCCTTGTGTGGTTCTTGTTGGCCCTGCGGTATTTTGCCCCGTCCACTCATAACATCAGGCCTGAACAGCTTAACGATGATGTGCACGCACGAGGGCTCACTGGGCAGTTCTACCAAGGCATCAAGCAATCCATCGTCCTAAGCTGTCACATGCTGCACCACCCACATCGATTGAAAACCTCCTGCTTGCTGGCTGGAAAATGCCAGGTCCCGCTCTGGATGACAGTCGCATGGTTCCAAGCGATGTTACAAAAGAATTGTGAGGCCATTCCCACTGAACAAACCCAGCATACACCTACAAGGGTGTCAGTTCTAACATCTAGAGAACAAGCTTGTGTTGCTGCTTGCAGCCTGCTCCAGCAGACCCACCCAGCAACACCCACTGATAAGCTACGCGCTGGAGAACCACCAGCATGTTTAATGAACTGGTCTGTGCGTTGCCCAGCCCAGCAGCGCCTCCCAGCGCAAATGCAAGCGGGCCTGTAGCTGCTGGTCCCTGCTGCATGCGCGGGCATGCCAGATCTTGCATGCCCCACTCTGCATGATGCCCGACCTTTGGCACGCATGCATACACATGGCGATTACCCAGCCCCGCTGCCATCAAACTGATACATGCTTATTTGTTGCCCTCCACAGCTGCATCCAGAGCTGAGTAGAGCTCAACAGCTGCACGATTCACAGCAGCATCGAAATCATCTGCTGCCTGAGCGCCCTGAGCAGCTGCCAGCGCCTGCTTCACGGCAGGACCGTCCACCTGATCCAATGTGACTGCCTCCAGCGCCTGGATGTCCGTGACACCGTTAGGGTGCACAAAGGCCCACCCCCCCGAGATGAAGTACTTCTCAACCTCTGCACCCGTGTGCAGCTCAACGAGCCCAGGGCGCAGCTGCGAGATGACTGGAACGTGGTTCGCCTTGATGCCAAACACACCCTCCATGCCAGGCAGGATCACGGTGTCCTTCTGCAAATCCGAATATAAGCAAATATATCAGTCATTCTCTTGTTTCAATCTCCGTTGTTGCCGATCCGTGATGGCAGTAGGGCTCCCATGATTAGTGCTTGTATGCATTTAATCAGGTTCATCATGCTCTGGTGCGCACCAATATCATAATCCAGCTGCTCCATCACTTGTCTTGACCTGACTCTCCATGCACCATGCATGGTGTGCATGCCCAAACCCACCTGCTTGTTGTAAGAAATGATGCTGTGCGGGGTGAAGAAGTTGACAGGGAACAGGTCGCCCTGGACCTTGCTCTCCGCGGATCCCTTGTCAGGAAGGAAGTTGGTGGGGAGCTCAGGCACCGCCATCGTGCTGGGCGCCTTCTTGTTCCATTGCTCCGTGAACTCCTTTGGTCCAGCAGCCTGAGCAACCTCCTCAAGACGGGCCTGCAAAAGTCGACACTTGTCAGTGTCCGATGCCTGGCAATTGATGAAAGCAAATCATCGAGATGGGCTCCGATGCACGTACCGCAGACGTCTGCAGTCCGCGTACGATGTTCAGGCTGCTCCCCAGGAGCCTGCGCGCGCTGTTGGCGAGCATTCTGCCTGATCACCACAAGGCAGGCTGACGGTGGGAGCTCCGCAACCTACGCGAGATCTATGAGGGCGAGCAGCACGCAGGAGCACTGATTGACTCCTCTACTGACCTGATCACACACCGTACTGCTGGGCCGTTGAACTGGCAGTGCTGTGTACAGGCCACACCTTACAGCCAAGGAGCTTTCCACGCTTATTGAGACGTTGCGGCCTAATGTGCAGAGCAAGTACACACTACACACGATGTGCGCAACCAAAAGCACAAGTTTGACCAGTGCAGTCAGCCTCCAGAATGCTGCAGGTGCACAGCAGCCTCGACCCAGCTATGCTGCACTGCTTGCACTGGCCTGCGCAGAGGCACGGAGGGCGTGTTGGTGCGCTGCAAGCCGCGCCTCTACCTCCTCCTGATCCTGTCGCAGCTGCCATGATACGTTTGCTTGCACCGTCCTGCACGGCACCACAGGACTGTGAGTTTCCATGCACAAAAACTGGAGCAGCGCACATTTGCAGTCACAAGCACTGTTCAGGGCCGGCGTGGGTGGCGCGAACCATACCTTGCAGGATGCAGTGCAGCAGCGACAGCATGCAGGCTCTGTTGCAGGTCCGCCCACTCTTGTGGAGAGAGGTGTGTGAAGCTGTACTGGCGTAAGCTGCTGCCAGAACTCCTGCGTGCAGCGTTGCCGCTTGTGGATGCAGGTGGTTGTGACTGGTCATCCTGTGGGTCCGCCTCATTGTGCCGCTCTGTGCTGTGATCCTGCTCCTCACTCCCGCCATGTTGCTGCAGCATCGCTGCATGCACGCTGTCCACCAGTCGTGACCACAGTGGCTTTGCGCGCTGCAATGCATCATATGCAGGATCCCCTGCTCCCCATGCTGATCCCAGCTTGGTTGACAGCTGCATTTCCAGCAGCTCCATGTCGATGCTGGCTGTGTCCCGCCGCAACATGCGCATGTGTGAGTCATGCCACGTGGCTAGAACACTGAGCTGTGCCTCGTCCTGCTGCAACTGGGTGGAGCTTGTGCGCACGTGGTGGGCTACCTGGGCCACAACCTGCTTGGAACACAACATCAAGATCTGATCACTGTTCTGATCACTGATCGCGGCAACCTGACTGCTGCTGGGATCAGAGCAAGCGTGCCACTTGATTCTTGTGGGCAGTTGAAACCTAAAGACCGCAGGACCTACCCACACGAATTCCTAGCACCACAACGCCTCATAATGATAAATCGACCAGAGGCGGGTCCCACCTCTGCATCAGCGGCCATGCCTGCAGGCGGCCAGCCAGCCCATGCCCGCAACAGTGCACGCCGCATGCGGCAGTACGTGTGTACCGCACGCAGGTTGCGGCTTTGCAGCAGCAGCTGGCCCCCGTTGTCTGACAATGTAGTACAGGCTGTCATGTACTCCTGGAAGGTCAGAGGTCGCAGGGCATCGTGTGCACTGAGGGCCATGAGGATCCCAAACGGGTCCGCATCTCTTGAAGGTGCACTGCTGCCC
This sequence comes from Haematococcus sp. NG2, assembly GCA_004335575.1. Lineage (NCBI taxonomy): Eukaryota > Viridiplantae > Chlorophyta > Chlorophyceae > Chlamydomonadales > Haematococcaceae > Haematococcus > Haematococcus sp. NG2. The sequence continues at coordinate 7,037 of QAXD01000155.1, read as the reverse complement.
ACCACACTGGGGGTTCCTCGACCGAGGCCATGGATCAAATGGCCCAACCCTTGCTCAACCGCGAAGCGTATCATGCGGTTCAGCAGTGGCGGTGGTACACATGCCCGTGATGCACGCAGTGCAGCTAGCAGGGGCGGCTCAACATTGCCTGCAGATGGACTGGCTGCTGGCTGGGTATGGGCGCCTGCAGGGCTTCGTGCCGGTTGTAGGGCCGCTGATGCACGTAGTGCGTTCACTTCATTGGGCTGTGCATCATGCGCTTGCGCTGCGGCCGTGTGCTGGCCACTATTGGTACATGTCTGCGCCAGCAGCTTCGCAATCAGTTGTTGTTCTTGCTGATGCAGTTGCTGCAACACATCCAGAGTCGACCCAGCTTGGATTGCAGCAGCAACCAGGGCTTGGGCCCCAGCAGTCGATCGTGCAGCTGATGCAGGCGATATTATTGATGATAAGACGCCCGCAGCATCTCGGAGCCGCTGCAGGAAGCTCATTGGTGCATAATACAATCTACCAAGGTCTGGAAGGGTGCTATGCGAAGCATTTCACCATAAGCAAGTGCGATGCATTCTTTAACGTCCGTGGCAGCGCATCAGGGTTGAGGCAAGACCCTCACGAACACTTTTCAGTGCATCATAGATTGTTTGGCTGTAACGTAACAAAGCACCCGATAGCTGTACCCGTGAATCATCTTTAACAAAGAAAAAGCATGATCTGACGCAGATGCTGTTGTTAGCTATTGATGCGTAGGATCTGTGGCATTGGCATTTCCATACTGTGTTCTTGAGCGTCTGGGCGCGGGTTTCGAGCGGGCAAGTGACTTTTCTCTGCATGCTGTGCGACGTAAAGCGCCATAACTTTCTTCAGCGTGCACCTCCCCGTCATGTAGCTGTGCTTTACTTGAACATTAGTGGTGCATAGGAGATGGGCCCTATGTGCATGCTTGCATGCATGTGTAGGCATTCGACAGAAGAAGAGGCCGGTGTCAGCATGGCACTGGCATTTGACACGGATGAGGCAGTGCGCAGCAGGGACCTGTATGCCAACAAGCAGCTGGCAGATGTGGTGGTGGTGTTCAGCTTGGAGCCTGACATTGTGAAGTGCGCTGTGCATGCCCATGTCAAGGATTCATTCACAGTCAAAGGCAAGGTGAAAAAAGCGCGCTTGGAGGCGCCAGCCACACGTGATGCCTGCCCCCCCATGCCGTGGCCTGAGGGTTGCGTGGTGCTGGAAGCGCACGCTCATCATCTGTACAGGTGAACTAGCCCAGCCCCCCTATTCTCAGGGCCGGGGGGTGCCCTGCTTTTTTTGTATGCTGTGGCTGCAATGCTTTATGTGGGCAACAGTGTGCACACGTGGGACAGGCTGAGTTCTAAGCGTGAGACAGTGCGGTGAACTCCTGCGCCCTTCCTCAGGGCTGCTGAGTACTTCAAGCGGCAGCTGGAAGGGATCGACCAGCTGCACCGGCACCTGTGGATGTGGAAGGCGCTGCCAGATGGCTCAAGGACCCGGCAGCGCGTGCTCGTGGCCACAGTCGACAGCCAGGCTGAGCTGGACGCGGCAGAGCCACTCATGAAGCTCATGTACCAACACGACGTGCTCAGCCCTCTGCAGGCCACGCCAGAGGTGCTGATTCAGATGCTGCTGCTCGCGGACCGGCTGCAGGCGGGCGCGTGTGTGCTCGCGTGTGTTGCCGCCCTGCGGCTGGAAGCCATGTCGCTCGCGGCCATGTCACACCTGGCATGTGTGGGTGAGACGGCAGTGGGCAGCAGCACACCCCAGCTGCGGGACAAGGTCAGGGAGTGCACAGACCACCTGCTTGCACTCTTCGTGGTGGAATCCCTGGATCTCGCACAGCTGGCTGCTCAGGTCGCAGCCCTGGCGCAGCTGCCGCCTGACCAGTTCAACGTGGACGTGGCCCTGCAGGCCCTGGCCCAGATGGCCAGTGACAGCGAGGAGCCGCAGCTGTGCGACGCGTATCACACACTTCTCATGCGCGTGTGCGGCGACGCGGATCAAGTGGCCAACGACACACAGCTGCTGGCGGCCTTCCGCGAGCTGCCCCTATCCGCGCTGCAGCACTGGGTGGCGAGCGACGAGCTGCACACGTGGTCAGAGAACACGGTGGTGTGGCTGCTGATGACGTGGCATCAAGCTCAGCGCCCAGCCCCAGATGCATCAGAAATGGAGCCCCTGGTGGTACACATACGGCTGCGCTACCTGTCCCCAGCATACCTGCAGCAGGTGGTGCCCCAGCTGCCCTGGTTTGGTCCTCAGCAGCACGTGCGCGGCCTCTGCTCTGTGGTTCCCGGCTTGCCCGCTGAAGTGGTGTTCACGCCTGCACTGAAGCTGCCTGATGCATGGCTCGCCACCGAGCCGCGGCCCAAGCCAGCGACGCCCCCTCCTGCTGCAGAGATCAGGCTCAGCGTTGCACAGGCGCAGCTGGAGGCATGCTTTGCAGGTGTGCTGGCCGCAAACATGGAGACGGAGGCAAGAAACGCAATGTGCAGCAGGCTGGTTGTTTTGAACGTGAGTATGTTGTGTACTGCTTTGTTGAAGTGTCCTGGACCATACCTTGCACGTTGCACGTTGCAATTAGGATATGGAACACATGCGCTATGCCTGCTTCAGCCCCTGCATAGGCGCATGGCCAGCATTCAGCACTCAATGACGAACACAAGTCTTGATGCTTTTGTTGTCCGCCCCTCATCCCCTGCAGGGCTTTGACCTGCACCTGGACCTGCACCTCCATAAGCCCAAAGGCAGCAAGCATATCAATCCAACGCTGTACCTGCGTTATGCCGGCTGTGCCAGCTTGTTGCCAGCACCATGGGTGCCAGTTGAGTATGAGCTGCTGAGTGATCACACAGGTGTGCCCATACACACACAGACGGTGTTCAGAAAGGAACACTGTGGCTGCGGCTGGGATGACATCTTCAACCTGGGGGTCATCACCAGCACCTCCTCCTTGGCGCCTTGCCTGCTGCATGGAGCACTGGAGCTGCGTGCGCGTGTGCTCGCGATCGATGGCATATCACTGAAGCAGTGAGGCCGCAACAGGCAACTGGGTGCGACCATCAGCATCATGGGTGTCCTGGCTAAGCATGCGTCTGATTGTTAACTGGCTCAACTTGTTCGGGTGCTTGGGTGCTTGGGTGCTTGGGGTGCTTGGGTGCTAGGTGCACGGGCGCGCAACAGAGCATGCAATGCTGACCAGCCCATGACTGGCTGAAGGCTCATGTAACATAAACATGAACAACTTGTCCGGGTCCAGGTGGCTGCTGTTGGTGTCAACTATTGTGATCTAAGTGGCAGCTGTTGGATTCGTGCAGGTGTAATCATCCCTGAACACAAGTGCTGCCTGTTGATGTGCAGGTTGTGGTTTTTGTTGGCCGCAAATTGCTAGCTAGGTTGAGTTGCTCAGTTGCACTGTTTTCTTCACCTGCACTAGGTTACATGCTGGAGACCCCAGAAACTGTTGGCATGGGCTCCTGGGCCATGTAGCCACCGACCAGCTACCCGTGTGCACGGCTAGGCGTGGAGGCGGGTGTGGATGACAAGGTTCACCTGATGTGCGACTGCGCTGCTGCTGCTGCACTTAAAATTAAGTTTGCACCGCTTTTTGCTGGGCTGAAGTTAAAAAAACCTTGGAGCTCTAATGCAGTGTGGAAAGAACAAAAGGCTGGCTAAGTTCGAGAGGGCCTTGACTGGCGCCTACGGCTTCTGTAACAACAACAACAACAACAACAACCCGTGAACAGATGCTTTCCTGCTGTCGATGCAGCGATGTAACAAGTTTAACAGAGATGTTATGTAATTCAGAACTGCGCGTGATCTGTTCAGATACTCAGGAATAGTGCAACAATTGAATTGTCTGCCAACTGCCCATCTATACTGCCCCACATACTGTACATTCCACACACCCAACCCCCATCGATATACACACACACTGACACACACCACCTGCACAATGCTCTACCAATGACAACGGTTGAACGACAATGGAACACCAACAATCACCACCAGTAACACACGCTACCTGCATAAATCCACAGGCAGTCATCACACAATCACAGGCAGCCAGCACAACAATCCACACACATCTGCAACACAATCCACGGCAAACACTCCCTGACTCTCCCACAATCCGCACACACTTGTCCCGCCCATCACTTCCACACTCCCTCCTCATCCACGACAACTGCAAACACACTCCCCACCAAGCCCTTCTCACTCCCAAACATTCCGTGCACAGCCCCAACTGCCGAGATTACACGATGCTCGCCGTGTTGGCAAGAGTCCAGCAACCTTTCAACGGCCCAACTGCAAGGCACAGACCGATAACCGGCGCCTCACATACAACCTGATCCCCACCACGCAGCCAGAACCGACTGGGACTGCCATGCGCAGCAGGCATGCTTCTAGCACACATGTACGCACAGCAGTGAATTTGAAGCAGGGGGGCTGCGGCAGCACCAACATCGTGTGCAGCCTGGGCTGCAAGCCCAGGGCAGTCCCTCAACATCCTGTGCTCGATCAGGCCAACCACCAGGCCACGATCAGGCCAACCACCAACGTCCGTGCCATCTCCGCAACATCCTCGCTGCCACTACCACCTTCACTGTCGCCTCCTTTGCCACCTCCTGCGCTACCACCTCAGCGGATTCCCTCATCACTGTTTCTGCCTTTGCAGGCACTGCCGCCATCACTGCCTTTGCACTGGCCATCACTGCCTTTGCACTGCCTTTGCACTGGCCATCACTGCCTTTGCAGGCACTGCTGCTATCACTGCCTTCGCAGGCACTGCTGCCACCCAGTGCTGCTACCAGTGCTGCTCCCACGACTGCTGCCGCCACAGCCACAGCCACAGCCACAGCACAGCCACAGCCACAGCCACAGCCACAGCCACAGCCACTACCACTACCACTGCCGCTGCCGCCCGTGCCACTACCGCCCCTGCCGCTGCTGCCTCTGCTGCTGCTACCCCTTCCGCAGCTGCAGCTGCCGCAGCCATTGCCAGTGCCTCACACTGTGATTGTGTAGCCTGGGGCCATGTTGGTGCGGGCCATAGGCTGTGTTGTACACCGCAAGCAACCGATGTGCACGTCCTGTCCGGTGCACATTAACCATCAGCTGCTGCACCACACATGCACGCGCCTGCACCCCGCCGCTTCAGCCTGATCACTAACGTCTCATATCCAGGCACACTGATGGTCATGGGGAGCCCCTCCGCGTCCTGCCCCTCACCACCGCCACACGCCTGCCCCGGCTCCTCCATGCGGCTGCGCTTGCACGGCGGTCGCTCCAGCGCTGTGTCGGCACCGCTGCCAGGCTCTGATGTGCTACAACCACTGGGGGGGATGGTGCCAGGCGCTGTGTTCGGCATGGCATCCGCAGGGGCGCCTGCGTTTGTTGGAGCCGGGGCTGCAGCGGGGGCAGTCAAATTGGTGGGGGAGGGATGTGCGGGCTGCTGCAGCTCCTGTGCTGCGGTCTGCACCACATGCATGGCAGACGGTGCAGGCATTGCGCCTTTCACAGCCTCCTGAAGTGGCATGGCCTGTACCGTCTGTGGCCCCTTGTCCTGCAGCCATGATGGATGGGCAGCAGCACTGGAGGGAGCAGCAGGCGGGACAGCTGCGGCAGCTGGACCTGCCCCGGCTGGGAGCCCCAAAGGCGCCACACTGCCGGGGAGATGGATGAGACTGATGAGATCCGGGGAGAGTGATGAGACCCGACAGCCGAGCTGGCCATCGGGTGCACCTGGTACAGTGGCCCCAACATCCACCCCTTGCACAGCTGCGGTTAATGCGGCTCCTGCAGGTGCTGCTGGTGCTGCTGCCTCAATTGGCGCACCCTGAGCTGGAGCAGCTGCTGCATCTGCCATGGCCACGTCCCCACTCTTCGACAAGGGCTGAGCAGCGGTCCCATCAATCGGAGTGCCCGCACCAGTACCAGATCCGCCTCCCTGCGCCATACCATACCCCCCATCATCATCATCGTCAGCACCGCCCATGCCCAGCCCGCCACCAAACGCATCGTCGTCCTCATCGCTGCTGCTGCTGCTGATGCCACTGATCTGCTCCTCCTTGACAGCAATCTCCGTCTCTTCCAGCGTTGGGCGCACTGGCACTGCACTCAGCACCTCCTCCACAATCCACCCTGCGTCCCGTGCGCCTGCCATGCACGCCAAAACTCTCAGATCTGCCAGCGGTAGCCCCAGCACAGGCAAAGCAGCCACCAGCTTGCCGTCCTTGAGCGCTGCGTTCTTGGCCTGGAAGTCCACCACACACACCTCCGGCGCGCCAGGAAGCTTGGCAGCAATGGCGGCGAGCCGTTGCGCCCCGGCCCGTTGTGCAGGGGTCAGGTCGGTGATCACAGGTGCCGCGCACAGCAGCCGCTGGAACAGCTCCTGCGCCATGCGTGGCGTGTCATAGCGGAACGCAACTGGCACAGACACAACGCCCAGCGCCTGGAGGGATGCCATCAGCGGCCCACAGCTGCTGTGCTTCTGCGCACGGCTGACCAGCACCACACCAGGTGCATCTACATGGCGCCGTGCAGCCTCTGTCTCCACCAGCTTGCGCAGAGCTGGGTATTGATCAAACACCTGTGCACACACAGGAGGTGGCAGAGGGCATCATGCAACGCTGGCCCTGGACGGTCATGCACTGACCACCAGGCCACCCTCCGAGCAAATGTAGGAGCCCTGACAGCGGAACACGCACTTCCCAGCACGCTCACAAAGCCGCAGTGCGGCCTGCAAGCCTAGCCATCACCCATGCCAAAGCGTGCAGGCAGGAGTCCGCACACGTGATAATGTTGTGTGCAGCACACAGGATTGTGCAAGGGCGGCAAACCTGTACTGCTCACATCTGCACATGTGTCGTCATTGGCCTTGTCGTACACCCACGCATGGTGCTTGAATATCCTGTGCCACGGCAGGCGTCCATGCACCAAGTTCTGGCGAACGACGTAGCACACGTCCACACACCTGTACTTCTTGACTCAGAACCTGAACTAATTAAGCTGCAGCAATGGTC
>QAXD01000154.1:0-38926 GCA_004335575.1 Haematococcus sp. NG2 | reverse complement strand
TCACTGCCGCACCAGGCGCATGGACTGTTGACGCAGCCGCTGGCTGGCTGCCATCCGCACCCCTGGCACGTGTGCTGGCGAGCATGCTGCCGCCTGCAGCTGGTCCAGGTGCATCTGGCATCACTGCCGCACCAGGCGCATGGACTGTTGACGCAGTTGATGGCTGGCTGCCACCCGCACCCCTGGCACGTGTGCTGGCCAGGCTGTCACCGTCTGCAGCTGGTCCAGGTGCATCTGGCATCACTGCCGCACGCTTGCGCTTGTTGCTCTTTGAGCCTGAGCCGTTGTTGCCAGGTGTGAGACGTGCGGCTGCAGCATTGTCATCAGGTTGGTCCAGGAGACTGTCGAGATTCTCAACACGGTTCAGACTGGCCAACATCTCTTGCGCCATCCTCGCCTGAGACAGCTTGCGCTTGCCACCTCGAGCATGCACTGTGCCAGCGGCTGCTCCCCATGCGGCTGCACCTGCCGGGGCAGGTACTGATGCGCCTGCAAGGTCTTTATGTGCTTGTGCTGCTTGCGGTGTTGTGGCGGTTGTCATGCAAGCAGATGTGCAGGGACCAGTTACGGGTGCATTCAGCGGCTGCCTAGTACCCTTCCGGGATTTGCCGCGCCGCTTGCGGGTGCCCCCCTCCTGCAACTGCTGCTGCACTGCAAGCCGCTGCTTGTCCCGCAACTTGATGATGTACCGCTTGTACTCACGTCCCTCCTGCGGACACTATCCATGAAGCAAAAGCATACATGTGTGCATCATGCCGGATTGTGCACAGAATGCACATTGATGGCGACAACATAATGATGTGCCCATGCATAAGCATCTACCATATTGAAACGATGCGGGACCCACAGAGGAGCTGCTCTATCCCCATGCAGTGACGTAACCCTAATGCTGCACAAACGAAAGTGCAGCGCCTATTAGCCATGTTGTATGGACAAGTAAGGGGCGTGGGCCGTGGGTGGTGGTGGTGGTGTTACCACGGTACCGATATGTGCCCAACAACCATCACAGACCGTGGACCCACTTCTCCCCCATACGCCCCCATTACCACCTTGCTCCAAAATACAAGTAACCAGGTGTAATACACTGTGTGGGCCGTGGCCGAACCCTGGCACCATCTGCTAGTGCCAAACAGCTGGGCCAAGCCCAGCATGCACATCAGGTGCATTCATATGCCATTTTGAATCCTAGTGGGATCTGATTTTCGGCATGTCGGGTCCAGAGAACTACCACCGGACGAATGTCTGGTCCCAACCAGTGGGCGCGGTGAGCAAGAGCCTTAAAGCTCACCCCGCAGGTATTAAGCCCGTGGAGCTGCCACTATCAAGCCTGGAAAGATCTAGGGGCTCAGGCCCAGCACAGCGCATGATAGTGTAGGCATGTGCATGCCGAGAGGTTGGGAATGCCTGGTTGAGGGAGGTCTGCTTGTTAGGAAAATGAAGGGAGCTATGGCTCACGGGTAACAGCTGCCGTGGGATGGAAGGGGTTGGTAGATGCAGTCCATGCAGGAGGCCTAGCTCCTGAAATGAAACATTGAGGGTATGATGCGAGCACTGAAAATGATATGCCGCCAACGGGCCCTTGACTGGCTTACGTTGACAACGTTCATATCATCATATGCCATGCTGACATGCGCTTGGCAATCCGCCAAATTACTGGTGAAGTAGATACATTGAGGACAATCGAGGTCCGGGGCAATGCAACAACGCACCGTTCAGTGCGCCACCGGAGACTTTCACTGCATCATATTTGGCAAGCACATCCGGCCCTGGACCCATCCCCCACCCGTCCCGGTACCCAATCCATGTTGACTGTTGTTGGTGGTTGGGGCTCCTTGCAAGGGGCGGAATGCAGACAGGAGTGTGCATTGATAACATGGTAATGTTTTGCTTCTCCCATGCAAAAAGGCAGAGTGGAATGCATCGACATGCTTTCCACACATCCCCATGCCATGCGTGCATGCCATGTGCTCATGGTTTTGGCTCCAAGTCCAGTGGCTCCAGGTAGCAAGCGGAGGGCGCAGAGCTAAAACGAAGAAGAAACAGATGGGGATGAACTGTGGGATGGATGGGAGGTGCAATACACATGGCAAGCATGTCAGGGCGCGCAGGATATCATGCGGGCAAAGACAGTGCAGGGGACAGAGACCCTGGGATTTATTATAACCCTGCTGGATGAAAGCAGCAAACAGCCAGCAGCATCAGCAAGCCTTACAAGGCAGTGGGCAACAGCTTACTGCAGACACAGCTGCATCCCAGGACCTGACATAAGCGTACATTTATGTTTGAAATTGCATTGCCCACTCTCTAGGGCCCATCAGTGTCAGTAGCATACACAGATATGTTCTTTGCAGATGGCAGTTGCTTTGACCCAAATCCAGAGGTCTCAAGGGCAGGACCATGTGTTGAACTGTAAAGGCCATGTAATGATGATGAGAATGCACGATGATGAGCGGGAGTTCAGGCATGTCAGGGCATGAGAGAGGCGTGTAACGATGGCAATAAGCACTCTAGAGATGATACGGCATATGCCCCACATGCCATGTGTGCCGTAACAGTCCACCCCGCCTGTTGGGGCCTGCCATCAGGCCCACATGACATGTGGGGCAATATAGACACAATACTGGCCCGAGCTAGGTCCAGGTGGTAGGGCACCTACTTGGCGTGATATGAGATACCCAGTTATAAAGAGGATGCACATCATCAGCAAGCATTGAACAGTGGACCTCAAAGTCACCAACGACAACCTGTTGCTACCACCACTGTTACGACGACAACAGGCACCCTATAAGTAATACAGCATAAGAGAGACATGTGTTACGCAGCAGGTGTAAAGTGTAATGCCGCATGCCATACTAGCTGAAACAAGGAGCATAACATTGCAAGGCTGACATGCCAGCGGGGTCAACTACAATTAGATGCCGTCATTGGTTTTTGGGTAAATCCACATGGAAGGAATGGGTACATTTGTAAGTATCCTTGCATGTTTAGGGGGGGATGAAGTAGGGCGTGGGAAGCTGTGCATGTTTAAAACAGTAACCCATACCAAAAGCATCGCACTGTGCGACAACAACTTACACCGATGTGCGAAAACGACTGATGCCGGGGAGTGCTATCACTTGCCTTGGTATACCGAACCTTCTTGCGCATTTGGCACAGCGCAGTTGCAACCATCTGCAAAAGAAGAGTGTGCAATTCACACACCAGGTGAACTCGACGCTGATGCCTGGTATCCAATGCAGTGTACGAGTTGTACCTACCCGCAGCGGGAAGCCAGCAGGCCGTAGAAGCTGCAGCATGCGCATCTTCATTTCCTGCAAGGATAAGCACCGGGCCTATGTTGAGTGCTGTGACACGTGAGTGCAGGACATAGCTCCACGCAGTGTACACCGTGAAGGGAACGATGCAGAACCGAATTCATGCTGGCCTTGCTGGACCTCAGCGCCTCTCACCCTCTTACGCATCAACGCCTTGCGTGACGCCTTACGCTTCAACCTTTGCAAAAGCATGTGTTGTGCAAGTTTGCAATGCTCCTGACGCATGCCATCATCTGCATCTGCGTCCATGCCTGCGGTGGTCACCATGCAGAGGAGGACATCCCGTTTAAAGATGTACATGGCGATGGGGGCTCACGTCTAAGAAAATGCACCTGGCATCCCTATGCCACCTGACGCAAAGATGCGACCCGTCATGCCTCAAAAGTTTGCTTGCACGTGCGCACGCTCGCGTGCCACCGCATGCGGTATAGTAGCAGCATGCGAATATGGTCATCGCCTCACCTGAGTGTTGCGGTGGTCGATTGTAGTTCTGTTTCAAGAAGCACCTCCTGTGCGCCAAAAGAAGTCAGCCGAGCGACTGCCACATCATTCTGCACGAAAACGCTACAGACTGTCACAGCAGGGTTTCAGAATCGCTCATGCTAACTGTTGCGTCTAGACGTTTGAGCCTGAAAAGAGGCAAAAGATGGCAGTAAAGAAGTCGAATCGAACGGATGCCTCGCCCATTCAAAAAAGTGTTGAATGAGATGGGGCTTTTCTCTTGATTTCAATTTGCTCAAGGCACTCCTCTCTGTCCACCTGAGTATCCTTTCCATTCTCGCACTAGGAAAACGCCCCCACAGAACGCAGCACACGCTATCTTTGGCGATGCAGCTTGTTAACGTAGACTTGTGTAGAGGCTGGTTGATCGTCTGCTGCACGCATGATGTTGGAACGCACATTATGTGGTCGACAGACAAGTGCCAAACCAGCTGCTGACCATCCATAGCAGCAACGCGGACCATCTCTAAACAGAAAGGTGCGCCCATGTGTACTGCGCGTCCCCCATTGTGCATGCCTGGCATGAACATGTCTCTTGACCGAATCCACCCAGGGCGGGAGGCACGCAGCGCCAGCTGACAGACAAACAGAATTGCCGCTCCAATGAGCCAGCGGAAGAAGGCGGCTAGATCAGCACAGCCACTGCGCAAACGAGCACGGGATGTGGGTGGGGATACGTCACCAGCAGGCCGTGCAAGTTGCAGACGCATGCGCCACGTCCTCCAGGAGGACCTGCTGCAAGGCATGGAACCAGAGGAGGAGCATGAGGGGGTGCATGAGGAGGGGCATGCGGAGGAACAGCAGGAGGAGCAGGAGGTGGTGGAGCAGGAGGAGGTGGTGGAGGTGAAGGATCAGCAGCAGGAGGATGATCAGCAGGAGGAGGCGGAGGGAGAGGGGGAAGGGGAACGGCAGGGGCCAGGGGGAACACTTGAACAGATGGCAGGTAGCCAGCTAGCCAACCACACCACAAGCAAGTGCAAGCAAGGTGACGGCAACACATTGCAGACTGTGCAAGGTAGGTTAGCATATGCGCCTGCAACACAAGCACCGATGGGCGTAATAATGTGATGATCTTGTGTTATCACAGCTCTAAACAAAGCAGACATCAAACTGGCGGGGCCTTCTGCCTGTGACCAGCCCCCACCCCATACTCCCTTCCCCGTGGCCCCAAGCCCACACCTTGGATTGAAGCAGCTTTTTTGCGCATTTTACCCAAGCCCATGCCTCCCAGCTGCACTCTGTCAATGCACTGCTTCCCAGTAGGCCCCAGGTGCTGCCTACCAACGTGCCGGCTCCCGCCCCCATGACCGCCAGGTGAAGGAGGATCATGGGTACGGCTGGGGGCAGACCTTTCACCTGTTGGACATCTTGGTGCGCTGCATAGATTTCCGTATGCAAAAAGCCACGATCATTGTGTGCAGCTGAAGGATCCTACGAACATAAGAACCATGACTGCTCTAGTGCCTCCGCCATACCACACATTTTCCTGCGCCGGCTATGTGCTTGACAGGAGACTGGCAGGAGGAAGTGGTTGGGCATCTGCAGCTGAACAGCATGGGCGAGGCATGGCACAACAAGCTGGTAGCTATGCGACCCTCCCTGGTATGAGCCCCTGTCACCCTGCTGTGCTGTGCTCCTCCCTTCTGCCCCGGCATGCCCTACTTATTGCTTGTATCACATGCTCTTACAGGTTGTGATCATGGCACTGAGCTGCTTACCCATCAGCTGCACATGTTGCCCACTGCCTTATGTTGCTTGTTGATGCTGGAGGCTTATTTTATTGCCCATGCAAGTACAACAATTCCACAGAACCACAGAGTCCACAAGTGCGTGCTCCTTGCCTACTTCTGCGTGTTCTTGCCCACTACCGACCTTTGTTGACATAGTGAGCGCCTTCCTGCATTCCTGCTCCATTGCAGGGCCTGGGAGCTGTTGCATGGGTAGGCGGGGCAGCACGGGGGACGCGCGCACATGGTGCATCGCGCAAGCGTGCGGCCGCACGGGCAGCAGCCATCGTAAATCCTGATGTGCTGCACACACCGACACACGCGGATGCCACCCTGCAGCCCCAGGTGCTGTCCCCAACAAGCTTGCAGGATTGTGCATGCGTCTTGATGAACATGCCTGCGCATCAGATACGTACACATCATGTTTGAATCATGTGCCTGCCTCTTTTAACAGCAGCAGCATCTCCATGATTACAAACTGGGTACACCTGTATGCAGCATACAAAGACGTGCAGGTCTGTTGTACTGCGAGCGCATCTAGACTGTCGATGCATGCCCAGGCAATCACACATGCATTGAGCCGCATGCTCAGGCCTATGGACAGTGTGTCACAGCAACATGCAACCCAACACACAGACGACCAGCACAGGAGCAGAGCATGAAGATCATGAGCATCATGGTGCTGAAGGAATCGAGGATGAGGGCATCCCATGCATGGTGAGCGGCCAGTAGGTGGTGGTCAGTGGTGCTTCATGGTAATGGAAGCCCACACAGCGCCTGTTGCGCTGCACTGTTGCCATGCGATGTCAAGTCTCGCCGTTCCATTGTGAGCTGGGGGAGGCTGCAGTGCGCGGCGATTGTTGGATGCACTCTCCTTTGCCTGCCTTTGCCCATCATGGTGCAGTATGATGATCGAACAGACTCTCTGTTGACTCCTAGCTGTGCAGTCCCCTTGCCATACTTCATGTTTCCACGCGCTAATCCTTGTCCACACGCCCCCCCAGGCATGTGACTGCCCTGACTTTGACAGTGCAAACATGCAGTTTGTGCTGTGCAGCAACATGGGGTGCAGGCGGTGAGTCGATGTCGTGCTGCATCAGCTGTGTGTACTTGGTACATACATGCCATCCGTACTGCGCATGCCACATGTTCAGTGGGAGGAGGAAGCTCCTCAGCAGGCGTACTTTTTTATTTTGCGCTTCACCCTTACTTGTTGCACAGGGGCTGCCACGTCAGCTGCATGGGCCTGGCGACAGTGCCCACGTGCGAGTGGTTCTGCGATGGTGTGTGCGAGGATATATGGCTTCAGCATCACGGGGCACAGCAGCACACAGCAGCCACATCAGCAGTTCTGGAACACATGGGTGATGCGGTGGCACCAGCAGGCGAGGGCCCCAATCTTGCACCAGCTCCAGCTGCAGCTGTCGAACCCCAGTTACCACCACCATGTGCTGGGTTGCCAACGCGGTCCAAAATGCGCTGGCAGATCGCTGGCTTGTTGTTGCTGCTGCGTGCGGCAGGCCTGGGGTCATCAGCCACCTTCGCTGTCACCAGTGCTCTTCGAGCACTTGAAAAGGAGGCCAGCACCCATGGGTCCTTTTTTTGCGTGCATTATGCTAGCATTTGCAAGGCAGTGCTGGCTGGCAACCATGCTCAAGCAGTTTCACTGCTTGCGGAGGCACTGCAACTGGAGCTGACAGTTTAGTTAGTTAGGTCGGATCAGTTTTGCACATACAGCGAATTGTGGCGTCCGACTGTGTTGCATAATTGGGCTCATATTATGTACAGGCTGAAGGCGCTCCTGCTGAATGATGCTGGACGGAGTCAGCTGCTTATCGTGTTGGATGTAGCGTACCTTTCATCCAGGTTGAAGCGAGTGACCAGCCGCAAGGTACATTGCAAGTACAGAATCCAGCAGGTGCTGATGGATGCATATATCTGATATACTGATATACCTGCTGATATACAGTAAGCTGCTGTATCAGCTGCAGCTGTACGTGCGTGGTGCCATAACAGTTATTATTGCTGCTGCTCGTGTTGTTGTTGTTACATGGTAAGCCAGTCAGTCAAGGGCCCGTTGGCAGCATGACATTTCAGTTCTCGCATCATATCCTTGATGTTCCATTTCAGGAGCGTAGGCCTCCTGCATGGACTGCATCTACCAACCCCTTCCATCCCCCCGTAGCTGTTACCCATGACCCACAGCTCCCTACATTTTCCTACCAAGCAGACTCCTCTCAACCAAGCACTCCGAACCTCTCACCATGCACAACCCTACACGATTATGCGCTGTGCTGGGCCTGAGCCCCTACATCAGGCCTTCCCGGGCCGGATAGTTGCAACTCAACGGCTTGGTACCTGCGGGGTGAGCATAGAGGCTTCCGCTCACTGGCGCACTGATTGGGACCAGACATTCATCCGGCTCTGGGCCTGACATGCTGAAAGTCGGAACCCCCTAGGATTTGAGTCCTACGAATCAGAACGGCGCCATACCAACTTAACCATGCCATAACAGTCATGTATAAGAGACAGATAATAGTATATCGCACAGAGGGTGACCTGAAGAGAACACCATCCTCCCCAGGGCCGACAAGGGAAACAGACAGCAGCAGCAAAGCAGCAGAGCTGAGGCGAGCACCGAACAGCGAGACCCACACACACAGAAGCAGGCAGACAAGCACACGCACGCGCCCAGAAGAAAAAATGACAGGGACAATCGCGTGTAAGCTCGTGTAAGCTCAGGAAGGCACACTCAGGGGCGCAAGAACAGGACTACTTCACACCCAGGTGGCCAGGAACTACGCCAACAAGCCCGCCCGATGAAGCAAAAACACAGGCAGCCTAAAAGCGCTGGCGCTCAGACGCACAGACCAGCCCTGCCCCCGCCCTACAACACATAGGACACAGCACATGACAACACAGCACATGTATGCTGTGTTGGATGGTTGGGTGCTACTGCTGCCAGCTTGCATCATGTGTGCAAGAGTATATGTATTGGTGCTGGTATGGGGTGCAGGGCTTACTGATGATCAGGGGAATGTACAATGTGTTGCTCGGATGCCTCAAAACTCTCTGCCTTGTGCAAAAGCTGGAAGAAGCAACTAACTACTTCACTGCCTCGCTGTGTGGCACCGCGCAGCTGCCCTGTTGTTGTATTGTTACTGTTATAAACACCGTATAGTAAGCCAGTCATGGGCCCGTTGGCGACAATATCATTCAAGCTGCCCTATGTAGCTGCCCCATGCACCCATCATGGCTTGGTTGGCGCTGGTTGGGGTTGTACAAATACCATCGCTCATTTTCATAGCCGCATCCCTTCGTTGCTTCACCAGCTGGACTAAAACATCTCCTTCGCCAGCGAGTGCCTTCATTTCCTACCTCAAGGTGGCCCGCCTCCTGTGCACGCTAATCTGTTTACCGGCTGCCTGGCCAGCATGTCGGCCTGGTGCGTCAAGACACTCCCAGCTGCCTGCGTCCGCCGCCACTGCAGTTGCACGCCCGCCCGTCGACTGCTGGCCAGGAAATCCTCCTGATGTCCAGCAGCAGTCACCCTGTTCACCCAGCTGCGTCTGCTGCAGCACCTCTTGACCCTAATCAACTGCATGCATGCACTAATGTGCTCGTCTGCATGGCGATTGCCATCCAGAGGTGTAATGCTAGCAGCCACAGCTGATTTACTTGGCAGGCATGAGCTTGTAGCGAGGCGTGTGCGTGGCCAACAACAACCCTCTTCCTTGTCCTTTCAGGCCATCTGAAGTTCTGAACAGTGCATCAAAGTGCTGTTGCTTAAGTTGAACCATGGGCATAATGTGCTGCAGACCCTGCAGCAGAGTGCAGCAGCAGAATGCACACATATCATGCTAAGACTGCTAACCAGCACGCCTGCTGGCCTCCCCAAACCACACCAGCAACACAGTCAGGATGCCCATCAATGATGTAGATCCCCAGGCTGGTGGCTGGATTGCGCACGCTTTATGATGTGTCAAAAAGTTTGCACGTGCATGGGGTGATCACCAAGCATTTCTGTAAGCAACGATGTCGTAACACCGAGCGTGTTAGAAAGGGCACATGCATGCCAAGCAACAGGCACGCTGCATGCAGCACGAGTTCAGACCAGACCATGTCTACATTTGACTGATCTGGTTTTTGCCTGCATTGTTTTCCATCCATTCTGCACCAGCCAATCTGCCTCTGGCAACATCTGTTGCTGGCATCAGCCAGCACGCAGCCAGGGATGCCCATGGGTCCTACTGCAACAGCATGCTGCGGCATGGGCTTGTGGTAAGCCACTCGCAGGGTCCGTCATGATGCTGCCATGCTTTTCCCGTAGTAGTGCAGTTTTTTTATTCACAAAACGACGCGCTGCTTGAACTCGTGGTTTCTGGGTCAGCTATGCATGGTTATGGTTGCAAGTGCTTTCGTTGCATTTTGTAAATGCTGGACGTAAAGAGGCATAAAGGAGCGCTAAGGAGCGGACCGAAGCCCGAATGACATGTGAGACTCGAAACTAAAATTATCTGCGCATTGCATTTCTTCACCGAGCCGTGCGTTTCATCATCACGCTGGGCGCCTGGTGCTCCGAGGAGCTAGAAGCTGACATCATGTGACAGACGTCAGTGGCGATATACACATGATTTAATTGCATCACTGGCAGCTTGAATCGTTGCATATCTGCGGCTCTGTTCATGGGGGTTTTGTGCGCTCGATCAGAATGCCAAGTGATGAACCCAATGTTGCATCGCCTGCCACTAGCTATATCCGTGGGCGCGCGTTGGTAGGTCAGGGCGTCAGCCCTTGCTTGAACCCCAGTCTTTGATCATCAAGCCTGGACGAGGTTCCCAGCTCAACACGGCTGTTGCCTATCGCGGGAAGGTTGCCTGAACTGTTCGCGTGGTTTTGACCATGATATGATGCATCGCCATACACAGGTGCCTTCTGCCGCGGGTGGAGCACCGCAGTTGCGGGTGGATGCACTGCGGACAGCGCCAGTCGGGTGGGGCCTTACACCTGCCGTGGATGCAAACTGCCCACGAAGTCGCTCAGCATGTCGCTGCACATAGTCAGCATGACACAAAACCAGACCCTGTAGCACGCATGAAATGTTGCAAGGTGACTTGCTTGGCATGCAGTACTTAAACGCATGCCTGATGAGAGGTGATTATCTCAACTGGGCCATCTTGCGCTACATCTTGTCCACAGACACTAAACTTGTGCTACAAAGTTTTGGATGGCTCTGCAAAAGTGGCTTGGTTGTGGCCCTGTTTGGCGCTGCAGGCGCAACAGTGGATTGGGGGACCGCCAGCGCCGCCTGCGCAACCTGGTGGAGGTGAGCAACAATTTGGCAAGTATTTCTGCTGCCGACGGCATGCATTGCGCAGGTACAAGCTGGGCATTGTGCAAAGGCTCCTGCGCGCTTCACGTGCTCGGTTGCTTTGCTGAGCTCTGTCCCGCACCTGGCCAGCCCTGGTGTCGCAGTAGCTTGTACTCACGCCTGCGAACAACAACACTGTGATCTGACCACAATGAACTGAGGCGTGGCATGCACCCTGATGTCACATAATTTTCCGGCATGCCCGCGTGTCTCTCCCAACAGCTCTTTGCTGCATGTCCAATGTGTGTGATGCAGGCAGGCACCAGTGGTCTAATTGCTGGCACGATTGGCCAGTTTCCGCTTCAGGCACCCGCCCAGCCAGCACCGCACGCAACAATAAACCTGCAGCTTGTACATACCATGCAGCCAGTGCAGCAGTGCGTGCAGACTGCAACTGCAGATGGCTTGGTATCTCTCAAGGATGCAGGCGTCGTGCTGGACAATCTGGACGCTGCAGTGCAGGCTGTGCGGGAGCCTGACCCCTCAGATGTTCTTGGTGCTGCAAAGCATCTCTTCAAGTACGTGCTAATGGTGCCAACGAGCCCATGGCAGAGGTAGTGCAGCATACTCATTCGTTTGTGTGTGTGTGGGCGTGTTTGTTTTTTTTGGGGGGGGGAGGGGGGGGGCAAGGATCTCACCTGCCCTTTTCAGGCCATGGGCAATGCCTAGTCAAAACACACACGGTTGCATCACTCTAATTTCGCACTTTGCCAGACAGGGAGGTCGCCTGAGAGCAAGTCTGCCCTGACCCATTTCATACAGCTACCCCTGACAACGCTGCACGTGCGCATATGTGAACTTAGACCAGGCCAGGCAGCCCAAGTCGTCATGTATTTGTTGTGCTCGAAGCCTCAACGATGGTGGATGCAGGCTTCAGTCCCTGCCCAGTGGTGCGCAATCTAACCTTTCTGGTGTTTGTTTCAGATTATGAGAAGACGCTATGGGACGTTCGTGAGACTCGCACGCCCCCTGCCGAGACCAAAATGCAGTTTACATCATCATTTTGGGCTTGTAAGACCTTGCACAAGTCTACTCAGTATCTATGGTCGTATGGGTGTGCCAAGATGATAATGTTTCACGACGATTCCCCAGTGTTTGGGATTGGCAGGCCAACCTTCGCCCCTCCCATCTTCATCTTCAACACTGTGTCAAACTTCCTGGACATATGCGCTTTCCCATGTTGTTTCACCAGCACTTCGTACATCTGCTGCAGGGTGCTTCTGCCGGAGACACAGGCTGCTGCACTGCAGCTGAAACAGGTCAGTGCCCCGGTCGCAATGCATCTGTACAGTTGCCTCACAGGAGCAACTGTCCGGATGGCTGCCTTTCGCCAACCCTACTTTTGTGATCTTCTGTCATTGGTTTCATCTCTGCTCAGGAGAAGGACGGGGTAGGGGGGGGGGTTTAGGACATGGGGGTCCAAAAATTTGATTTGCCCTGAAGTTGAAAACTTGGCTTGCTGCACCACCCCTTCACCCCTCAGACCCATGCTGCAGTACAAGATGTACTGGAGTACTGGTACCTGCTGTGCAGCCCTCATTGAGACAAGCCCCATGGCGCAACCGTCTGCACAGTGGCTTGCGTTCTGCATGCTGGTACATTCTGACTTGGTATGCTGCATGACCTGCATGGGCACATGTGTACATGGGTCCCACTGTGCATGCACCCCCTATTTGTTTGTTAAACAACGCAACAAGGGTACCAATGGATGCAGCTCAATTAGATAAGTCCAAAACAGTGCCGTGTCTAACCCGCCGCCAGCAAAGCAACAAAGACTGATGGGAAAGAGATCACAGAAAGAGATGCAGACCACTCGGACGCCCCCCTGTCCCTGCACCCTGAAATCGAGGTTGGAGTTTAACCATGATATGGGTACCTATGCGCAGCTCTCAATTTGTTGTTGTTATTGTTGTTGTTGTTGTTGGTGGTGGTGTTACATGTTAAGCCGGTAGGGGTATAACACGTAAGTGAAGTTCACAAGTGTTAAATATGTTAGCTCACCGCGCCCACTGCTTGGGACCAGGCAGTGTTGCTCTGGGCCTGACATGCCGAAAATTGGATCCCACTTGCGGTACCACTCTCGTACGATCCAGAAGGGCGCCATACCCCACTTAGGCACCAACCCCACTCGGACAATATCGTCTGCCTGCCCGCCTTATTGTTCGAAGTGTTCCATTCTTTTTATGTGCAGGCTTCACTGACGAGTGTTGCTGATGCAATTCTGTCCGCGCGACCCTTGGAGATTGGCCCAGATGCTCAGCCGGCCGGTCAGACAGGGGCAGGGGCAGGTTGCACCAAGGAGCGGACAGAGACGCTTGCAGATTTGTACAACTTGCAGTGGGAGGCCCTCCACAAACATGAAGAGCCAGGTCGCATGCAGTTGCTGCCACGTATGCTTGCGTTCCGCACAGCGGCCGCAGCAGCAGGAGATGAAAGTTCAGCTGAACAAGGTGATCCTGTTCAAGCCACGCTTGTGGAGCTCACGGCGCTCGTACTCAAACGGTAGGCTAAGTGGGCTTTTGAACCTGCGCGGTCTTGTGCATGCATACCACTTGCTTCTGTATGGTGTCAATTGCGTGACTGCGCAACGTGCTGAACAAGGGTTGCGAGCACTCATTCAGGCCTAACTCAAAGGAACGGATTGAGAACCCTTACATCAGCAAGGCAAGCAGGGGGCTGCTTTGACTGGGTCAGACAAAAGGAATAACCAAGTCATCCAGGTATAGTCGCCAATTGGTGTGCTGCTGTTGCTTGCATGCAGGTACTCGGCAAACCTGGCTGTGCCCATGTACGTGTTGAGGAGCTTCATCATCATGTTTCAGCTGCTGGCTCTGCTGGGTACGTGTACAGAACCTGGGCTGGTTGGAGCACGCCACTGCGGGCAAAATTAGGCATGTGGGCTGCAAGTGATTGCTCTCATCGTATGAGTGATTGGCCATGACACCAGTGAGGACTGCAACATGATGCGATGGCTCATGCAGGGCACGGTGGTTCCGGCCCGTTGGTGCATGCCCAGGCATATGTGGTAAGGAGTGAGTGTATGTTATCTGCCTGAGCAACTGCAAAGATACAGTGGCATCCATTAGTCGCTGCACTTCATTGGTACATATGTGTGGCTTCCACATGCAACAGTAGCAGGATGGCGCCCCGGGCAGACATTGTATAAGTACCCTGACCTGTGAACCCCGGGACCCCAGTACCCCACCATACCTCACCCTAGGGGATTGCTCGACAAAGGGCACTGCTGGAGCCACGTCGAGGCAAGGCAACGCAAACATTGATGTACTCTAGCCGTCCGGGTACAGATAATCTGACCCAGCCTTCGCTGCACCTTTACTTGTTACTTGCCACAAACAAACAGGTATGAGGTCCAAGCATTGAATTTATGTACCCCGTGACCTTGGATCACTTCACTACCCCCCTGCCCTGGCCTGGATCCAGGTGCCTCTCACCTGATCCGTCGCCCTCCTCTGTGTGCCACCTCCCCACTTGGCTCCGGCCTGGACCAAGTCACCTACCCCCCTCCTGCCCTCCCACCCCACAACCCCAGTACCCATACAACCCTGCCACACAGACTGTAGAAATTCAAGAGTTCATTTCTGGGATTTACTGTCAAAGGTTTCAGGTTTTTGGGGCAGAGTGTCATATGCAAGTTGACCACATACATCAGAATCTCTGCCATGCACCGTGCAGTTGCTGAAGTGTTTGCGCGTGGCAGCCAAAACGCTGTGTGCACCACACGTATCTGCTGCTGATCTGCTGAATGAACTGGTGCTGCCAGGTGCGGTGCCTATGTGTCAATGCCCCACACACCTAAAAATCGCAGGTTACGCTGGACTCTTCCTCAGGTTTCGTCTTGCAGAAGTGCTAAGCTGCTCTGTGTCACTTCCTGCTGTTGATGATTACATGCATCCCAAGGCTGTTCTGTACTCACACTCTCATGGCAAGGTTCTCTGATTGGTGCTGTGTGCATGCATGTCACAACATCCTGCATCCCATCTCCGTGATTGCTTGCTGTCATTTCTCATTTGGCAGTGAAGCACATGGCGTGCTGCTTTGTGTGTAGCCCACCTTGCATTGCATTCTAGGAAGGCGCTGTGTAACGTGTTTGCTCTGGCACTATGTACTCTAGTGAGAACCTTACAGTTTCATATCAGCACAGTATCATACCATGTACAGGTTCACAACATGCTCTGCGCAGGTGCGGATGGGGGCAAGCATTTGATCAAGATTGTTCGTGACATCTCACACCGCAAGGCAAGCGAGTGGTGTCTGGTGTGCAGCGAGGGTGGGAAGGGGGTACATCTGCGTGATGTGGAGTTGTGAACTTCGAATGTCCTTTAACTGGTGCCAGTTGTAGGCTGATGACTGTGCCATAGTCTGCTTGTGTGCAGATCACTGTGCCACCCTACCATTATTGCAGGGCGATGCCACGGTCCTGCAGTCATTTGGACGGCTGTTTTGGGCACTGAACAAGGAGCATGGTTGGTTCTGTGTGGTGCCTCGTGGTGCCAACAGCATGCACAAGAACGAGGGGGGTGAGCAGCAGCACCAATTACCGCTAGGCAAGCCTGCGCATGTGGAGCAGGAGGTGGCGCAACCATGCTTAGGACGTAAACTGCTGTCTGGCCTTGACCGCGTGGACTTGCGTGTGCAGCGCAGCGACATAAGGTAAACAAAGGGCTGGCTGAAAGGTGCAGCCGCTCATGCTGAGATTACGCCTGCTTCATGACAGTGGTGCATATGGTGTCGCTTACAGCTGTGCCAGCGACTGACTGCGATAACTGCCAGCCTGACACTGCACCTCGCAATCTAATGCAGGTTCGGCCGGAGCGTGCGCGTGTTGGTACCAGCTGCAATCACTGCGCTGCCAGGTCACAAGCCGCAGGCAGCAGGGGTTGGGGTCAGCGGACTCAAGCAGGTGCCTACGGCTCACCAGTGTTCACAGCCACAGGAGCCCGGCCAAACTGAGCTCCGTAGTGTGGCCAGGCGCTTGGACTATGCACAGGCACTGGACATCAATCTGGGCCTGCCGTACCTGCCCTCACAGCCTCTTCTCACCTGCGTGCCTGAGACACAGCTCGCTTCGCCTGCGGCCTGCACGGCAAGGGCCACTGGACGTGGTGTACATGTGGTGGATGCGGGACAGGGCAGGACGTGCGATGAGGCGCCTGAGGCATGCGCGGCCGCTGTTTCTCATCAGGCGGCACAGGGCCTGCAGGTTGTCCTTGATGATGCAGGCCGTGCAGACTGCCACGACCCAGAGTGCCATGTGCCTGCAGCTGGTGTACATAACCTGCTGCCTGACCCCTGCACTTTTCTGGCATGCTCGCCCTGCTCCTTCAGCACGCACCAGAGCGAGCAGCAGCAGCAGGATGCAGGACACACACAGTCGCCTGTACAGGAAGGTGTCGAGCATGCGACGGGCACCAGTGCCCTGGAGCCCCAGGCACAGGGAGATGTGGAGGAGGAGCAGCTGGGTACTGCAAGATGGCCGCTTCAGACAGTGCCAACACCATCAAGTCAGCGCCTAACCCGGGACATGACGTCTCAGGGTGTGGAGACTGCTCTCCCCTCACTTGTGGGGGCACCAGCAGTGGCCGCCCATGTGCCAGATGTGGCGCAGCAGTCGTCGGTTGCTTTGCCAAGGCAGTCTGCGCGCCGGCAGCGCCCATGGATTAAGCGGGGCGCACTGCGTGTGCTGCTCAACAGGCTAGATCTGCCAGTTCCACTGCGATGTGCCAGTACCAAGCGGACACCTGCCGCTGGAAAGCGCAAAGCAGATGGCATGCTTCCAGTTCGGGCACTGAAGTGTGCAGCCCGGCAGGCACCTGCAGCAGCAACGACAGCAGCACGTGATAGCGGCTCAGCAGCAGCAATCCAACAGAATGGCGTGAGCGAAGCTGCAGATGATGGCAATCAGCAGGTGGGTCGTGATGACTTCAGCGCCAGGGATGCTGAGGAGGGAGGTGAGCCTGCAAGAGCGAGCAAGCTGCCCACCAATGTGAACCGGATTTCCAAGCAGTGGCCCAACTTGTCCCGGCAGCGCCTGATAGCGTGGCTGGAGCAGTGGACGCGGCTGAAGCACGGCAGGCCCCATGGCACTGCCAGTGTTGATGATAGGGCTCAACCAGGCTGGGAGGCAAGCAGGGATGCTGGGGTTGTAGCTGCTCTGCAGGCAGTGGCTACCACAGCGGCTACCACAGCTGTGCCAGATGGTGACCTGCCGGTGCAGGTGCAACAGCTGTTGCATCTGACCGGTAGGAAGCGCCGTTTGGAGGCGCTCAAGGTCCTGCGCCACGCTGACCTGGCCGCCGATGCCGCCAGTGCGGCAGCAGACAGCCACTTTGCACGGGTGTACGGCATCAGTGAACAACAGATGCGGCACTATGCCCCAAGGAGCTTCATTCTGCCTCACACATGCTCCATCTGCGAGGCTGACCCAGCCAGTCCAGAGTGGTTCATGCGCGGTGCAGAATGGGGCCGTTGCTCGTCTTGTGACCGGTCTTACCACATTCAGTGCGCAGGCATCCATGGTGTGCCTCCACCATGCTACACCTTCATGTGCGGTGCATGTGCAACGGCAGCTGCAACCTCTACGGCAAGCTCAGCAGGTGCCTTGCCACCCTCAGCAGGTGCAGGCGTGGGCACGGCAGAGGCTGCGGGTGTGCCCTGGCATCGGGGTCGGGTGGTGGAGCGGCTGGGTGAGGAGGTCCAGGCGGCAGCAGCTGACTTTGAAAGGGCTGCTTGGGCACTGCACGTGCTCTTGTTTGGGCGCACATTCATTCACAGGTGGCGGCCCTGCAGCAGCCCCTGCACCAGCCTGGGCAGCCAGGATGCTAGCACCAGTCAGGACGGCCGTGGGTATGAGGAAGTCAGTGGTAAAGGATGAGTGGATGTGCTTGTCGACAGCCAACAGACTAGCCATCGCGTCACCAGCTACCGCTTTCCACGGCATCACCTGCCCGTGGTTCCCGGATGCTGTGAGCATGGGGCTGTGAGTACTGGTGTTTGTTGAGCGAGCAGGCACACAGGAGTGTGGGTGCTGGGCAACGCACGTTGCATGGGGCCAGCAAAAGACTGGCCATCCATAACTCTTGGTTGAGGGAGGTCTGCTTGGTAGGACATTGTAAGGAGCTGTGGGTCATGGGTAACAGCTTCTGGGGGATGGAAGGGGTTGATAGATGCAGTCCATGCAGGAGGCCTATGATCCTGAAATACAACATCAAGGATATGATGCAAGAACTGTAATGATATGATTCCAATGGGCCCTTGACTGGCTTACGTTGTAACAACAAAAAGAAACCTGCACATTCAAGACACAACAAGCTGCTGCATGTACATGACGAACTTACATGCTCCGTTGCAACAACAGGTCATGTGCCACAAGCACAACTTTACATCAGGGTTTGTCTGCACTTTGTACTCTATTTGGCTGCAGAATGTATTACAGAACGTGATGTCTGTTGGTACACGAGGCAGTACACAGAGGTTGTACGGAGCAACTCCGCTGGGGAGATGCTGAGCACAATGCAGACTGCAGTGTAGGGCCACATTGCCTTGCCCCCGCTCCCTCACATTCTGTGCACGCAGCGTCAGGTCCACAGCTGCCATCAACCGAAGGAGGACCCAAGCCAAGTGTTAGATCCTTACTATCCAGACTACTGTACGTGCAAACATGAGCAACTGCAGTGTACTCCGGCCTGTTCTTCGTGCAGCTATTGCCAGCGGCTCGGCTTTTCCAACATGTCCTGTGGACTGTCCACCGGTGTCCATATACCTCTTGCCTGATGTTGGCCAGATTGTCAAATGCGACAGCAGGCATCACTTGATTGCTGACAGCCGTATACCACCGAACCTCGTCATCTGCATACCTTGGACAGTGCTGCCAACGTGTGCACAGCCCATCAGCCCAACCATCCAACCATCTCAGCAGACAGCGGTAGTCCCTCATCTTGTCAACTGCACATCGGCATGAGAAGTCCATGTCCGCATCAACTCTCTCTATTTATAGAGACGGGATACCCCATGCATCACATGGAGGTGGAGCCCTCATCCTTCTGCGCCGCGCGAAGGTCGAATCATGCAGATGCACATGCTTCGCAAACGATGCTGGCCATAACAAGACTGCATGGAACCTGGCTGTAGGAGGTGCTGCTAAGATGTTAACCATGGACTCACTGCTGCTTTCAAAACGCCTAAGCTGCTATGTTAGGTAATGGGGGATGTGGGGCGGGCACCGGCACGTGCGGTTGAACACAGCTTGTGCACACACGAAATAGCAATCAAGCTCATATTTATATATATGCCGCATGTCACCACATCGCGCAACCTGGAACCTGGAATACACAGCAGTACACAAACAACGTACTTCCACTGAGGTTCTACAGCTTCTCCCTTCTCCCTGGCCTATTAAGTTATAGTTTCCACCATGTTGTCCGTGTTGTGCTGTTTGAACCCTGCCAGGAAGGGAAGGCGGGCCCGGGGAATAATGTGGATATGTATTATCCCGGTGTCCACCGCCCAACCTTCTATTGAATCTCCAGTAGCTCTTTTGAAGAATTTGGCGCGGACAAAGTCAAGTGCAGGTATTTTCAGGGAGGCTACATGTACAATGTGCGTTGGGAAAGGAACCTGACGTGCCACTCCGTGGCTGCCTGCTGGGAGCTGCTGGTGAGCTGAGTTTGTGTCCGCCAGCATATCTCAGCAAATGCACCCTGCCTCCGGGGGACATATGTTACATCCATCCCGGTCGACATTATTGAGCAGCCCATCGCATTAGGCTACGACCTGAAGCATAGAAACAACAACAACTGCGGCGTGAACTGCGATCGAACGCAGGGCCTGCGCATCAAGACCGACACATTGGAGCATTCCCAGGATCACCACCTGGTGATGATGTGCTGCTGGAGGTCCCCATTGTTGAAAGGTGCGCATCAGATCACATAATAAAACAAAGTCCCATGCAAGCCCTGATGCCAGTGCACCGTTTGCTGCCCAAAATAGCAGCTACTTCAAGCCCTCAGCTGCAGCTGCTGCAGGCCCCTGGGGGAGTAGGTGACCTTGAAATGAATGTCTAGTTTGTAATACACATTAGCATCATCTCTGTGCTCATGCATGTTGTTCTTGCAGGCTTACTGACAAGCAGATCAGAAGCTACAGTTCAGCTGGGTCAGTGACCTGTAAGACAGCTTGGTGCTGAGAGAGAACCAGAGCCACCAAGCTCCTGCTGGCAACCAGCCTGATCGGGTGGATGGTGCTCAAGGCAATGGTGGGAGGATGCACATCACAGGTGCAGGTGGCAGCAAGGAGCATGTAGCTGAGGCCACCACTACCCTGCATTTTGGCAGCAGAATGTGGTGACGCGCACCATGCCAGCAACAGCTGAACAAAGTAGGAGGGCCAGACTCGGGAGGCGGAGGCGGCTGTGTTGGGGTTGGAAACTGGATGCTGCAACACCTACAGCTCCAACCACACCTGCCAGCAGGCAAGGCAGGTCGGCATCAAAGCACCTGGCATCAAATTCCACAGCACAGCCGGCTGCAGCGTTGCAGTGCCTCTCAGCCCCACATCACCACCTGACCCCACCAGCCTCAAGAGCACCAGAAAATCAGTTGGGCTCTACAGCAGTTTGCAAATGGTGTGGAGCGGGCTGTGGCATCTTCACCAGGCTTTGCCAGTGCTGTGGAAGATGTTAGGTATGTTAGGCAAAGGGGCAAATGGGCACAGACGCAGGAGCAGGTAGTGCTGGATCTGCCCACATCTGTGTCCATAACAGCTGAGGTGAAGGTCTTCAATGAGCTGAAGCTGCAGCACACCAAGAACGAAAACAAGTGGCAAGAATGGCAGCTGATGCTAACACAGTCTACTGCAGGCAGCTGGGACCTGTAGGGCAAGGAGCTGCGGCCATCAGATGTGATTAGGAAAGCAGTGTACCGCCTACAGGACCATGACAAGCTGCAGCCACTGGCAGTCATGGAGGTATGTATGCAGCATGTCCATCACGGCTTCATCTGAATCAGCAACAGGGGCTGCTGTTGGGCCAACAACGAAGTGCGCGTGCTGGCCCCTCCAACCCATCATTATGGCCAAGGCACTGGCTAAGAGGAGGCATCACACTGGCAGACACTAGCAGACGTTGGCATACACTGCCAGTCACTGTGGCTGCAGAGCAGCCAATGAATAGCCCAGCCTTCTCACTAACGGGGTCAATACACAGGGCTCAGATCGTGTTGGCAACAGTGCTCAACTCCTGTGTAGGGGCTGTTTGGCACACCTGCAGGTTGCTGTGTACAAGGCTGGGCACGGGGATTACGAGTGGGCATTGCCTCCTGTTTATATGGAAACCGAGCAGTGGATCAAGCTGCCAACACCGATCATTGGATAACTATTATGAACAAGGTCCACAGTCAGCAGGGCTGCCAGAGTTCAGGCATGAGGGCAGGGTGTAGGAGCTGAATGTGATCTGGGGCATCATCTGGTGGATGATTGGGTGGATGCAACTCACAAAATTGTGACATGTGTGCTAGAGATTTCTCCCTCCCGCAGTCTAAATGCCCCAGAAATGCCTCCAGCTGCAGCCCCACAGCGCATGTTCATGTTCATGTTACACGTCAACACGAGCCTTCAGCCAATCACGGGCTGATCAGCATTGCACGCTCCATTGCGTGCCTTAGAGCATCTAGCATCCCATGCCCCACAGTGCATTTCCTATGCCCGCAGCGAGCTTGCCCTGCCCATCTCCCTCCGGAGGATGGGGCGGGGAGTGCAGGCGTGGACATGTGGTAACGGCACCAACGCAACAGCACCAACTCCTGCACGCATGTTGCACAATGCACAGTGCGCACGAGTGCTGCACAACCCAGAATAAGCTCATGTGTGCAGATTGCATGGCCTGTGCCAGTTGTACTAATCGTAGAGGGTGATGACCATTGGCATGTATGGTTATAGCTCAGATGCGGTAGGGGGCTGGCGCTTTATTGCAAGCATGCAGCTAGTTGCTCCCAGCAGCTCGGGAACCGGGCATGATATATACAGTGCGTGGCAGTGCAGGGCAGTTTTTTTTATAAATTTTTACTGCTGCAGTTCTATCTTTGCATTGGCATGCAGGCTGGAACTGTGAAGGAGCACAATGTATAAACCACATTTTCTTGCCGCAACCAGCAGCTGACCAGGCCAATTTCCTGCTCAACTACTGGCAGACTGCTGCTTGCTGCCACATACCGCACATGTTTTGGGACTTATTTACGACCGAGAGATCCCAGTAGGGTTCACCATAAACACAAAACCCAAGGCCTAACCTGAACCCTAAACCCTAAACCCTGCTTCACTGACAGTAGGTGAGTCAAAAGTGCACCAGGGCACTGCACTAGTGCGGCTGTAGGTGGTGGTCCCCAAAACCACAAGGCGGCCATTAAGCATCATGTATATATGGCCGTCTGGCCCCTTCCAAGCATGCAGTAGTATCCTAACTACTGCAGTAAGGGCGTACTCAACAGATGTATGTCGGGGCGCCTACATGCTGCATATTCAGCACATATATATGGCAATACACGATGGCAATACGTAATGCACATTGGCACATGTCGTATTGACGGCCAGCACAGCAGGTCCATTGTTAACGTCTTAATTTATGAGGCTGCTGCTGATGTGAAATGCATTTGCGTGCGCGGCTCAGCCCTTATGATATGATATGAGATCTAATGACTCATCACACGAATAGATGTGACCACTTCAAGCAGCACCTGAGTGCTGTTCCGCTCCTCTTTGCGCCGTACATGTCATCAGATTATACAATCAAGATGCAGGCAGCATCAACACACTTGCCAATGGTTTGGTTCATGAAATCCTGCTGATCTATCATCAGCTCGATCGTTCACGGGGAAGACAACGTTGCAACTCACAGAATGGAACTATACTCCTAGTTTCTTACGCAGATAGATGACTGATGAGTCCCGATCACCGACTCTATCTGCCGATGAGTCGTGTATAACGGGCTCTTACCATCTTAGGTTGCTGTGTATTAACCAAGGTCAGGCTCATGAAGGGTGCTGACGATGGCAATAATTGCTGCGCCCATTATTGCTCTGGAAGCGACATATGTGCATTCTGCATAATCATGCGCAAGCCAGGCCCATGGACGAAGATGAAGCAGACCCACCAGAGGCGAGCCAGCAGCTGTCAGCTGGCAGAGGCTCTCGCCAGCCAGAAGGTGCGTGAGCTGCATTGTCGTCGTCCAGCAGCGTTGTCAGCCAAACTCAACCATCTGGAGCTTAGTGCTTTATGCCTCTGATGTGCTTGCTTGCGTGCATGGCCCCGCCGCAGGCACAAAACTGCTGCAAAACTGGGCCACTCAAATGCAGCCCATCTTGCAACTGTTTTTCCCGGAGGACATCAGCACACGGCGGCTCAGGCGCATGCTAGTTGCTGCAGTGCTCGCTGGTGCTTCAAAAACACGGCCAAGGTTGGCAAATGAGCATGCAGCAGCTGCAGCTGCCTTGCGCCAAGGTATGGACGACACCCAAGTCGGCCTCCGCCGCCTGGCGCGGGATCTGCGGCGCGCAGGCTTCTCATCATCTCCGCTGGTGGCTGCCAGCGAGATGGCTGCGAGGAGTGGGATGCACAGGGCGGAGCTGTCCTGGAATGGCAAAACATGCCCCATTTGCTGCAGTGGTGCGTGTATGATGTGTCATCATGAGCTGCGCATGCAGTGTGTTTTGAGCGCCGATGCCATTTGCAGTGCATGGAT
The DNA here is from genome assembly GCA_004335575.1 of Haematococcus sp. NG2. NCBI lineage: Eukaryota > Viridiplantae > Chlorophyta > Chlorophyceae > Chlamydomonadales > Haematococcaceae > Haematococcus > Haematococcus sp. NG2. Next base: position 15,265 of record QAXD01000154.1, on the reverse strand, counting down.
ATGATCTCTGTAAGCCGCTCTGCATCTCCGTGGTGGAGTTACTTCTGCACCTTGCGTTTGCTTGCACCACACGCTTCTCCATACCATCTGTGTACATGTCATGGCACGTGTACAAAAGCGCCTTTCATGCCTTAACGGCTTAGGTGCATGCAACTGACAGTAGTTGAGAAATGTGCACAACGGAAACCATGCCTATCACCATGCGGTCATAAATATCCAAGTGCTTGTCAAGTCAATAATTGCCCGTTCCTCAAATCGATAAGGGCAGCCATGTTTAAAACAACGTTTTGCCATAGCTGCCCACGCACACATTGACACCTACCATCTTTCACCAAACAAAGACCAAACAAAGACCAAAGCATAACTGAGCTGGTGGTCTGCTTTTGTTGTGTTGATCTGTCATGATGACCTATGCTGTTTTGCCTTGCCATGGATTGCATTCGTAGGCAATGGCCATGTTCAAGCCAGCGGGGCCAAAACAAGTTCAGCGACTCTTGCCGGGACTGGGCCTGCTGCAGGCAGCGGCAACACCATCACCCACGTTTCGGACTCCTTTGTCATGCCTCCTGGCAGCACAGCCACGAGCGGATATGCAAAGGAGCAGCAGCAGCAGGAGCAACAGCAAGCAAGTGATGAGCGGCAGACAACAGTGCAGGAGCAGGAGGGAGGTTCGGGCGCTTTGAGATACACGCCTCACCCCTTGCGTATCACTCTCCTCACAATCACTGGTGCCATTCCTGCCATTGTGGTGCGTTTCATGTTCCATGCCGATGGGCATGGTTGCTAGGGCGGCCTGCTGCAACTGCTGTATTGCGAGGGTCACAAAACAAGAACACCAGCCGCACCTACCACAGTGTGTTTCCATTGTCGGACTTTTGCTACTGCACACATCTGAGCAGCGACCGCAAGAGTGTGACCGGTGTGGTGCACGGCTGCACGTACACACTGCGCGTCTTCGTGATGGCCGGCTGGCGTGGCTCGACGTGGACCTTGCGGATGTGGGCGTCATGCGTGTGCGTCATCAACTTTACATCGAGGCACGTGCATCATGCCTTCATGGGGCATTTGCTGCATGTGCTGCACGCCCGCTCATCACAGTGCAATAGAACTGCGAATAGCAGGGGCATGGGTGCAACTGAAGGTTATTATAAATTATTACGGCTGACCACAACTGCAACAAAAGCCAAACAGGCACTGAAGCCGTGTAGGATAGGTGTTGTGCCTCACTCCTGCTGCAGGCCCCGGCGATCACGTCCAGCTAGCTTCAGGGTTTTGAGGTGCAACTAGCTGCTCCACAATAGCAGTGCATGCCCTCCAATTCCTCAGCGTGTCCTTTGTCTTGGACTAGCTGTGCTGATTAACCATCTGCCATCGCAAACTCGACGTACCTTGGTACCCCCACTATCCGCTTGTTGTTCTGACTTTGCATGCGCTGCACTTATGGTATGGTCCGCCCATGCACAAGTTACATGTGCCTGCACTGCACATGTAGTGCATGGTCTGGAATTGTGCACGCACCGACTGCGTAGTAGCTTTGAGATAGCCATTTGTGAGATGCGTCGTCTGCATACCCAATGTCTTCAAGTCTCTTCAATCATGGTGCTGCTCTTTTTGTTGCAATCTACAACCCCACCCATGTTTCAGTGTAACATGTGAGCACAATGTGCATCTCATCAGCTGACGTCAACGAGGCTGCACTGCAGGTTGCACTGATACGGCAGCTGCAACTGAAGCTGGAGGTAAGCCAAAAGGATGTTTGTAACAGGAGCACAGATCGCACTGGTATAACAAAAGTGCTATCATTGCATGTGATCGGCCGTGGTGGCTGTCGACTCCTTAGAAAGGTTGCTGCTTTAGACAGACAGCAGCAGACAAAGCTGGACATGAATCGAATGACTGGCGCAGGTGTATGGCACGAGCTACACACGTGTGTCTGAGGTGGGTGTGACTAGCACAGACATCCTTTTGGCTCACCATATATATGCACAAAGCAAATATTTCTTGAGTTTGTTAGCTCCAGATCTGTTGCACTATGCATGTGAAAATGTCAGGAGTACAATCGTGCATGGATCACGGAAGCGGCGGCGACAGCCGTGCGCGCGGATGGGCAGGATGTCATGCGTGCTCTGCAGCTGTACGAGATGGCCTTGCTGGACTGGAGAGGCACCTTGTGGCCCTGGGCAGCACAGCAGCTGCAGTGAGTAGTGGATCACACTAGTGGGTTTGTTATCAATGAGAAGCGAAACCCAATGCATTCTAGGGCTCTGTCGTCAGTAAGGCCGCAGAATCTGCTGGTTCAGGTTTACAGTCTAGATGTGCTGCAGAGTAATACATGAAAGTTCAATACGTAAGCTCGTGTCCATGCCCGAAAGCTAAACCTGCATGACCACACATGCCGACTTATGTTCATGTGTACCAAACTACCAATCATGCAGCTCAAATCCATGTTTGCCGCGGCCAAACTGATGGAGTGTCAGCCGTTGGGTGATCACAGTGCTGCCTGCACTCGTTCTATGCACTGCAGGGCACATGGGGAGCAATCGATCCACCTAGCAGGCCCAGGCAATTCCTTGCCAGCAGAGGACCCTTCTATACCAGGGTATGGTACCGTGCAACATGCTGAACACCAGGTTGCACCAGTGGTCCTGTGTATTGCACTGGCCTGAGGACAGACGGACACTGTATACCCCCACCCGGTCATACTTCTTTCTATGGCTCAGGGCAAGCATTACATCATGCACGCACGCACGGGTGCTTCGAGTGATGGTATGGGATATCGTGCGCACATGCAGGGTTACATTTGTTCTGGGCTCCCAACGTGCAGGTGGGCAAGGAAACCCCAAAGATAACCATTAGTATCTGGCACACATACCCGTTTTACCCGTCAACAACATTATCATAGAACCACAAAAACACGGCAGACATTCCCCTGCATGTGCTTGCAGGTGGCTTCACAAGCACCAGTGCGCGCACAGCACGCGCCCTTGCGCTTTTGCGCAGCTCAGCACAGGGTGCAGCAGTCAATGCCGTGGAGCACACATCAGCTGGCGCGGAGGCAGCTCGGGACGATGAGGATGACAACTCTGGTGATTGCCCTTCAGGGGCATCAAGCGCTAGTGAGGGCTCTGAGGCCGCAGCACTGGACGGTCTTCTGCGGCTGTGTGTCGCGCACTGGCAGCAGCGATCAGGGGACCTGATGACTGGTCAACACAAATGCGCCCACCCTAGCTGCACTCGCTGCGTGGCGGGCGCTGGCCGTGTGCTGCTGGTGGATGGTTCATGCAAAGCTCTTCGGTTCCACGTGTGTTCAATCGATGGGTGCTGCCTCCCGCCAGGTGAGGGCTGGCTGCATATCAGCGTGATTTGTGAGTTCAGCTTGTGTCATGTTTAATCACCTTAGTCTGAGGTCCATATACGTAGCCAGCTCTGTGTAGCCGGCGTCAGGTGCACTCAATTCCAGTGATCAAGAGGGTTGGGGGGGGGGGAGGCATTGGATCGCCATCCTAACAAGCATTATGCACAATCAGGGTACAGTGCGAGTACATACATCCTACCTATGCCATGTGCCTTGCTGCATCAGTTCAAACGTACGCAGGACCCATGGCTTAACATGCGCCCTGGCATGCGATATGCTGCAGAGTACCGCAAGCCTCCTAGAGGGCATGCCAGTGCAACGGCAAACTGCTGCACATGCGTGCACCACTTGAAGGAGAACAATGACGGAGGTGGTGGCAGTGTACGGCAGTCTGGGGTTCTTGGCGCTTTCCTGCCATGCGGCAACCCAATTGCATTTGCACCGCAGTACGAGGCGGAGGGCCCAGCCTCCATCCTCAAGCTCTTGGATGGGCTGGCACCTGCATACAGACCTGATGTCATCGTATACAATGATGCCCCCACCATTGTTGCGCACCTGGAAGCGCACCCGCACTGCACTTGGCAAACTAGACTGTGGGTAAAGCAGTCCAGTAATGTTCTGAAGCGCATACTACATGCAAAAGTCTCACCATTGCTTGATGCTGCTGGTGAGGTGTCAGCGCTACTGCGGATGAACCCCATGACTCATATTGTTCACCTATTCGCATGCACCCAACAGGTTCTGCATGGACGTGCTCCGGTTCCAGCAGACGTTGCAAGGCCTGTACACCAAAGCTGCATTGCTGCGGGGTGCCCCTGACAGTGGCAGGGAGTTGACTGCACTGGTCACCAAGTACACGCACGTCACAAGTTGCAGTCCCTTTGTACAGCAGCACCTGCTCTGCGAACTGCAATGTGAGCTGCAGAGCATGAACAACAGTATGACATGGGGGCATGTGCTATCTGTGCTGCCTGAGCTGGGGCGTGACGCACGTGGACAGCCGCTAGCGTGGCACGCGTTCTGCTTTCCGAATGCGCTCAGACTAAAGGCTGCAGCGGCAAAAGCATTGGGGCTGAGCACCGGGAATCAAGCAATCAGCATGCTGCCACGCGTTGGTGGCGATCAGGTCCCAGTCGGCTACGTCTACCTGTATGTAAGTTCTGGGTTGTAACCCTGACGAGGGCGGCGCACGGTTCTTTGGCTTACCTGAGAGCAGCTACACAAATACTCTTGTGCTGTCGTGCTTATTATTGAATGTCTCTGGAAACATGTGGGGCATAAGAGCTGCATCAACGCGGTGCAGGGTGTTGGAGTGGAAATGGCAGCTTACACTGCACTACCAACATCTGACGTTGTTGCTCGTCCACTGTGCTTGCGATTCAGGTTGACCCTTCAATGTACACGGGCGCCATGTCCAAAGAACAGCTGCTGACAGAGGGACTGCTGGCATCCGTGGACCTACGTGTCTGCCCCGTTCATGTGAGTGGCACCAGCACTTGCAGAGAAGCATGTGCTCAGTGTGCACACGGTCCACTGCTGTTCACGTATGCTGCAGACGTGCAGAGCACCCCCTAATGCCCAGCCCCCCTGCAGCCAATAATGCCACTGCATCACCAGACTGTCTTCATCATTCCTGCAAGGCCAGCCTTGGAAGCAGCACAGCTCGCTTGCTCGCGCATTTGCCCATTCTGCGCAATGTCCCAAGCTCACATCAAGTTCCCACATGCATGCTTCCTCGCTCAAACACAAGTCTGTGTGGTCCATACTTGTTGGCCCTTACAAAGATCGTCCTTATGAAGGTTGCAACCCCGCTGATGGAGAGCGCATGGCGTGCACTGGGTCACAACACATCTTCTGCCTTGTGGATGACACATGACCACGGGTGCGCCTCGCCACAGGATCCTTCTGCTAGGATTGTCAGGCTGATTGACGCAGCCAGGTCATGTGCATGCACTTCTTGTGGCATGTTCACAGCAAGAATCTCTGCTGGTCCAACATGGATGCAGCAGCACAAGTTTTAGCCCGCGACTCGTGGTGGCATGAAAGCTTCCAGGTAGCTCTTCACGCACTGGCTGTGAATACGTGATCATTATCTGCCACCATGCAGATACACGCACACGCGGATGTTGCTTCGGCTGAGCTCGGAAACACGTGCTGCCAGGCAGGCATTGGACCAGGAGCTGGATGAGGCAGGGCCAAGTACGCATCATTTCTGCAACTGGGCACCTGATATCATTTGTTTCTCAACCTCTTCCAGTTTGAATAGGTGGAGGGTGGTGAGTGTATGTAGTGGGCTCTATTTAGCTGTGACCTGTATGAGAAGCTATGGACGGTGCCACGATATTCATACTTGTGTTTGTTGAGTGCATTCAATAACTATCGTTTGTTACATTGTGTCAGATGTTGACAGGGAGGTTCATCAGCCTTTGGAGTAGGCCAGGGACTGCCGCAGCTGCGCTTATTTAAGAGTTGGATGTGCGGCTGAGTGGTTGCAATGACGCCTCCAAGATTACTATGCACATCACATCACTGGAAATGTCCACTTGATGCTTCTTCCATATGGCAACTATGTGCGCTGGGGCACACTGCCATGCACGTATTACACAATGCTCCACTACCCTTTGCTGCTGCAGGTACACGGCCAGTGCAGGCAAAAGCCCAGCGTACACGGGCTCGTGCTTTCTCAAGGCAAGGCGCCACAGTGTCAATGGTGCCACCTTTGTGTGCAGCCAGCCTCATGCCAGCGCAAGTACAGCTGCACCTATTGCACCGTTACCCACCAGGCCCTGTGGCAGTGCGAACAGCAGCACAGACAGCGGCACAGCCGCCGGAGGGAAGCTCAGGCAGTCAGCCACATGTCCTGGACACACCAGCTGTTCTTATGCCCCACCGTACACATGCCTCAACACGCTCGGACTCGCGCAGCAGGAGCCGCAAACAGCGTAAGCCCTTGAGCGCAGTAGATGTGGGCACAGCTGAGTCGCAAGATGGTATAATGACGCCCGTGGGGGAGGGCCCTGCACCAAGTGGTCGTGACAATCCAGGTTTGCAGCCGCAGCAGCTGCTGCCGGTGCTGCGTCAGGGTGGTGGTGTGCATTACAAAGTGCGCCAAGCAGTGCGTGGTCATGACCAAACAGCGAATGGCACAGCAGGTCCGAGTGGACTGGCAGAACAGGGGGGCCCAGTTGCCACAAGTCAGCAGGTCTCATCAGGAGGTCGAGCTGTTGGGGCAGGCAATGGTCAGGGTACAGCAGCAAAACGGGCAAGGAAGACGGTGCCTGCTGCAGCTGCTGCTGCAGCCGCACCCAGGACAGGGCAGGGCCAGGCCACCACCCAGCCAGATGCACAAGGGCCCGAGCCACATACACAGCTGCAGCCGCGGCTACTTGTCCCGCACGCACCACAAGCCATGGTTGCACAAATGCCTGGGCCTGGTGCATCATTTAACCGCTCCAATCATGAGGGTGCTCATGGCAAGCGGAAGCTGCCAGCCAAGGGGCCGGCAAAAGGACGAGCTGCTCAGTGATGTGGCCTAGCTGTGCAGGCAGGGTCAGCGCAAGCAAGACTGCAGACTGCAAGCAGATGGTACGTGCCATCACTCACAGCTTTGTGAGTGGCTGCAGTTCAGCATGCATGGCTGGCAGTTGCTGCCAGCGAGCATGCACCAGCTGGTACAGAGGCGGCCTGGGACAATGGGGTTGACAACTCCGGTGGTGTCTCTTCAGGGGCATGGAGCGCTAGCGAGGGCCCTGCTGAGGTTTCAGCACGCACCGGATGGCCTTCTGCGCCTGTGTGTGCCTGGCGCACGCACTGGCAGCAGCAATCAGGGGACCCGATAACTGGTCAGCTCGCTTGTGCCCACACTAGCTGCACTGGCTGTGTGACGGGCACTGGCCATGTGCTGCCGGTGGATTGGTCACTCAAAGCTCTTCAATTCCATGTGTATGTGATCGATGAGTGCTGCCTCCTGCCAGGTGAGGGCTTGGTTTCATATGGTATTGTCCGTGTTCACGCGGCAGTGCTGGTATTGGTCAGATGAGTTATCTCATGTGCGTGGGGTCACCACGCACGCACTCATTGGCCTACTGCATGTCAGGGTTCATTCGCAGATGTATGCAAGGACTCTTTTTGTGCCCTGATTGACCCTTACTTCAAGCATACGTGTGTGTCAAGAACAAACTATTCCTTCTTATACATCCGATGTGATGCAAGGCCACATCTGAGATGCATGCTGCAGCACTGCGGATGTGCAGGGGCGTCAATGCCCCAGCAGGCAGCTAGCAGGTAGCACAAGTCACCACGACTGCCTTCCCTCATACGTTCGCTTGAACCTGAAGCCTAAGTGTGCAGCTTGCATGGCAGCTTGCACGGCAGCTTGCAAGGCTGTTTGCAGTGCAGCATGCCCCGCACTTGTCAGCACGCTGCTCCAGTGGCATATATGCAGCATACAGCGAGTGCACTAAACTTCAGCACGCCATATATTTCAAGCACCAATAGGCGGTGGTGGTGCTTCGCATGCTGTGCCTGCCTGCTGTGGAGGCCGTGCGTGGCACTTGGCACGCGGCATGTGCGCATGCTGCTGGTGTTCTTTCGCAACCTTGCGCATCATCATGCGTGCTTTCTGTCTTCTACTTCTCCGTCGTCCGCATGGTGCTTGCGCTGTTGCTGCTGTGCATCGCACCATTCATCATCAAGGCATTTGCTATGTACATACACCTACTGCATGTGCATGTATGCATGCAACCCTGGGACCAATTTTGGTAGCATGTTTGTTTGTTGAGAAGTGTGTATATTTGATTGGAAAGGCTTGATTGATTGCTGCGTCTGTCTTATCTTTGAAGTATGCTGAACTATGTATTTATTTTTAATGTATTTGAAGATGGGCGGATTATATATCATTTGATGCATGATGAGTGAGAATGCCACATACTGAGATTCATTCCCACATGCATGGCTAAAATCCTGGTTGTCGCGTCAGGGGAATAATGTTGTGTTTGTTTGAAAGCAGTTTGCACTGATTTGTTCGAGGCGTGCGTCCTTGGTCACGATCGGCCCATATATACACGGCGGATGGATGGCTGGCAAAGCAGCAGCAATCGAGCGGGTGAGTAACATAAACCGGCGATAGCCGTCGGAGTGAATTGATCTGCTGCCGGCCGGCGGCTGCTAGCTGCTGCTCGTTCATCATGATGCGATCGATTGCAGAAAACCAATGGCGGCTGCTGCTGCCTGCTGGATCGATCCTATAACGATGGATGCAGGACTTTCTGTGCAAGCATACAGTTGTGGAGACGGGCACTACTGCATGCTAGCTAGCTAGCTGTCACTGCTGCTGGTGATGCATGACTGATGACATGCTGCAATCCTATGTGTGCCCATGAATTGTAGCACATCCACATGCATGTCGAGTTAGGCATGCAGGAACTGATGATGAAGGTGCAAACCAGAGTTGAGCCAATCAAGGAGATGTGACAAATGTCTTATGTTGCCCTTTTGCTGGAACTGCCGCCGCAGCTGATTGAGCTATATGCGTGGCCCAGTTCAAGCTGAGCGGATGAGTTGGTTACCAGACAAGGTGAAGACCAAGTTTATTGAGGACCAGGGACCGTCAGGGGTGGGCCGATCAGCCCGTTTTGCAAAGCCTCTGAGCCGCAGCTCAGCAAAGGTGTACTTGAATGCACTAATTGCGCTGCTGCGGCATGCGCGCCGTGGGAAAACCAAGCCACTGCGTGACGCCAATGGGAAGCTCTTGTGGCGCAACATAATCAGTCAGTTGCGCCTGCTGTGTTCTGCAGATAACACCATCAAGGTGCGCGGAGATTGATGGAGGGATAGATGTTGCAATGCATGTTACATGAATCCAAGTATCCAACTTGAACTGCATGTGCCATATTGATTGCATGACATGGTCTACACGGTGTCCTGATGCGCGCACAAGGACTGAAATTCCTACAGGAAAAATCTTAAACCCTAAACCCTAAATGCATGTGCGTGAGAACAGGCCACCTGCATGAACGATTGCACCATCTATGTGGCCAGCATGCTTGCACGCAGATGTTGATTGCATCGTGTGCACTGGACCACCAACCACGTACCAGCAATGCAGGGTGTAGCAGAGCTGGAAAAACACCACAGCCCCTACACACATTTACTTTTAAGTTGGGGTTTAGGGTTTGTTTAAGGTTCGCATCACCCCAAATAAATGTATGTGTTCCATTCATGTTGCCAAAGTTGCATCAGGCTACGGTGAGCGCTTCCGATGCTTGCCCGCAGTACCTGAAGACATTGTTGGACGGTTCAAGAAAACGCTCTGCCGGCCACATCCAGAACACGTTAAATGTGAGTTCTGCATTTGAGCAGCATTCTTGTACTGTGTCAGGGTGTACGGTTCTGAGTAAGTAAGTAAGTAAGTAAGTCTACGCCTTCATACCGTGGGTTGCCCCAAGGCCTGCTCAGCAGGTACCCCCACCAGGTACGGTTCTGAGTAGGTATGTATGACTGCCCGTGATGGCTGCCACTGTTAAGCATACTTGTCTGCATGCTTTGAATCCTTTGTTTAAAATAGATTAAGGCTGCCAATATGTGGCAATGCTACTCACCTGCAAGCTGGTGAAGAGTGCATGATTGCAAGCCCCCGACCCTGCCTTGCTGTTGGGGTTGTCAGCCTGATCAACACATGTGCATCTTGTTTCCGTAAGGTCCTCTGTTGGCTATGCACTGTGGTGCCGCTGAACCCCATCAAACATTGTGCATGCCGTGGCAACACCACAAGTATCACACAATAATGCTCAGTTACAGCTGCCCATCTGCTGTAAGACAAACATTATCTGCCCTTTGAATACTTCCACATGGAGTGCAGCGAGTGGACAGAGCAGTCAACTGGGTTCACGACACACTGGGCAAAGATAAGGCAACAGCAAATGCTGTGGCAGAGGCTATCAAGGGTAAGCCAATGTGCACTATGCCAGTTGCATGAATACTCAATACTACAATAAAGTTATGTCCTGAAATCAAGAGCCTGAAAATGCAATACTCCTGGCTCCCTAAACCCTAAACCCTACGCCCTAGAACAGAAAGTATCTGCAGAGTAAGGCGTGAGCTGCCTGTTGCCGCTGTATGTATACTGTAGCGCCTGCACTGCTCTGTTCTAACTGCAGCTCCACCATGGACTCCACCATGCACTTTGTCCACAGATATGCGGAAGACCTGGAGGGCCAACAGGGAGCAGGTGGTCGGGCAGTTCATGTGTGCTTGGCGCATAAAGACAACCCGCCCTCCCCCTTCTGAGCTCTTAAATCTGACATTCAACTCTGGACTAAACTTCTTTCCTGTGCTGCTCCTTGCCTTTGCTGTGCTCCTCCTTGAGTGGACAGATCCTAACTGAGCAGGTGGAGCCAGAGCAGGAGTGTGATGAAAGCTCCACTTTGCCTGGCAGATTTGAGTACACCGTGAGTGCCAGATGTCAGCCGCAAATACCAAATAGGAAAAAGGGAAGGCTGTCATAGAGGTGGGACCCGCCTGGATACATGTATCTGCAGCCCGTACCTTGAAGCATCGTACAACAACATGTGATGTCATGTGGGCAAACTGCTTGGCTTGTACCTTGGCCACCACGTAACCTTGCAAGACCACCGCCGCTTACAGGATCTTCTTGGGCTGTCCCTTCTGGTTGAGGTGCATGCGTACAATGTAAGTCTGTTTCTGGCCTACCTGCTCATGAATTGTGTACTCCAGGCTTAACCATTCATGTTGCTGCACCCCGCTGAATGCATGCAAATGTGGCGCTGACAAATTCACATCCATCAGGCAATGGTGGGCGCCCTGTGCCGTAAGGGTTGTGAGGCGCTTGAAGTCACGCTGGACGAGTGGTCACACACTGGGTATCAGCAACGCATTCAGAAGTTGCAGACCGCAATGAGCCAGCTGGAACCTGGAGACCTCAAGCAGCAGGTTGCAAATATTTGTTAATCAAATGTTGTTGGGCCAGGACAATACCAGTGGATTGCAATGCAATGGGCTGCACTGACTATCCTGATTTGAACCTAGGTCTGTTAAACAACTGCCTTTCCAGATGTTACGCTAGACGATGCGCCATACGCAGGCCATGCAAGTTCCCAAAGGCACATTCCTACATCTTTTTGACACGCCTTGCAGGAGGCATTGGCAGTGAGGGATGCTGTGCTCCTCTCCTTTTTCTTGGGCTACCATGCACCCATGCGAGCAAGCGTCGTTTTGTCCCTGACGGTGACCGAGCAACACTCAAGGTGAGTGAAGGTGTGGAGTCTAGGAATCATGCGCAACACGACCAGCAAACATGTGCCCTCAGTTCCTGCCATTGCGTGCTGGTCAGCATTGGTCATTTGTGTGAGCATCCAAACCACTGACGCTTTTCTATGCGGTGCTGCTTTGTACTCCAGGTCAAGGGGCAACCAGGTTAGTCTGGCTGCCTGCCCGTATGGTGCAATTGTCTGATCTGCTTCATGCAGGATGCTGCCCGGCTGGAGTATGCTGATGTATGGTTGCTCTCCCGTTGAGATTTGTACTGACCATGATACAGGTGACCGCACTCACGGGGGATGATACTGGGCGGTGTCAGATCTTCGCCCCAATTCATAAGGCGCGCTTGCGTAAGTGCCTACCCCTGCACGTGTAACATGTGCTTACAGCGTCTGCCATCTTCTCTGCCCAGAACATGTAGTCCGCAGTGCAGTGTGGTGGAGCCTCATGGGTGTATGCAACCGCAGGCAATCCAGGGAGCAAGCTTACTGGCACGATCAAGTTCAAGGCTGGTGCCGAGCAATCTGCATGGCTGCTTTTGTACCTGCGCGTGGTTCGGCCATGGTTCTTGATGAGGAGGACGGAGGAGGACGCCAAACATGCCTGGTAATGTGATGCGCTTACCACCTGATAGGTTGCTGTCTGGTAGGTTGCTGATGGTAGGTTGCTGCATGATGGGTTGCTGTGCGCATCTCTGCATCTGCGCCAGTGGATGCAGCTCGAACCACAAGTGCTGCGTCATATCATAGCCACTCCCAACAGGAAAACAGAGGCTGATAAATGAATAGTAGCTGCAAATCCCTCCGACCCCCACCTACCCAACCTGCCTGATTCCAGGTTGGAGTGTAAGCATGATGAGGGTATGAAAATGAAGCTCTTAGGAAGCCTTCAGTAAAGCTGCAGAGCTGCTGAAGCCGGAAATTCCCCCTTCGGATGTATGTCAGCCTGTGTTCCACCGCACCAATCCTGCTGGGAGACTAGTATTGCTGCAGTGACATCTTCGAACCTGGCGCAGCACGCTTGAAAATTCAGAGGGTTCCTGGTTACCCGTGCTGATGGATAGATAGAAGCTCAACTAGCTAAACGCTTTGATTATGACAATGCCTTTGGATTCTCTGATGGCAGGCTGTTCCTGGGGCGTAACGGGAAGCATATGAACCAGCGAGGGTTTGAGGAGTTGTGGAGCCGAATCATCAGGAAGCATGGGCCAGGTAGGCACTCTGAGTCCTTCTTGCGACTCGCTGAGGCATGTTGCAAAGTAGTACAGCTGATTCAGGACATGAAGACTCTGTCAATTGCGTACACAACTTGTGCTGCAGAGGTTAAGAAGGACACTGACGACGAGTTACCTCACCTGCCTCCGCAAAACATCAGGCATGCATTCATCAGGTATGGGATGAGAAAATTGGCATGCAACCACGAACATGGGACTGCCATTGCAGTTGCTTCAAAGTTACCGGTGCCCAGAGTGTTGGCTGACCTAACCGGACCATTATGACCATGTTGCAGGTGGACCCTGAGCAATCCATACCCCCTGGGTATGTCGCCGTCCAGCATGAGCTGTGTCACATGACGCACACGGTCGATGCCTCTGTATGCGCTGGTTGTTGGGCATTTACATCTAAGTCGCAGTCCTCTTGTCTCCTTGTTGGTGCTTTCAGCCACCTTTGTAGCTACCATTTACCTTGGCTTGTGCAGGCACAGCACCGGCACCTCTTGATGCAGCACGCCTGATGGGCAATGCATCAATCAAGGGTTGGTACGAGTAAGTGTGTGATGCGTTCCTGCATTAGGCAACACAGTATGCCTGATGCTTGGAAAGCTTGGAGCTGCCAAGGCTGGAGGTTGGAATCACATTCAGCATTCCTTGCTGCAGTGCTGCCAAGGAGCTCGAGCTGAACCCAGACCGTTACCTGAACCTGAAGACGTGGTGCGTGCAAGGCCAGTGCATTACCAACTGAACGCAGTTTTGACTGGGCCCCGTGATCTTTGGGGTAGTGCCCTGCATGCACCAGAGGGTTGGAGAAGGGGCGTCAAGCTGTTGTTTTATTGCATAGATAGATGGCGGCTGCGATCTCCTTGTGCCAGGTACACAAGCTACACCTGCAAGCCTGGAGATTATGAGCGGAGCTGCCAAGCAGCCGTGGATGCAGGGGTGCAAGTGCGCGCATCTGTGCTGCCTGAAGTGGAGGCTGCCCGAGAGGGCCTGCGCAAGGTGTGCCGCAATGTGGGCTGTGAGCAGGGTTGCAACTGCACATGCATGCTACCAGATCATGTGGTTCACTGTGTTTTGAATGGGGTAGCGACATTGCACAGTGGTTATGGCTGTCAGTTACAGCAGGTTGATGGCTTGCTACCAGAAGGCAAAGCTGCCAAGCATATGCGTCTTACTCTTGCAATTCATCATGCTTCAGGCGGTTCACACAATGCTGAGGTGCAAGCGCGTGGATGTGGATGTGCACAGTCCTGAGATGAGCACGTTGTGCGACAACATCACAGACATACTAGAGCGCTTCGAAGTGTGAAACGTGAGCGCTAGCACCTTGATACAGCGTGCCTTCTGTGTGAGAACTGGTTCTGTCCACATGTCAATGGCACAGCACAATCGGCAGGTGGTACTGGAGGCTAACGCCAAGTTCCTGCAACTGTGCATTGAATATGCACGCGCACACCCACCATCTCTCTCTCTCTCCCAAATGCAACCACAGGGGCGCACCAAGCACGGCCCCTGAGGAAGAAGGAGGCACATGGGGCCAGATGTGACTGGTCAGGCCGGCCAGCTGTGAACATCGCAAGCAGGCACACATCTCTTTGCCAGCCACACATCTCTTTGCCAGCAACCAGCACCACGAGCCGTGGCCAAGTGCGCCGAGGGCCCTGGACCAAGCATAGGGCAACTTGTTGGGGTGGTGTTGAAAGGCAGCAGCTGAACAATCAGCATATTGTGTTTGTGGGTGTGGATTAGCTTTGGGAATGGTGTGCATGACATGGTCCTAAAACTAAACTGAAGTGTAGTTTGTCCGGCAACTGTGTCAAGTGTATGTTGATCAATTGTGGCTGATCACAGTGGTGCGCAGTAGTGGCGACAGATACATGTGGGGTACACAGTGGTGTGCAATTGAAAAATGGGGTACACAGTGGAGCTATGATGTTTTCCGTTGATTATCGATGTCACCAGATGCCCTGCTTGTAACAATCAACGTTGGCCCATTCTCATGCACTGCAAGTCTGCAACGGTGTGCCTTCAACATTGGCAGCGGCTGAGCACAGACGGCAACACACAGGTCTAGGCTGGTTGGTGCCTGCCTGTGCCTTGTGCAGAATATAGGTGTGCTGGCACCCTCCAATCGCCATATGCAGTCCGGACGAATTCCGGACTTGGGTCCACAAGGCCCACACCATATCCACCAGCCCCCTGCCACCCTGTGTTTTCTTGTTGTCTGTGAACACCCTTGGCCATATGGGGGAGGTAAGGGCTGTCCCATCCCCATTGACCGAAAGGCCCCAGGTACAACACCTTGTGTGACAACACCTTACAACACCTTGTGTGAGTGGTTGCCCCAGACCCAGACCCAGTAGACGTTTGTATGATTACCACCACCACTGCCGTGCCAGCTCACCGCTGCTGCTTGA
>QAXD01000153.1:0-62653 GCA_004335575.1 Haematococcus sp. NG2 | reverse complement strand
TATTATTATTATTATTATTATTATTATTATTATTATTATTATTGTTATTATTATATTATATGGTGTATGTACTTTGATGTGTAGCAGTGTGTGCAACATTGCTACACAAGGAAACCGCATGACCTGAGCGAACACTGACACAGCTGCATAATTTTGGTGCCACAAGCCTGCAAATACACGCCACTGGCCCGGTAATGCATTCCAGGTCATGTCCAGGCCCAGTCAAAGACACATGTCGCAACCCTCGCAGGGGTGTCTTGAAATACATGCAATGGTCACTTGGCCAGGGCTAAATTTATGGGCATCTAGATGTTTGGCTAATGACTGTCAGGCTCCGGCATGCAGAAACACCTGTGGAACGCCGTGTTAATATGATTATTATTATTGGCTGGGTCAGTTGCCAGGGTGGCTGCATTTCGCGAAAGGAATGGGGCCAGTTTAGGGGAGAGGTGCGGCATGAGCGTGCGGCGTACGGTAGGCTTGGTCGCACGCGTGCCCGCTGCGCATGCGCACTCAAGTGGAATCTGATGCTGGAGCTCCACAACTCAGCGCACTTTGCAGTGGCGGTACACGGCGCGCGGGACGGGAGGTGCCAGTGCGGAGCGTCATGGCGAATTGTGATGTGCGCTGTCCGCACATGAGGCATAATGACCACCAGTTTGTGTGCTTCAGCCTCCTCAGCAAGAGTTGGCAGATGGTCAGAGCCAAGGAGATGCGTCCCAGCCAGACGCACCTACTGCAAGCAGTCCTGCTGGCTGGCATGTGCTCAGCTGGGAGAAATTTCGCGTGTCCGGTGAGGTAGATCGCAATGTGGGATGAAATGCCCCCTTCCGCCTTCTCACTCTGGGGATTCCTGGCGCTAGCACTTCATTTTTCCAGGATTTCTTAAACCAACCTCGTTTCTGAGATCGAGGCAATAGCGGTCGTGGAGCATAAGTATAAGCAAACTGTATTCATGTCAGGAGTTGTAACATGGCAGTGACGAAGCGCAAAGCAAGCTTTCAGAATGAATCAGCAATAGCAGCAAGGATTCAGGTGGCATATCTAAGTAGCTAGCGCAGTACCGCGTGGTAGTTGGTACCAGGGGTGCCCAGCAACAGGTGGAGTCTTCACGACCGCGCAGTCCGTCCTGCAAGGGTGACCAGGTCTGCAAGGGCCAGATGTTGATCACACTCATCAGGCAAAGCGCCCTGCACATACAGATGCAGTTCAGTACAGTGCCCATTTCAACAGGGGATGCTGGAGACCCTTGTTCTATCTCTGACTGTTCAAGTTGTTGATTCCCAATCTGCTTGCAAACAGTGTGGGCCTGTAACTTCGGCACCATCTTACAAATTTTGCAACATGATAAAATATGTGTAATGTTGTCCCAGCAATCCCTGTGTACATTAAATGGTTGCCCCATTCCTTCCCTGGCAGCTCGGTACCCAAGCCATACTCAATACTACCACCTTCCATAACCACGTGGACCAGCCGTGAATGTGCACTATCCAGAACTCGTCCACCTTGGCACATGATGAACAGACGTGCCCATAACGAGCAGCAAAGTCATTTTTCGTGCAGTGTCTCTTGCAGTAGCGTGCGGACACAGCGCGTGGACCGCAGACCACGCCATGACAGCATGAACCTGCCTCCAGCACACACACTCAGCAAGCGCAAATTGAATAGCTACGCTCAGCTTTCGGTTACACAACGGCATTCACCCCGCAGCACAATGCTTCACTGCTTAGGCAGGGGGGGCAATCCTGGCATGCCAGGCAGCCCGGCAGCTGCGGCCATGGCCATGGCCATGAGCGGGTTGAGCGAGTTGAGGGTCGCGTTGGCGTTGGCCAGGAGGTTTGGGTCCTCCATGGCTTGCAGGCGCGGCCGGGTGGCACGACCAGAGGATGCCTGCTCCCCAGAGTCCCAATCCGCCTCACCAGCGCGCTTGCGCCGTCGTGCGTTGTGCTTGTGCAGGCGCGCACGACATGAGCGCTTGTCGCCGTCAAATGCATCCAGATTGTGGAAGCGGCCGCACTGCTGGCAGAAGCGCTGCGGCACACCTTCCCGCATGATCTGTGGGATTTTCAGATGGTACTCACAGATTTTGTACCGCATGTGGTACTCACGCAGCCCAGACAGGTCCTGGCCGCAGCCCTCTACCTGGCACATGCCCTTGTTTCCATATGCTGAGCTGCGGCTGCTGCCACCACCGGTGCCAGTCATGCTGCCAGGCGTGTGCAGCATGTCGCTACCGGGAGTGCCCACGCCTGACAGTGCGTTTGCCAGCGCCAGCTGCTGCAGCGTGTCCTGGTGCTGCTGCTGCTGCAGCAGGCTTGCGAGTGCTGGCGGCAAGCCTGCCGTGAGAGCGTTGGTGTCAAGGCCTCCAAGGCCTCCAGTGCCATCTGCACTCCCACTCAGGCCAAACAGATTAGGCATCCCAAGGTTGGGAAAGCCCACCAATGGCAGCTGGCCCCCAAATCCAGATGTGTCTGGGAGCCCACCATTCCCACTACCCGGCATGTTTCCCAGCAGGTTTCCAAGCCCAGGGAGTAGCCCCCCCGATGGTGTAGCTGCCCCTGATTTTCCACCTGTGTTGGGTAAGCTCTGGGCCAGTGCCTGCACTGCCGCCAGGCTGGCATCGACACTAGCCGGTGCAGATGCATCTGCTACCACAGCAGGCACGCTCGCGTCCAGGCCGGGTGCTGCCACCGCAGCAGCCATGGCTGCTGCAGCCTCAGCATCTGTCCCGCTTGCCTTGACAGCCGGTGTTGCACCGGCCACATTGGTGAGCAGCGAGCTGCTGCTGGATAGCACATGGGTGACTGCAGCCTCAAGCGTTGAGCCCCCAAGCATCTGTGTCACCACCATCTGCACAGGGAAGAGAGCAGGGAACATGAGCCCTGCTCTTCGCTGCATACACGCCGTACTGAGTAAATGTGCAGACATTCATGACGAGCACATGCAACTCGAACATCCGAGGGCGGCCTGTGCTGCTCACATACCTGGTGCACCTGCGCCGCCAGGGACAGCTGATCTGTGCTGTCCTCGCCGTCTACCATGCTGCCATCTGCGCCAGGTGCAGCAAACTTGCCAATCTCTGCCATGTCATCAGGCGTCAGGCTGGCAGCTGCAGGCACCAGCTGAAGTGCTTCTGGCAGGTGCTGCAAATGTGCCAGCTCTGACAGGCACCAGCGCCACACAGCACCAAAACGTGCTGGCACTGGCAGCCCGTTTTCCCCGCTGATCACTGCGAGGCAAGCACATGGTAAGCGCACAGCCAGCAGCACGTTTTCAGGAGTTCATGATATTGGACTTGTGTCCAAAGGCAGGCATGCTGGCTGAACCAGCTGGCTACTCACCAGAATCGGTGACGATGCGCTGCAAGGTTGAAAACGTGATGGTGAGGAAGTCATCAGAGGACACAACCGCGTGAAAACTGTGAGTGCAGTTTGGTGTGAAGTTAACTCAGCTATACTTACAGCATACCATTCGATTGTCGACGTGTGAACACCGTGAAGTATGCGTTATACAATTGTAACCCATTCCGTTGTACGATTTTATCGGTAAGTCCTGTGGCATGTGCAGCATGGCAACTTGGTAAGCAAGCAACACACACTCACTTCTTGCGGACCATGTCAATACACTGCTCGCTGAATGAGTAGATGTTGTACTGGATGGTCGTTTGCAGCAGCGTACATGCTGTCTCAGTGCCAAGCGCCCTAGGGCAGAAGGCTTCACATGCTTGCACAAGAGACGGCACATTGAGCCGGTGTGCTGCGTCGTACACAGCGATCACTGTCCTGTAGTCCACCTTGACCTCTCCACTGTACAGATACCTAATCACAGATTCCAGGCCCTCAGCGTCCACGCCACGAACAGGCAGCTCCTCTCCAGCCAGAGTGCCTGCAAGCATGTGCACAAACAAGCCCAGATACACAGCGCATGGCAGTGATGGACGACGCACCGCACCAAAACCACGAGAACGCAAAAGGTTACAGCTGGAGTCGCGCTGGTCCCCCGTCTGTTGATGCCCACCTGCCTCCAGTACAGTGGCCAAACGCTTGGAGCCCGCTGCAAGCACCACCTGATGGCACTTAATTTTGCGGCCATCCGGGCCCACGATGGTGATGTCGCTGAACAAGGGATTGCGGTGATAGTTCGCCAGATTGCCGAGAGGCGAGACCACGGTTTCTGGCTTAATCACCTCGGCGGTGACGATGCCCTGCGGCCACCAAGCATCACAGATTGCGCAGCAGAGCGTGGGCATGGCCCCATGCAACCCCATGCTGACCCTGTACCTCTCTGCACTGCCGTCCTGCCTGTGCTGCGGACCCTTAATGCTGACGGGAGTAACAGCAGGCAGGCAACTCCCTGGCAGCCCCTCCTCCAGCACGTGGCAGCAGCGCCTGGCCTGGATTGCACTCCCCGAGCATCAAGGCTCCAACATGCACAGCTCAGGGCCGCTGCCCCATGAGCTTGCTGCGCTGCAGCCACAACTCTACCGCAGGCAGGTATGCTGTGCAGGCACAGCTCCGGTACATCTGTGCTGCCCTTGAAGATGTACACCAGGTGGGTGCGCAGCAACTTGCTCGCCTACCTTTCTCACGTCCTCCTCCGACATGCTTGTGCGCACAACGGACACTGGGCTGCTTCAGTGGGGGCAAGGCCCCCGCTCACGTTGCGTAGAGTTCAGAGATAATTCAAGCAGATTTCTTTATCCAGTCAGAAAGCTTAGACAGCTATAGGTGGGGGACCTGCTTGAAGGGGCTTGAATTTCAGCTGGGGTTGCGCCTGGGCCCTCCTGTCTTGCCGTGAAGCAGTTTTGAAGCCGAGTGCAGCCTTGGCACTGTCCGGACAGCATCGATCGATCGGCTGCAAACTTTGCATGTCACAGAGCAAGGGAGTGATAGGTGCAGGTTTTGTTGTTGTTGTTCGCCTTAATCATTGATCTTAACTCCACACAACATTCAAAGCTTTTGTAAGGACAAAAGCATTCAGGCACGCCCAGGTGAAAGATGACTAGCAAGACCTCCATTGCGCTGCTCCTGTTGGCGCCACGCACATCACCTGCGCTGCCCCTCCTCCCGCATGTATGTTCATGCACTCATACCTCAATCAGCACATCCTTGCTGCTTTCCAGACCACACCGCACCATGCACACGTGTTTAATGGCACAGGTCAACCAAGCAGCTGATGCTGCGCCTGTACCGCCTGCCATGCTGGCGCTACTCCGCTGCTGTTCCCACCACTGAGTTCAAGGAAGTATCACTGGTTAGTATCACAAATACCACGCGCTCCCGTAGCTACGTTGTCATTGAGTTCTGCAATCCAATAGAAAGGTTTTGCGCCTCAGCAGATGGCGTACCATGCTCCTGGCCTCACCACCGCCCCTCACCTTAGGGGCTGCAAGTATTCATCCTACATTCGCTGTGCCACCCTTTCACCCCGATGAACAGGCCCAGCTGTTATGTCTTGGTCAGCTAGAGCCCTCGTCGAACATTTCGTTTGTCCACACCTTGACGGGTTTCAGGGGGCTGACTGCCCCGCTCTCGCTCCTACGCTCGCGGCTAGAGTTTGTGCGCTCCAAGCGGGTGATTCGAGGTGATCGCGGGCTGTCTGGCCTGCCAACCACACCTGACTGGCTTCGGCTGCGCGGTTGTGATGCACTAGTAGCCAGCACACCAGCTACCGCAGCATGTACTGGGCGTGCAAATGCACCTGAGTCTGCTCGGCTGTCGGAATGGCTGCCCGGACTGTGGGGGCTGTTAATGCTGCCATGGGTACCACGGCGTGCTAGGCTGCTGCTGGTGCTGCCAGCCCGTGGGGTCAGCTTGGCACTGGCACGTATGTCCAAAGATCCTGCCACCTCACTTACGAGCGCCTTTTCCAGCTCCCCTGATGCTTGCATAGCAGCCGCTGCAGCAGGTGCAGCAGCACTGGAGCTGCTGTCAGCCCGTGGCCGTGGGGAGTAAGACCCCAGCTGCCGCGCCAGTGACTGCCCCTTTCCTCTCGGGCTCATGCCCTTACCAGCAGCCTTTGCCTCCAGTAGGCTTGTGCTGGAAGTTGTGCCTGGACTGACTAGTCCAGCCCCAGCGACAAGATATCCTGGCGTGTTTGATGCCGGCGTGCCGGCTGCTGTTGCTGTGTGTTGAGTAGCTACAGGCTGCGCAGACTGGCCAGGAGTCAAGCCAGGTATTGTGTGTGGAGTGTGTGGAAGGCTGGCAAGCGCTTGCCCAACTGCTGTTGACCCTGTGCTGGCGGTTGGTGCGTGCGTTTGGAACGTGATCCTGCAAGTGAGTTGCACATATCATCATTCACCATAGCTCTCAGCTGTGCCAACCACTTGGCACAACAGGATTGAACAGCATAAACACAGTACAATCATACTCGCCATCACACTCACTCTTGTGATGGTGCTGTCACTGCCGCTGCTGCAGCGGCTGCCGCAGCAATCTCCCCTGCATCCCGCCCTGACAGTTGTCTTGGCACCTCATGGGCAGACCCATGACCTTCCAGTGTGTTTGTGCGGGAAATGCCGGCCCCTGATGTGCGACGCGTGCTGGCTGTCCCACGATCATCCAACTCGCTCTGCTCCCCATACCCAACGTCCGCATACATGCTTGGATCCGTGCTGGTCACCCCACCGCCATGGTGCATTAGGAAATCAGAGATGGCACGAGAGGCGGCTGAATTGCGGCCATCTGTGCCTTGGCTGGGCCGGTCACTGTTCTCTACAGTCTCGGGCCCTGTGCCGGTGGTACCCGTTTGGCCTGTATATCCACTGGCCAGTGTGTAAGAAGAGGTTCCTCCTGTGAACGCCGTCCCCACGCTGTCCACTGCAGCACTATGGATGGTCATAGCCTGTGAGTTGCTGTTCGACCCATGCTGCTGCATGCCGATGCTGCGCTGTGCCACGCTCACAGAGCCTGGGTTGGAGCTGTATGCCGCAGAGCTGTCACTGCCTGCACCTGCCTGCGACATCAAGCGGCTGGCGACCAGCTTGGAGGGTGACGGTCCACGCCCCGAGCTCACCCCTGGCCGTGCAGAGGGTGCAGCAGCACCCCCACCGCTGCCCGAGCGCTGCTGCTGCAAACTTGCACCTCCCGGTGGTGCAGTTTGATGCAGTGGCGATGGCTGCGCGCTTTGTGCTGCTGCCCGCTGCGGCTGTGCTGGAACTGTAGATGGAGTTTGGTCTGCAGCTGAACGCTCGAGGCCCATGCGTGATAGGACATCAACATCGGCGTCTGCATCACCCTGCACCTGCATCTGTCCATGGAAGTGCTGCTCTGAGCCATAGAATGCTGGTGCCGCATGCGTAGACTTCTTCTCCGTGCGTGTGGCGCTAATGGAGGGTGTGCGAGCCAAGGCGGAAGCAGTGGCTTTGGCAGCAGCAGCTGCTGCAGCACCCTGATGCTCCAGAGCCAGCGCCTTGGCCTCTGGGGACACATCGGGCTGCTGCAGCCAGCGCACCAGGGCATCACTGCGCAAGCTGGACACAGGGCCGTCCTGTGCAGATGCCCCTGGCGCAAGGCTACTGTCATGCTGTGCAAGCTTGGCCTGCGACAGTGCCTGGTCTGCAGCTGTCACACTTGTACCAGCAGCTGGCGTCGGCTGTGCAGCTGCGGTAGGTCGGGTTGGTGGGGGTGCTGCTGCTGATTTGGCAGCAGGTACAGGCTGCGCAGGTGCAGCTGCAGCATCTGCAATGTGAGCCACATGCTTCTTGGCTGCAGGCTGTGCTACTCCTTTGTTCTCCATGGCTGCCGCAGGTGGTCCAGCCAGCCTGACAGATGCTGCAGTGTCCACAGGCGGCATGTCTGCCACGGAAGGCATGCCATGGTACCAGCCCTTGGCCTGGCCACCTGCTGATTCAGGCGCCATACCCACAGCAGCTGTCGCACTCGCTGTGGCACTGGCCATAAGGGCCAGTGCAGATGCACCCTGCACGCCCATCGCACGTGGTGGTGGCCGCACCAGCGATGGATAGCCGGACAGCAATGCACTGTGCATTTCATTGAGTGCCTTGATGATGTCCTGGAAGTTGGGCCGCGACTTTGGAGATTTGTCCAGGCAGCTGCGGGGCAAGCATGTATTGTTGTTTGCGCATGCTGAACATGCCAACGATTTGCATCCCAAAGGTGGTCGCATGCATTCCATTAGAAAGGGGATAACAGGCATGCACCACTGAGAGCTGCGCCTCCGGTGTGATGAGCGCGCACCGTGCACACAGCAGCACAAACGGCAGCGGCGAGGACTCGGGAAAGCGGCGGAAGCGTGGGTTGGCAGTGTAACCCGACTTAGTGCGCACCCAGGGCGGCATACACCGGTATGTCTCCCACTGCAGCATGCGTCAGTGCGATGGGTGTGGTTTGATCAGTCAGCAGCTTCGTCATTTTCAGGTGGTACTTGACGTTCAGAGACACAGACATGGGTTGAGAAAATGAAGATGGCATGGGACAAAGGGCGTGCTGCAATCAAGGCAAAAAGAGATTGCTTGCTGCGCACCATGAGCACTCCAAAAGAGTACACATCACTGGCGCGTGTGACCTGCCCTGCCTGGACCACTTCAGGCGCTGAGTAGAAGGGTGTGCCATTGGCCATGTTTGACAGGTGGGTTGCACCTGGGTCCATTAGGGTTGACAAGCCGAAATCGGTTACCTGCATTGCCATGAGCAAGTGAGGTTCCAGTTGGGATTTGTTGGTGAAATTTGAGGCCGTGATGATCAGATCTCTGAGCAGTTCCATGGCAGTCACTGGCCTGGCATCTTGCAAGCCATAGCCCTGCCAGGTCCTGCTGTTAACAAGAATGACCTTGTCACTGCATCATTGTGCAACATCGCCAGAAGCATGCAGGTACAAACCTTGCCAACAACTCCGATGGGGCTGCTGCTATCATTCTTCAGCAGCACATTCTCAGGCTTCAAGTCGCCATGGATGATGTTCTTAGCATGGATGTACTGCATGCCGCGCGCAATATCTAGCAGCACAGTCAGAACCAGGTCCATGTTGGGCTGGCGGGTGACTGGGTCATGAAGGATGTGTGCACCAAGAACGGCATGCAGGCTGGCGTCGCAGTACTCCTGGACGAGGTAGAGCTTGTAGTCCTTGGTGACCATTGCGTTCTCCACCAGTAAGCGAGACATCTGTGAATGGAAACATTTGTACATGGAAGGGTGGTCCAGAAGCGGTGTGAAACTGAACCTGGATGACTGCGAGGGCACCCACAACTCGTCAGCAGACGTGCAAGGGCTGCACACAGGCTGTTGAAGGGCAGGAATACAACTTGCATCCCATACCTGTGGGTTGGCACCCTTAGCGCTGTCCTCGCGGATGGGAGTAATGTCGTAGTAGTAGGTGCACACAACATTCGGGTGCATCATGCTTGTGCACACCTGTGCAGTGCCGGTAGATGGTTGTGAGGGACACATGTTGGACGACTTTGCGGCAGGCAAGCCAATTCATGTTGCAGAGCTTGGTGATGGGTTGCAGCACAATAACAGTGCAGCATCACATTCAATAGTGCACAGTGGCATACCGCAGCCTCCATGATGGCACGCTTTTTGGGTGAGTTTTTAGCATTGGTGCCAGCACCTTGGCCAGTGCGATCACTAAACATGACCTGAGTCAAGGAGGAAAGCAGATGGTCAGTTATAGTACATGCACGCAATCACACACATCAAATTTGGTACCAACCAGTATTTGATAAGAGCAGCTGGTGGTCCGCACCATTATTGTGGTAATGTAATGTACACACCGTTTTGACAGCGACCTCCAAGTTACGCCAAATGCCTGCAGGGAGAGATCACAACTCCAAGCCAGTGGTTGTATCAGTTAATACCTTCTGGAGCGCCAACCATGCTGGCAGCCACGGAGCAGAATAATAAGGTAGCCAGCCACCCACCTCGATACACAGAGCCGTGTGCACCTTGCCCAATCAAATCAATCAGCGTGAGCTTGGCTGTGTCATGGCCCTGCAGCTCCTGCGCAAGTTGTGCCACCTGCAGCACAATCAATCACAACACAATATCAAGGATACTTGTTGGATTGGTTGGCATGGTGAGGTTCATGCCCAACTACGATGGCATATCCAGGCGCTGGCAGCCTCCAATTGCGGCAGGAGCAGTCACATTGAGCCGCCACAGAGATTTGTGAGTTTCTGGTGCATGGTGCACACCTCCTTGTTCGGGTCCCACTCCTCCACCTCTGCCCTCTGCTCCTTGCTGGTGCGCTTCTTGAGTTGCTCACCCTTGCCACTGCGCTCCTCTCCTGCCTTGCCCACCGGCTCTGCACCATGCTGTGCACCACCTGCGAGGGGTTCCTGAGGAAACCAAGAAAGTAGAAGGGCAGGTTGATTAAGCACAAATGATGCCAGTGCACACTCATGAACTCACACGTTGCCCCACACAGGGCCACAGCGCACCATTGCATAACAACCAGCGCACCTGACCCCAGCACCCCATAATTACCATGGGTTGACAGGAATACAAACTAATCAGACCATTTTACCTTCAGTGCATGGACAATCGCCTCGTCTCCATCTTCCTTGAGCTGCTCGAGCTCGCGCAGCGCATCACGAGCAGCGGCTTGGCGCGCCTGCTGAGCAGCCAGTTCTGCTGCCGCACGCTCCTGCTGCTGCCGCCGCGCAGACAGCGCTGCGCTCTCACGCTCCAGCTCAGCAGACACATTGGGGTCTCCTGTCTGGCCCTGAGACTGCCGTGGCAACAAGGACTGCTGGACTGAAGGCCGCGGCATAAGTGGTGAGTGTGACTGCAGCTGCTGTGGTGCCTGGTGTAACGGCTGTGCATGTGTCTGGTGCTGCTGCAGAAATGGAGACGGTGGTGCCACCTGTTGTGGAGGTTGAGGCAGAAATGGTGACGGCTGCGGGGAGAGAGATTGCATGTGGCCTGCAGCACCTGCTGGGTTTGTGGTTTGGACTTGGGCATGCGAGCCAGGTGATGCAGGTGAGTCGGTGCGGGCTAGTGCAGTATGAGCAGTAGCCGCATGAGCAGCAACAGGCATCCCTCGGTTGGAAGCTCCTGGTACAGGTGCGTCCTCAGGCAGACGTGACAACTGAGCACTGCTGGGCCGCTGAGGTGTGCCTGTGTGCAGTGGCTGGCCACTGTGCGGACGCTGCACACCACCCATCTGCACAGGCTGTGCGCTGTGCGGACGCTGTGTTGCACCTTGAGCATTGCTGGCACTGCTGCGCCGGCTGTGCCCATCAGCTGCAGCCCCATCCCAGCTCAGCTCTTGCGTGTGCCGTCCCGCGGTGTGCCCTGGCTGGCCTCCTGGCCTAGTGCTGCCAGGGTCAAGCGCCTCTACAGTGGATTGGCCTGACTGACCTGACATCTCATTGCTGGCCTCTCGCTGCAGCGGTGGAGCGTCATGGCTGCTATCCCTGCGGGGAGCATGTAACGATCAGGTGCATCAGCCACAAAACAGCAGGTCTGTGATCCCAGATAGGCGAGGGCTGAGCAGGAGCACACGACCAGGTGGATGCCAGCTTCCATCACAGGGCAGTTCAGCCACAGCAGCCAAGCACATAACAGCGTATGTTACTCACCCATGATGCACCTGGCGTGACAGGTGTGCGGCCAGTGTTGGGGAGGGTCGGTGGCTGGAGCTGACGGAGCCGGGCACTGAGTGAGCACTGAGCGTGCTCATTGCAGTTGTAGGGCCAGGTGCATTCATGGCGGTGGCTGACCGCGGTGCTGTGAGCCCATTGGCTACAACATAAATGCCTGCATTACTGTGGATGGGCGTGCTTACACTGCCGCTGCGTCCACCACTCAGAGCAGCAGCCCGTGCAGCCATGGCAGCTGTTGTGAGCTGCTGCAACTGCTGGCTGCTGGGCTGCGGTGTTGTTGCACCACTGCTGGCATGCACACCGCTGCTGCCTGCCTGCTGCACCTGTAGGTGCGTGAGCTGCTGTAGCACCTGTTGTAGCTCAGTAGGCATTTCAGCCTGCAGGACACAGCAGGGCACCACACAACATTCAGCAGAGCAACCAAGAGCAGGAGACTGCATCTCAAAGTTCTTGCAGACTCTCACCCCTGAGCTCGCCACAGCCAGCCGATGTTGACCCACACCATGATTTTGCTGGCCACTACCCAGAGCTGAACTGGGGACGTACACAATAATGCCATTGTGCTCAATCATCATGTTGCCTGAGCCTGCTGTCTGCGAAGACATGGGCGCTGGTGGAGGTGTGGAGATGTGTACGTGTGCTGTGCCTGAGTGCGGGTCCACACTCATGTGGCTAGTCCGGTTGGAATGCACAGTGTTGGGCTCGAAGTTGGGACCATGCATTTGCAGCATCTCCGAAGCAATGTGTACAGGGGTCTGAGGTTGAGGGTAAGGTAGGCTGGCAGTAGGTGTGTTGTGGCTGGGTAGCACAGCCAGTCGGTTTGCAGCCTGCTGTAGCTCCTTCGTGATTTTCCTCTCTGCCTCCTCCCGCTCTCGCTGCCTGCTCATGTCAGCAAGGGTACAGCACTGAACAATTCATGCACAATAAGGCTTGTTGGCGCAAGGAATACATGTGCTGGATACCGGCCAAGCTGTCCAGCAATGGCATAAAATCAAGCATGACAGACTAACCTCCTCAGGAAGAAGACCACGAGCACCACCAAGCCCAGAAGCAGCAGCCCAATGACCGCTGCCAACACAGCCACAGCAGCAATTAGGCCCATGTTTGATGAATTGTTAGATCCCTGGGGCAGTGCGGCCTGGGGTGGAGGAGGTGGAGCTGCTGGTAGATTAACTACAGATGCTGGTGGCGGTGGACGTGCAATGGACGGTGGTAGGCTGGGCGGTTGCGCAAGGGGCAACAGGCCAGGTGCCAGGCTGGACGGGTTGAACAGGCCATTGGGCTTGATGATGAGGTTAGTGGCAGACACACCCCAGCCCTCATATTGGGACAGGGAGATCTGAGTGCTAGTGGGTGGAGCCGCAATGACGAACCTGCAAGGAAACAGCTGCGAGTCAACACTTGATCAGTGCAATGCCAAAGTGCAATTCAAAACTGTGGTTCAGTACGTGTGCAGCAGATGTTCACAGCAAGTAGTTGCAACTGCCTTGTCCTTCTGCCATCCCCCCCAAACCAGCACCCCAATCCCTAGTCAGCATCACACACCGTTGCACATTGGAAAGGAGTGTGGCAGCAGCATTGTTGACGGCGGACGTTGCGCGCCAATCACTGCCACGCAGCGCTGCAGCGTACAGCAGGCCATACTCTATGACAGTCAAGTCCAGCACAACACTGTCAAGCACCACTGACTGATTGCGCGAGGACAGGTGGTCATCGAAGAACCACAGCGGAAGTGAAATGCTGAGGGTGGACTGCTGCAGTGCACGGTGTGCTCCTACACTCTCCTCTTCCATGGCAGATGCAAGCCTGCGCCGCATGGTGGGCGGGCCTGGTAGCTGGGTGGCCAGGTTGCGCAACCACAGGCTCTGGACAAGGACTCGAGAGGTGCCAGTATTGACGATGCCATTCTTCTGACCACGGAGATCCAGTGCCACAGGGGTGGTGCCTGAGGTTGGGCTGCCGGAAAGGATGAGGTCGTTGCTGATTTCAATGCCAAAAGAGCTCAGAGCATCAGGCACAGTAGTGTCTGAGGTCACCACAAGCATGGGAGGGACGTACGACACCACCGCAGATGCTTTTGTAGCTTGGGCTGCCTGCTGCAGTGCGTCCAGCAGGTCCCGGCTGACAGCCACAGGCCAAACAGGAGCCAGGTTGCTTTGGTCCTGCATGGCCGGGTTTGTGATCACAGTACCAGAGTCACAGTCTGTTGCTGGCATTGCAGAGAAGTCAGCCCCACCGGTCACGGACAGCTGTGGCGCCTGTGATGTCAAGGTCAGATTGTCCCCTCGCAGGTAGCTGCTGGTCAATGTGCTAAAGGTGATGGAGCCCGGGGTCACGGCCTTGATGGATGGTGCAGATCCACCTGGATTGCTGGCCACAAACCCCAGCAGGGCAGACATTATGCCTTGCCTGTAGTAGCCGGCCATGCCAGGCAGGTTCGAGCTCAGCAGCATGGACCAGTACATCATCAGCTGCAATTCAGCAGTTGTGACTGTGACGGTGCTAGATGCCAGTAGGGGCCGTGCAGATGGGGTAGCAGCCCCGGCCGTTGCTGTCATAGCCCACACTGGCGCAGCCATTGGGATGACCACGCTTCCCGCACCATCCACAACGCTCAGCTGCTTGGTGCACAGGTTGTGGACCCATAAATCATTCAGCCGCACCAGTACACCGGCTGCTGGCTGCAGGCACATTCACATCCAGACACCATGTCAGCTACAGGGCAGGCTTTGCAACTGGTGTTTTCTGGGTCATACATGCATTTGATGTGGATGCAGTGATGAAGTATGGCACGCGCTGAACAGTTGTAAAAGTATCCTGGCACACCTATGCCAACACACAAACATAACTCCAGAAAAACCCACCTCAGCAAGTCCTCCACTCTTTGCCATCCGCAGGTCTAGTGTGCTAACGCTGGTGGCCGGGCCTTGTATAGTTAGCCTCAGCATGCTGGCAGGTATGAGGATGCCAGGCTGGGGCCAGCTTGCCAGCACACCAGCAATACTCAAGCTACCAGCAAGGTATGCCGTGGTTGGCACCATGACCTGAGATGCTGCTATGAGGCCACGCTGCAAATCAGAGCTTGTTGTGACAGGCAAATTGGCACCCAACACATTGTCCTCATCTGCGCATGTCAACTTGCTACTGACGATGTTCAACCTAGCAGCCTGTAAGCTGGTAATGCTGAGTGTCTGCACGCCGGTCTGCACGTGTATATGTGCCAGCAAGCAGTCAAGAAGTTTGGTATCACAAAATGTAAAAGGGACAAGGGACAGGCCACACCTGTGAGATGTCACCTTCCAGAACTCCTGAAACTTGTGCATCTGCGTAGCTGCTGAAAATGCTGCATGATGTGCGGATGACACTGTTGGAGATGGTGAGATTCATGATGGCACCACCGGAGATTGTATCGCCTGTCAGCGGCTGTAATGCAGCAGGCCACACAGGCCTTGGGGACGCTGCCGGATACAGAAGCACATTTAACAACTGGGCATTGCGTATTGTCAGGTGAATGTTTGCCCCTGCGGCCAGGGTGGTGCATGGTCAGGAGTCATGCAAAAAAATGCAGCGTGTCCACATGCAAGCAGGCACAGCATGTTATGAACGCTCAGGAGCTGGCTCGCCACTAACCCGGTTGGCCAGAGACGAGGCTCACACCCCAGTTTAGATCAAGAATGGGCAAAGCATCGTCTGCAAGGCCAGCAGGACCAGCCAAGACAAACGATCCAGGCACCAACATGAGAGGGCCCGCTGTTGCTGCTTGGTAACATGAGGACGCAGGAAGCGTCACAATTTGTGGGGTCTGGAGTAGAGGTCCAAACTGAGAACAGGCGGGGGACTGTGCTGCAATGGGAACTAGCATAACCAACCCCGTAAACAATTGGACAATGGCACAAGACAACGGACACCAGCAGCAGTGGCTTGCGCTGGCCCGCGCTCTGCATGAACCTCTAATCACCATTCCCAACGACCTCCCTCCGGTCGGAGGGTTATGCCCTGGGCTCACTCTAAAGTCACCGTGCAGAGTGATGTGAAGCAATTCTCGGAGCCGGCACAGCCGATGATGATTCTACCTGCGCAGAATCCTTCAGGCTGCCTGCGCCATCTTGTTACGCAGAGAGCACGCCAGCGCCCCAGAATATGCAAGATCACATCGATGAGCTTGATATAGGTGTAAATCAATCAGAAAAACAACAAGTAGAGAAGCTATCGCGTTTTGCGGTATGGAATGACTCTCGGGCACTTGGCGGCCAACTCGAGACAGGCACGGTACTTCAACAGGCCCATTCGGCTGAGCACATTTCAGGCTGATAGACGTCATGCTAAGCATGACAGCACACATGCAAGCACAAACTGTACATTGCTGAAAAGTTAACGCATCAGATGGCTTTGCATACTCAATGTACCAGATCCAGTAATCCAGTGTCCAGCGTGCGGTAGGCTATGTGCGGTAGCGCCGTGCCGCTGCATGGACCTCATGCTGCTGCATGCTGCTACCTGGCAAGCGCTTGCGCCGCTTGCGGCTTGCGCCATGTGCACTGAAGTGCTGTGTGCGCGGGGAGGCGGAGCGCGCATGCAGCGCGCACGACGCCGGGGACCCCCGAGACCTTTTGAGAATGCAGATCCTGACTTCCTGGCCGAGAGCTAAAACACAGAACGCCCAGCTTGGCAGTATATCAACTGCACCAGCATGCTCAGCACAGTGTTGCACAATCAGAAATGTGCCCGTTCCAGTGTGCGACATCAGGGCCATGTACACCATCGTACACCAGCACCAGCACCAGCGGTTCTTGCATGCTAGTGTAAGGCAGGCATTGCACCATACGCACTGAAAGCTGGTTACAGAATGCAAGCACCTGTGTGTTTGTGCTGTGCATGCGCTTGTGTGCCATGTTGTCAGCAGCACGCAAGGCTGCGTGTTGAAGGAGACGTTTGCGAGGGGAGCAGGAGCGTGCACGCAGTGCATGCGACGCCAAGAACCCCCCGGTAGCTTTTGAGAGTGCTCATCCTGTTGATTCTCTGGCTGTGCCCAGGCATGGAAGAGAATGGTATCAGGTCTTCCGCCTACATGCAAGCACGCTGCAAGGCCCCTTGGATGCTGCTTGCATGCACCATATACCTGCATGGCAGCCTAGACTGCGGCATGACAGTTGATGTTTTTTATGTGAAGGTAATGCCCTAAGCTGCTCTTTTGTGCTTCTTGGGCTCAAAATGATTGTCAGCGTGTTCATCCACGCATGCGTGCATGGCTTTATGATAATCTGATTTGTGACTTCAGCTTCCATGTTGCAGTTCAAGGAAGTGAAACCCACCCTGAATTGCCGTCGGGACATGCAAACTTTACATCTTTATAATCACAATGCCACATCAAACCGCTCCTGAACCGCTGATTGAACATGTACCAGGCTGAACCAGCCCTCCTCTATTTTGAAGAAGCTTGCATGGTAGATAACTACTTGAGCAAAATTAACTTGAGTAAGAATCACGCACCTCTCCTGCAAGCAGGTTGTTTTCACCCACTCATTCATTAAGGCTATCATCACATAGAGCCACTCTGTACCTAACTATGACTGATGCATCAATACCTGCATGCCAGGCATGTTGACAGCCACCTTCCAGTTCAGTGCGACTTGGTCACTTGGTGGGGTAAATTGTCAGTGGCATGACCCCCATTTGCAGCTCATCTCGCAGTACTTCACAGGCCTGAACATGCAAGGTTGTAGTGATGGCACCATTAGTGGAACGTGGCAAAAAGCACCTCCAGGCCATAGCACTTGTGGTCGGTTGAACGCTCCCCACCTTGGCTTGCGATGCCTCATCCTTGCATAGCAGCTGGGCCGTTCCATCGCCTTGGCTGCCAACACCCTTGGCTCCATAGATGAGGGGTTGAATCGCAGGGTAGGTCAAGACTTTGTGCAACACTGGCGCGGTGAGCTGCTCCTGGCACATTGGCCTGTCACATGCATGCGCACATGCATGCGCTAGGTAAAACACATCACACAACATAGTACCGTATTTGCCTTCCATCACTGTACAATCATGTTGCCCTGTTACTGTGTTGTTGTTATACACGCACCCTGCACGTTT
Source organism: Haematococcus sp. NG2 (assembly GCA_004335575.1). Lineage (NCBI taxonomy): Eukaryota > Viridiplantae > Chlorophyta > Chlorophyceae > Chlamydomonadales > Haematococcaceae > Haematococcus > Haematococcus sp. NG2. The sequence goes on along the minus strand of QAXD01000153.1, from coordinate 45,000 downwards.
GTCAAACTCGAGCTGTGCCTCGCACATGAGCGCCCTGCCAGGCAATGTGTACTGGGGCGGGTTTCCACAAATAAAATGTTTTCAACTGCAGTGCATGTCGCAATGCAATTGCAGCAGGTGCACATAAGAACTCTGTTCTGTTGGACAGCATCAAAGGTCAGATGCAGATGTACATACCCAAGGGCTGCCATGTCACCCTGCGCCATTGCCTCCAATGCCTTTCCTGTGATGCGCAAGTTCACCTCACCCAGCAGTTCATGCAGCGCCTGCCCCGCAGCCTGCAAGCAAAACCGTGCACAGAACACAGCGGAGCGTGTGGCAGTTAAGTCTGTACCTGGAACTTATGTGTGCCCTGCAGACTGCCAGTAACCAGGAGATGTTGCGAACTGTGCCCAATTCGCTTACGTCTGATGGCGTCGGGTATGCCGACTGCAGGCTGCGCAGAATGACCGTTGTGTCCTTGGTTGACCGCAGATCAACAAGAACCAGGTAGATCGGGGCCCTGAGCACCAGGGGCTCAACATGCAGGATGTCTGGGTACAACATAGCAGACCAACACAGTGAACACATCATCAGTGGCAAAACGCTTACAGCAGTACAGCGTACAACAGCAGCTTGCAGCACAGGCTCACCTCCATCGTATGTCATCAGTACTGGGATGGACCCAAAAGCGCACGCCTGGTCCATGCGGCCACATTTAGATGGTGTGGTGATCTCGCCAAGGTACGCATACTCCATCTCCCCACGGATGGTGAGCTTCAGGTTGTACACAGCGTTGAATGCGCGAGCTGTCTGTGGATGCCATAGAGGCGCAGCGCAGTCTGACTCAGCGAATCGTATGCCGGCACTCCACAGAGCGGCAGAGCAACCCATGAACATTGCCAACTGGATCTGTCAGCAAGCCATGTATTACAAGGACACTCCACTTGGAACGCCAGCTCTGAAGAAGAGCGCGTTGTCGAATTTGACCAAGAGTACTCACCAGCACGCATACGGCTGCAGAGCTTGACAACCCCTTGGACAGAGGCAGCGTGGTGGTATGGTTGACAATTTTTATGCCTGCAGCCATCCAGCATATTTGCGTGTCAGGCCTTGCCGTTGGCAACTGAGACAGGAACCTGCTCAGCCAAATCCACAGACTAGTGGTGGATGACAACTAGGCACAACTATACATGCACATAGTGGCACAGTAGCATGTTGCCTGCAAGTAGTCTTTCAGCTCTTACTCACCGCCAACATGGTGTGCAACCACAATCCGATATGCGGTGCCTGCAATGTACGAGAAGAAACCCCCCTGCTGTGCCTCTGCATGTGCACATGGAAATCCAGGGCATGATCAGCATGGTGTGCTTGTGTGCGCTCACCATGAGCAATGTCTGTTCAAAGCAATGTGCAGAGGCATGGGTACGCAACAAACATGCATGGACCACTGCAGCTGACACCTTTCAGCAGCGTCTGGGGGTCGAGGGCGATACGAAACTCTGCCTCCTGCTTCTCATCTGACGTGCTAACAAACACAAGAACCTGCAGCACCAGATGAAGTGAACAGCCAAAATGACAGCTGCACATATGCCATGCTGTTGATGTGCAGGACACTGCAGCGTACAGGCTCGTCCAGCTTTTCTGCTGTTGCATGCAGTCCTTCTTGTGTTCCAACCACAATTGTACGTCCCGGTGGGATCTCTGGCCTTTGCCTGTGTGTGGTGATGGTACCATGCATTCAGGATGGGCCACCTTGCTGGACCGTGCCTTTGCACAGTTGCCACAAAATAGCACTCACGTCCTATATCCTCCAGCCCAATCAGAGTGCTCTCCAAACAGTGCTACACGGCCAGGCACGAACAGCTCATGCACGGAAGCACCCATCTAATGGACCGGTGGGACTTGATCAGCAATCACGCTGTTGTGCAGGCTCTAATGCGATGCGTGATCTTCATGGGGTTCAGCGGGGCTAATGGCAGGTTGCGGTCACAACAGTGCTGTGCCACAGTCTGCCTCCCTTTGATCCAGTTACCTCACTGGTCACAGATTCCATTCAATTCAAGCCCACCCTGGCGTGTATAAGCTGGTGTCTGATAGCATCTTAAGCCCACCCTGGACTCCCTCGTGCGCCTGCGTCCACAAGGGTTTCAGCAGTCAAGTGTGTTATTGTTCAAGCCGGCCGCAGCTATGTGTGCGCCTGAGTACTCATAAATATCCTTTTCGAGACCTGCCGTGCCTTGAACATGTTCCCGGCTCTATACCCCTCCACCTTGCAGGTCCTAAGCTGGCGGCAGTAATGAACTACTCGTCACTTCCGCCCGCGCTCGCCATTGCGTTTGGCCACCTCAAGTTGCAGCCAGATGGTACCCCACAGCTTCCGCCTCAGCACGGCGTGCCGGCAGTGCCACCACAACACGCTGTGCCTGGGCTCACCGACATGCCTGGCGGTCAAGAACGTCAGCAGTTTCAAGGCCCAATGCACACCCACCCACCGGCACCGAACATACCACTTACCGCCGCGCCACCAGCGTTTCCGGGAGCGCTTGGACATGTATTGAATCAGCCTCAGTATGTCTCTTGTCAAAGTTTGCAGGTTGGTGCCAGGCCTGAACCTGATGCGGCCAAACCTGACAGCGTGTCTGTTCCGCTGTTCTCTGCACCCTCAGCACCAGCACCTGCAGCACCAGCGCAAGACCAGCCTGCTGCAGACAGGAGTGAGCTGAGAGCGAAGGCGCTGCAACTACTGCCCATGTTTGAAGGAAATGATCATGTTGACCTTGACACGTGCGTAGATTTCCTCGAGCAGTGCGATGGTGATTTAGATGCTTGTGCAACTCAGATGCTGAGTCTCCTTGGCAGCAGTGATGATGGGGGCAAGACCGCCAGCATGCAGCACCCAGAAGAGCCCCAGAATGTCGCTGGGCTACCAGGTGCACGCTTGCACACGGATGCCGACGCCAAGCTCACTGCAACCTGGCATCAGCAGGAGCAGGACATGTATGAGCAGGAGCTGCACAGCAAACGCATGCCGCAGGTTGTTTTAGTTGGAGGCAAACACAAGACCAGACCCAAAAGCCCCACCCCTCCGCAACTACCCCAAGTGGACGATGCAGCACACCTGTTGCTCTCGCCTTCCGATTTTTTTGCAGCCTCCAATGGCACTGGCAGCAAGTCCACACCTTTTGCTGCTGAACACGCTCCTGGCGTCCAGGACTCCCTGGCAGATGCACTGGATGATGCAGCACTGGCAGAGGCTTGGCATGCGGAAGAGCAGCTGTTTGGCAACCAGGTGGCTGTTGGGCACACTGCACTTCTTGGGTCAACTAGTGGCGTATTGTTTGCATTTGTGATGCATGATCATGCTGTGTGGGGCAAATGCCAGAAACCGTCCATCTGCATGCATCTTGCTTGCAATGCAGGCGGAGGAAGACCGCATCATGAAGCTGTGCAAGGAGGGGGCAGTCAGGCTTGGGCACTTTTTCCCTGACTATCCCGTGGACGAGCTGGAGAATGTGCTGGCAGCATTTCAAGTGAGGTGAAATGTTCATGTTATGTTCATGTTACACAAGCCTTCAGGCAGTCACGGGCTGATCAGCAATGCACTCCGCGTTGCGCGCCTTACAGCATCTAGCATTCCAAGTGTTTTGGTGCCATGCTGACACCCATATCCAACATAGTCGCCTAAGCCAAGGAGCCGTTTCAACCGGGCTAAGTGAGGCGGAATACTCAGTGCATGCGCAGCTCATATCGGAATTGCACAGTGCATTGCTTGCCGGTATCAATTGTGCAGCATTTGACGACATGCATCACGTGTGTTGGTGCAGGGTGACATGACCATGGCTATGGACTGGATGCTCAGCATGGCTGAGGAGGACATGCGACAGCAGCAGCAGCGGGTGAGCGGGGTCATCTTGTGCTGCTTGGCCGCCACATGTGGTACTGCGCATCACCTTTGCTGTCATGCCTTGTTGCCTGTTTGTTTCCAGTTTCACAAGTATACAGTCCCACATTCATGCCTGCTTTAATTTTTTTTCATGTATGTATTTGCGCTTGTGGCTGTGCATGATGCCCACAGTTAGATGAGGACCTCAAGTACGCGCAGCAGTTGGAGCAACTGGAGGCAGTGAAGCAGCAGGATGGCAATGGCACCATCGCAGGTCTGCATGACGATGACCTGATGCAGCTGCTGGCTGAGCCTGCGCAGCTTGCAGCCCAAGAGCTGCATAGCGTGCACAAAGTGGCCAGTGGCAGCTCGCTCGTCAAGGCTAGTGCACGCCTGGAAGCACTTGAGCGTGGTGTTGGCCGCATGAGCAGGTCAGGCACCCAAACCCCTGTCGACAGCTCAGACAGGAGTTGGCAGGAGGTGGAGAGCACTACACCGCAGCTGGAGCGTGGGGTTGATTCATTGCGGCACGCATTCATGGACCAAGCGGATCGCAGCCTGCTGCTGGACGTGCTGCGCAACTGCCAGGGCAACATACACAGTGCTACTGAGCAGCTGCTGCAGATGGGCCTGAAGCAGGTGGCACATCTGGATATCTGTCCCAGCTCCTCCGCTCCTTCCGCGGCAGCTGTTAGCAACAGCAGCAGCATGCGGCCCGGCACCAGTGCCGTCGCTGGCACTAACTGGCTCACACAGCGCATGGTGCCCCCGTCAGCTGGGGGTGTGCGGCTCACCGCAGAACGTCTGGCAGCACTCAACCAGGCAAAGCAACAGGAGCGCAAGCGGGTTGATGCCGACACATTCAGCTCCATCTCCGATGATTCCGAATCGTCAGCTGGCCAGGAGGACATGGATGTTTTCCTGCATGAGTTTGAGCGCATGCGCAGACAGGGCCATGTTCTGGGCAGCGAGGAAATGCATGAGAGCACACAGGCCATGTACCAGTGGCTGCGGTGAGTGCAGAGACAAAGCACCCCATGGCATGCACGCAGATGCATGATACATGATGTGCATTCGGTTACACCATTGGCGCTCTGCCCAGTGACAATTGGCAGGGTCTGGCCTTCTAATTGCATCTCTTTATGTTCATTATCGCCTCACCGAGTCCTGCTGTGTGGGTGCCTGCAGCGCCAAGAAGGATCGCCTGCAGCACCGCTGCGACAAGCTGGCCTTTGCGGCAAAGAAGGCATATGATGCAGGCGACCGCAAGACAGCCGGTGAACTGGCGGATCGGCGACGATGGCTGCTGGTGCGTGCACAGGCGGCCAACATGATGGCGGCAGACAAGCTGTACGCATGGCGCAATGCATCGCGCAAAAGCGAGCTCGTGGTGAGTGCTGGTCAAGTGCGACTGTTGTGCTTCCGGTCAGGGCCCCAGCCTTTGAGTTGCACCAAGGTATGTTGCGTCGTGTCACGTGTTGTTGCTGCTTGTGTGATGCACATGGTCGACTCTCAATGTGCCGAACGATACCTGCGCAGTGGGACTTCCATGGCCTGCACGTGGAGGAAGCGATCCAGAGGCTGGAGGCCGCGATCAACGCCACCAACATGTTGCCAGGTACATGGTGTAGCTACGTCAGGCTGGACATGGGAAGTCATGCTGCAGTGCCGTTCCGCAGTCCATGGACAAGGAAGCAGATATGCATCAGGCTTTCTGGTTGTTCGGAGTATGGCTGCACAGTCAAACCTGCATGTGCACTGCTTGTCTGGCTGGGTGCAGGCCAGAAGCTGGTGACCGTCATCACAGGGAAGGGGAACCACAGCAGGGGCGAGCCCAAGCTCAAGTTGGCTGTGCGTGACTATCTCATGGCCAATGGCATCCAATTCGAGGACTTGGATGGGGCCATGCGCATTGAGCTGGAGCCTGCACTCAAGATTTGATGTGTGTTTGTGTGTGTATGCATGAGCGTGTCTGCACACAGAATTGTGTCGATAGGACTCAACACTCCATGGACATGCAAGTTGCATGTACCTCCTGGTGATTGATACGTTCATGCAGTTGCTCTCACTGCTGTCATGGTGCTTGCTCACTGGGCAGGCTATTCCTTGACATGCTTTGCGGCATAACTCATGTGTAAGGATCAACATTCGTTCACATGTTCATGTTATACGAGCCTTCAGCCAGTCGCCAACTGATCAGCATTGCGCGCTCCATCGCGCGCTTTGAAGCTTCTCACTCTGGGGCGCGCCTTCGTGCACCTAGCTGTCCGCGCTTGTTGGTGCGTTGCTGACACACATATCCCACCTGTTGCCGCAGCCATGCAGCCAGTTTCAACCGGGCTAGCCAGCAGAGAAGGTAGAGAGAGTGAGCCAACAGTTCTGCACATGACCAGGCCTGAGCACCACTACGCAGCATGTCCAGGCGTGCAGGTGATGCCTGGGGGCTCCGGCCGCAGCCCGATCACCACTCAACGTGGGCCATGGTCACTGCAAAACCACCCATGAGCATCCCTGCCAGCCTCATCCTCCCTCTCACACGCTGCCAACCAGCAAAGCAGCCGCCAGCCACATGCTCTCATGCATGAATCGTGCCACCCCTGACCAGTCACCTTGCAACATGCAAGCCTCGGGTGTGTTCCGTTCTGGTCCAAACAAGTGAGTGTAGGCACCCTGTCTCTGTCCTTCGGCATCCCTTCAGTCTGAACCCATGCACAACAAGTGTCAGGGCAGCTACGCTGCGCCTGTCAACCTCATTAACTGAACACCTGGTGCACCAGATCAGACTTGCAACGATTGTGCAAGTATGGTGTGCTGCACCTTTTCTTGTACCTTGTGTAACACACATATGGGTATCACGCATACGGACAATCCACAGCTTAAGACACGACGCGGCTTGGCGACCAGGAACCAACATGTGTGCACTGCAGGTAACATATGGGCGCTGGTAGTGGCGCGCAATGACCAGCAGCAGCAGCAGCAGCAGATGGTGCACAACATGCTGTTGCTCCCTGGACCTATCCCCACTGGTCTGAGCCAAGGTGCACCCCGCTTGGCAAGCATGGATGGTACACATAGCCAATCAGTGCCATGCAGGGTCGGAATTGTCATGCCATAAATGTGTGACCATGAACATGAACATAACCATGACCTATGTACCTGGCAGGACAAGGGTCGGAATTGTCATGCCTAAACGCAAGGGTGCGCATATCTTTGAAGGTGCATTAGAATACTACAAACTACATAAATTCGCATCACTTGTACTTCGTGCCTTATACTGACTGAACTGGCCAGGAGGGAACCAAGCCTCTGAAACCTAACCTGATAATCGCTGGTCCTGTTTGAAGACCATGCGGTCAGTGGTGGCAGCTTGCACAGGACACACAAAAACGTGTACAGATAGGTTGGACCTGCGTGATGGCATTGGCATCCCTTACACACCAAGCACATGTTAATAAAGATCATCCAAGTCGGCCAGTCTACGTTTGGGGCACACGCAGTGCAATACAACAAATCATGTGCCTCTATACAACACGCTGCCTTAGATGACACTGCACCGCATCTTCAGGTGGACACACTCCTCACAAGGGTCAATGCAAAGTCAAGGTTAACTTTCAGTACTCATGCACCTTATGTTCACAGTAGCCCTATTACTCTCATGAACATCTCAGTCATCCCTACGCTGCAGTACCTGTCATACAACAAGTTCCGCGTACCAGTATCATCCCCCCATTGATCACGCCACTCAAGCCCCATGTACATGTCTAAAAAAATGCCGCAGCACATGTGCACTCATGCGCGCCACGGGCCCTGCGGGCTGCCGTAGTGTGTTTGCACAAAACTCATTCTGCAGGACAATGACCGACGATCAAACCAACACAAGCCCCTGCTGCCCTGAACCAACCACTAACATAAATCAGAGCACACGACGGCACCGGTGCGTTGAGGTGTCCCTAAATGTTAGTTCTACAGCTGCTCTCACGACCAAACAACAAAGCAACAAGAAATCAGGTGTGCACTATGAATGGAGGTTCCTGTAGGAGCTAGTCACTGCACAGGTATCATGCACGGGCAATTCAGAGGAGTACACAGCCACACCTGAACGATTGAGTTTTGCACACACAGATAGTCAACACAGCGCCACCTATTTTGGGTTTGCACCATTAGCACGCCGCATCCGTGCAATGTTGGCTTGGCTAGCTTCCCGCAAACTGATTGTGGGCTTATTTGCTGCAATCGCCGCTGCAGGCAAGAGGTGCATTGCGAACAAGGGTTACGAGCAACCAACTCATTTTGTGTGCGAAAGAAACAGACAACCATCCCAACGACCTGTATGGGTCAAGGCATTCCACTGCTTGTCCAGGAGGTTCATGAACCACCCAGCACGAGACGCAGCAGTTAATTCACCCATGGGTTTTAAACGCGCAGCACCGTACCTGCAGGCAGGTCATTGCCAGAACCGGCTGAGCCGCTGGTTGCGCGTAGAGCACTGCGTGACGCATTTGCGCTTTGCGAGGCCGCAGTTACAGACTTTGAGCGTGATGCTGTTCCTGGGCGTGCAAACGCAGTGTTGGAAGGGTCGTGCCGCAGGTGTGACGTCTCGTTCTCAATGGTCGCCCCCAGGATGCCTCCGCCACCACCCAGCATCATGTGGTTGGCACGGTGTGCAATCTCAAGCCGATTGACCTGTGTCTCAATGCCGCCCATGCGGCCCTCCAGATCCACAACACTCTTGCCCAAACCGTTCACCACCATCATCAAGTCATACACCTGTTGGATGGATTAGATAGTTTAACATTTAAACATGGGGGCAGCGTTTCCACATGTCCCTGCTGCTGGGATGCGAGCAACGCACCCATCGTCAACTGAGGTTACCAGGTCGGGCATGTTGATCATTGCAGACATACTGATTGAATGCATCAGGATAAGTATGAGAGGTCGCACCTGCTTGAATAGCAATGATTTGAGAGCGCGGTCAGCTTCCAGCTCCTGATGTGCCTGCGCTAGCTCTTCCTTTAATCGGGCAATCTCTGCGTCAGCCGTTGAAGCATCCATGCCCGCTGCTGAGCCAGTAGTACTGGGTGGGTGTGAGCCCTGCACCACCACCGACATGCGGCGGATCAAGCGCCTGCTGACTTGTTTTCCCAGACCACTACGCTCACGCGCACTGGGTGGTGATAGCAGAGGACCCTCATCTGGAGCCACACCGACGTTGGAGTGGCGGATTTTGCGGGACAGCAAGGAAGCCGCCAGACCTTCTGCTTTGTTTGCACGTATGGGTGGGTGAGCATGGGAGCCACTGTTACGTCCCATGCCCGGCTCAGTGCTGGGCTTCCCACTTAGTCCTGTTTCCACGCTGCTTTGCCGGGTGATACGCCCAGATGGCACAGCCCCATCCACACTGCTTTGCCGGTATATACGTCCTGATGCGCCCTCCACACTGCTCTGCCGGGTGGGGCGGCCAGGCAGTGCTCCTGCATCTGTGCTACCCTGCCGATACATACGACCCTCCACACTGCCTTGCCGCGCAATGCGTGCTGATGGGGACAGGAGCATGTCCAGGGCGTTGCTGCTGCCATGAAGGCTGCGAGAGATGGTGAGGTCGTTCCCTGCTGCACTGCTGCGCCTGGATTGCATGCCGTCACTCTCATGCTTGGATGCAGATGTACCTGCTGCAAACACCTTGGCGCCCTTGGACGACACTGCTGTGCGCACCCAGTGCATTTGTGTGTCATCCACAATGTCATGCTCCAGGCTATGCCGCACATGCTGCACGCTCCGGCCGCCCACGCTGCTGGCTGCTGAACCTTGGCGTGCAAGCTTGGGGTGCTGGTTGGGGTGGGGCGGTGGGCTGTTTGGTGCGCTGGGGGCGACCATTGGTTCAACGCTCTTGAACACACCCATGGCACCTGCACGGTGCATGGCTGCCTCAGTGCTGTTTTCGGCTGCGCTGCCGGTTCTGTTGATGGGCCTGCGGGCCATGCGGCCTGGCGAGGATGGTGCCTGGCCTGGCTGTGGTGATGAGCTACCACGCATAGATGCACTACTACCAGCATGTTGCGGCAACTCAAGCCCGCCTGTTTGTGAGCCAGTGCGCCCCACAACTCTCTGACCGCCTAGTGGCTCGTGCGCCTCACCGATTGGTGAGGGCGTGGCCTGTTGCCGGGACCTCAGGCTAGTGGCACCTCGGCTGTGACTCAGCCGCATCACAGCTCGTGTGTCGCTGCGGCCGGGCCCTGCACTGCTTGTGCCAGGCTGCTCTGACGCCGCCTCGATCTCACACCCCTCTCCCACAGGTCCTGCAGCAGGTCCAGACAGCCTAACCGCAGGCAGAACCCCTTTTGATCTGAGCTCCACGTCATCCAAGGGGGCGGTGTTGCGTACACTGGCGAAAGGTGAGACGCGCGGATCCGGCACCCGCATGGGCCCTGGCCCAGCACTCAAGTCTGGCCATGGGCCCAACCCATCACTGTAGCCGCCTGGGCTCTGCCCGTCCATTGAAGGTCGCTGTAAGCCAGCTGGCTGCCTGGTGCCTGTTGCACTGCTGTGCAGCTCTCCGCCCTCATCACCATCGTCTCCTGTGCTGCCTGGTGTGGGCTGCCTTGAGCCTGCAGTCCCTTCACCACCATCCCTGCCATCCTGCCCAGTGTCAACTGTCCCAACAGCCTTGGCATCACGGAAGAAGTCCTCCTCGTCTTCGTACCACCCCTCCTCGTCATCATCATCCATCACGAAGCCTGCGCGTCCCGCAACTTGCAGCTGACGCAACTTCTCCTGAGCTGCGGCCTGCAGACGTGCAAGCCATCCCGCAAAGTTGGCGTGATCAGGTGCAAGCAGAGCATGAACACCATCTGCCCGTTCTGAAAGCTTATGAAGCAGCCAGTTCTTGTGTCAGAAACCGGCATGTCTAGACGAGCTTGGTGGATTGCTGGCACAGACACCGCCCAAAAAGTTGCGCCAAAGCACACATACCTCCAGAATGGTGGCACTGGTGGGAAAATCCTTCATTACGGACTTGAGGTCGTATGAATTGAGCACACAGAGGTCACAATTGGACAGCGCCACACAATTGGCGGTGCGCTTGGCCTGCACAACAGCACAAAGTGGCAGTGGTGGAGCACAGTTGCTTAGATGCATGTCATACATGGGTTGCGGACCACCTCAAAACAACGCCAGGTTCATCAATGCAGATGTTTGCACTTGACTCTGGCTCTAGTGTGCAATTCAGGGCAGTCCACACAGGCATCACGCTGAGTTGGCGCATGGCAGCATGCAACACCATCAGCACACCTGAGTGAACAGAGCGATCTCGCCAAAATACTCCCCAGCGCACAGCATGGCCATCAGCTGGTTCATCTTGCCCAGCACTGCCACATGGCCCTTGCGGATGATGTACATCTCTAGGCCAAGATCTCCGGCACGGAAGATGGTCTCAGAAGGTGTAAATGTCACGATCTTCATACGGCTTGCCACGCTTTCAATGAATGCCGGTTCAAGGTTGGCAAACAAGGGGATGTGGCTCAGAGCCTTGCCGTACAGGAATCGTGCTAGGTCGCCATACAATGCACGTGGCAGCTCGGACAGAAAAGCGAGGCCCTCGCTCGCAGGGTGGCTGTACTGCGTGATGTACGTGAAATACTGCATTACTCGACGCTTCTCGCTGTCTGGCAAGCCCACATACCGCAGTACATCAATCGTCTGATCCTGCCTCATGCTGCAGGCATGAAAGGCCATCAGCAATCGGTCTGGTCAGTAGCTGACAAGATAGAGTCATAAGCCGCATGAAGAACATCACCGTGTGACAGCACATTGTGCGGCCAGCATTGCACTACAACTCTACAAACAAACAAGCAGGAGCTGCCGACGCACCGGTGCCTCAGCCCCACAGTGTTCATGTTGGCCACCAACACAGCCATCTGCCCTACAATGGCGCTGTAAAAGCACGCGCCAAGAATGAGGATGATGATGAAAAAGATACGCTCCAGGTTGTTTACTGATGCCTTGTTGTCACCCAGCAACAGCAGGAAGGACTGGTAGTACCCATTGACGTAGGCACTCAGCTTTTGGTCCTCTGCGATTGCACCCTCTAGGAAGATGCCCCACTCATCATATGTAGCGAACGTGGTGAACTTGTACAGCATGTACCTGCAGCACAGCACAGTATGCAACCATGAACACAAGCATGACTTCTCCAAGCTGAACCAGCAAGCGCCAGGGCTGTGCCACTACAGTGGGCTTGGAGCTGCAGTTCAACTCACAGACCGTGACCACACATGGACGCGCACCAGATACACGTAATCCAGTGTGCCAACATCGTCATGCCAGCGATCAGAAAACCCACACGGATGGCGTTTGCTCCCTTCAGGCGGTCCAGCAGCCGCACAAGCCTGCACACTCACCACGTAGACAAAGCCGACAAGGGAGATGAGTAGCACATCATTGTCACAGCACATAACCCCAAACCCTCTCACCATTATGCAAAGCACCCTGGTCCCAATACATGCGTTCAGCACATCTCACCTTCCCAGACGCAGCAGACGTGGTGTGCGCAGAAAGCCCAGCATGGTAAGCTGCTGCTTGCCAGCATGTCCCCCAACAATGGCCTCAGCTAAAAGATCATATGGAATAGTGGCAAAGCTGCGCAGGAGCATAATGACCAGGCACTGTTCAGAGGTGTTGTTGATGTGTGACTACAGCAACGACAGCAGCAGTGATGAGCACGATGCCATGGCAACGAGTCTTGCTGGTATGCGAAGCTCTATGTGGCATATCACATACCACCTGTGCCACCTCCCTTGCTTCCCATGTTGGCAGCACTCACACATCAATCCAAAACCACATCTTCAGGTAACGCATTGCGATTTTCTTGGTGTCACGCTCCAGGTGGCCCTGGGCATCCACAAACGCCGTGCGGAAGGTGGCGCAAATGTCCAAGGCATACAACAGGTCCACCGCGTACTCCACGTACCTGTGCTCATTGGAAAAGCAACAACCGAAACGAAAACTGTGGACATCCAGATAGCGAGTTCCACAGCTTCCTTCTTGTTTCAATATCGTGCTCGATTAGCAGCAGCCAGCCTAATAGCATAATGGGGCCATGCCACAGAACCTCAGGGCAGCAAATGTACCAGCAACAAACACAATTCAAACACCGGTTGACCTGGTCTGCCATGGTTACAAGCAGGCAGATGGTTGCATCCGATGCTTACTGGACAATGTTGCCAGCCTCTGGCATGCCGAAGCTGACATCAATGGGCACGGAGACCGCGTTATACAGCACCAGCACCATGATGAAGAGCTCCCACAGCCGCCGCCCAGGCGTGTGTGGCAGGAACACAGGCAGGCTCTTGTTCACCCAGCTCAATGCGCTCATCATCTGATCCCAGAACGTGCCTTTGGTGAGCCGCGCGATTTGGTGCCTGCAGGCCATGGTCATGCCACCATTCACTGCTGCGCATAACAATGCAAGACTGCACGGCATTCACAGCTGCAGCAGGTCAATATGTGCATGCCTGCAGCGCCGCCCACCCACCGCTTGTATGTCTGCGCTTGCGTGCTGTCCCCGGCCTTGAGCGAGCTGCTGCCCGTATGCTGAGCAGTGTCCTGGAAGGAGAAGTGGCGGCCAAAGTCCTGGTCCTGCAACCAGTTCTTCACCTTGTGGCCCCCTGCACAAGGCCCAGCAGCACTTACTTATTTACGGTCAAGAGCAATGCAACTGCATGAGCTTAGGTGTACCAGCTAGCGATACCATGCATACCTTTGTCCTTGGCTCTGCTGCGATGCCTGAGTAGTTGCTGTCGCCGTTGCTGCTGGTACGCGGAGAACTGGGGCGCATCGTCCTGAGGAACCACTGCACTGGCTTGCCATTTGTTGTTGCTCTGCAACGAGTTGTAGGTTGCCGCAGCAAACACAGGTACTGTCTGTAACTCCGTTATCACATAACCCACAGGTACTGTACACATTATGTGCCGTGTTGCAGCACGCTGCATGACCATGGCACGCCTTGCAGGTGCTGTACACCCACCCGCGCCTTGCGCATCTCCCTCTGCTCCCCCAGATCACTCTCACTGGAGTCCTCTGCATTGGCTTGGCGCCGCTCAATCTCATCTTTCTGCATGCACAGCAGTCATGCCGCACCACCACAAGCAGCATCGTGAGGCAGGAGCAGGCATACATGCTACCTGTCAACCTTGGTCTATGACATGGTGATGTTTTCTACACTTCATGAAGCTCAACCTCACGCATGCCCCCGCGCTGCTCACCATGTCATTGTACGTCTGGTCGTACATGCGCTGATTGAGATAAGTCTCAATCGCGGCCATGATAGCTTACTGCTGAATGACGAGCAGTGCGCAATTCAGGTCCAGCCCTACGACGCATGCATGAATGATCAATCAACCGATGTATTGAGCACATGCATGCATGCGCCCAACACATGCAACACAACTGCTTAGCATGCACACCTGAGCTGCAATCACATCAGGAACCTCCTGTACTAAGTGACCAGGGTCAGCATTTGGCTCATAGTGCACCTGGAGTCATGGAAGGAGACTGTATCCTCTCATACTGCGAAGCTCGCAAATGTTCTGTTGCGGCCGCGACGTACCTTGCACGGGGCGCAACGGCTGGCACCCACAGTAGATGTCAAGGGTAACTTGGCTCCCAAACACAACCTGTGCCCCAAACATGCATTGCCACCTTAACTGCCGCGAAGAGCTGGTTTTGCGATGTTGGTGTGGGGCCGCGCGAGTGCGCCTCCTAATGCAGGCTAAAGGTGTTGTAAGATACAAAAAATGTATTTTTGGCACGGTTGCTAACTCAGAAGAGCAGTTGAGACAATGGGACCCATTTCTGCCTCCTTTTGATACATACGAAGCTCTTAGCGATGCTACTTCAGGGATTATCGTTGTTTGAGCATTGTGTCAGCATCGTGAACCTCCTTGCTTCTCATGTGACCACGCGTGGTTTTCAGATTTTCCATGGCGCGACCACGAGCACTTGAAAAACACCCGTCCTTCACAATGTCAGCCCCGTGTGTGCCTGCAGATGCTCTTGATAGTCCTGGCTAGAACATTTTGTCCACGTGGGGCGCCCATTGGCATTTGGCCTGCACTCCAGGACGTGCGTGTGGTAGCGCAGCAGCTGCATCCGGTGGCCAACTGAGACATAACAGGGGCAGCGCTCCTGCAGCAGCCCGTACAGGACGCTCTCTGCGCGAATACACCACACACGCGATCAAGTCTGTGGATACCACATAGCATGCACACACACGCAAGTGTGGATGCGTGCTGCACAACACAGTCACCGACCCACCTGTGGCAGCATCCACTGCGCTCGTGGCCTCATCTAACACAGCCAGATCTGGCTTGTGCAGAAGCAGGCGCAGAAATGCCACACGCTGCTGTTCCCCTGATGACAGCACGTGGGACCAGTCCAGATCAGCACCTAGCCCTCCCACCTGAGAACAGGTTCAGAAACAAGAAGATATGCAGAGGCACTTGTGTTGCTTAGTTGTAGACTGCAAGTGCGCAACAGCAGCCAGATGAGTAGACAGCACTGGAATAAAAGCTAGCAGCTGATCGTCCCGCAGTCGCATGTGCAGCACGGGTTGCTGCATACCTTGTCAGCCAGGTCACCCAGCCGCACTTCCTGCAATAGAGCCAGCAGCTCACTATCATTTGCCAACGGCTGGGACCTGTTGTGTGGCACAGAGGCCACACCTGCCTCCAGGCCGCCAGTACTGCCTGTGCTGCGGCGATAATCTGCGTTGCTCGTGACTGCAGTGCGCGCACAGATTGTTGCAGCCCAGGTGGAGGGTCAGCCACACTCCAGGGCGCCAACCACAAAGCCCTCGCATTTAGTGTCAATAAACTTACTAATACCTACACCAGACATCAAGACATTGAAGACATACCACTCAGCAGGGGTGTCATCTCGGTCAGGCAACCAGAGCTGCCTGAGCTGTCCTGGCTCTCGCCGCTGCCTGCATCTTGGTTCATGCCTGAGGGGAAGAGCAGCTGGTTCCGCAGTGTGCCGAGGGGCATGAAGGGCTTCTGAGGCAGGAAGAATGTCGACTCTGGCATGTGCACACTGCCCGAACCCTGAGCATGCAACGTAAACCACAAAGAAGTAACCACATGAGCATGATGGGCATGCACATGTTCCGTTGCCCACCCAGCACAGAACATTCCGGTCACGCAACTGCGCAGCCTCACCTGGTGCCACAGGCCCGCCATTGCACGAAGCAGGCTGGACTTGCCACAGCCAGATGGCCCCACGATCAGCAGCGACTCGCCCCGGCGCAACACCAGGTCCAGCTGAGTGCAAATTACACGTCCTCTGCCGGGAAGCACCACCGTCAACTGCTCCATCAGTAGCCCCTCTGCCCCTGGCACGGCGTTGCGCGTAATGCGCGCGCCCTACAGCAAGTTACAACATGGGCAACATGAGCAAACTGCGCACCAGTTGGTTGGCGGTCCGTCAGCAAAGGTCACCTTTGCACTACCGTGTGATCCAAGGCAGCATTATTGCACAACCATGCAAGCAACAACCTTTGTCAGGCTGGAGAGCCCAGAGCTCTTGCTGATCTCTGACTCTTCCTCCTCATGCTGCTGCAGCATCGCAGTCAGGAGCGCGTCCAAACGTTCCGTCTCTGCAGCCAGACCTGCAGCATCAACCAGGATGCCAGATCTCACCCTTTGCCCAGCAGCAAATCTTGTGTGCGCGAACGTGCCAAAGGTGTACCAAGATGCGGTGTACGCATGCAGAGCTTCTAAAGCAGGTAGCCCCATGAGGAGAGCAAGTCCAAGACCTGCTTCAGAGCTGTCAACTCCAACCATTGCACACCTGTGATCGCTCCAAGGTTATTGATGATGATGCTCAAGGCACTCTCAATTGAGGAGAATGCATAGCTGGCTTGACTAATGGTCCCAAACTCAATCTCTCCACGGAAATAGCGTGGTGCTGTTAACAGGGAGGGTGCAAGAATTGTGGCGTAGTTGTAAATGCTGGTCCACAAGTCGTACAGGGCGGACCAGCGAATACGTTCTACAGCTGTTTGGACCACAGATGCCAGCCTGCTGTACACCTGCAGAAGCATCAAGTGATCTGGGTGACCACTTCTTGACTCACACCTGCCTACCACCCCAAAGTCAAGTCTGGGGCAAAGCTCAACTCATCAAGCAGCAGCAATAAGCAGCCAAGGTAATGAGCAGCCATCCACACCCCACGTACCACGCTTGCCTCCGCGCGCTCGCCTCTGTAGAATGCAATGCTCTCGGCGGCCTCACGGACGCGAACAAGTGAGAAGCGCAGGTCACCTTCTTTGGCAAGCAGCCTGTAGTACAACGACATGAGGATCCTCCCAAACATGGCAGTGGTCACAAAGGTGCCTGCGCAATGTAAATGTTGCACATGTGGTTGCAGCACTGAAAAAGGAATCAACGCACGAGTCACAACAATGGCACACGGACTGAACCTGCAGCAGTATGCGACAGCACCCTTACCAAAGATGGCGTATATAAACATGAAGGAGACCAGCTGGCCTGCGATGCAACGTGCAATGCCACTGCATCAGTTTCTGGTCAGGTCACCAACTCACCATGCCTAACATGGCAAGGCACACAGGCAAGGCACACAGACGCACCTGACACCCCCCATAGCACTCCAGCAAAAGCGATGCAGTTCATAACCTGCAAATAGTGGAGTATTGCCAGTAACAAGCAACCACGAGCATGAATGAGGGAAGGTACACAAAAAGTGCCCAACTGGACATGCACCATCAAATGTTTTGACTACCAGCAGCACAGCACACCTTTTTGGCCAGAGACAGCGTGATTGACGTGCTAGAGCGCACAAATGCTGCAATGTCATCACAAATACGCTGGTCTGGGTTGTCAATAGTAGCTGCAGCACCTGCTGTGCTGGATGCTGGGTAGATACTGCCCACCACATCAATGGTGGTTGTATCCACATGCTGCCTGCAAGTGACAAGGGTGGGGTGGTTGGTACATTTGCATTAGCAGCAGTTACCAGTGTGCATCTGTTCAGGGCTGGGTATTGATTCAAGCATCCCAACACCTCTCGATGACATGGGTAGCTGTGCGCACACCTGAGGCGGAAATACGCTCTGTCACGGAAGTAGTGCCTGCAGCCGCCAATGGGTACAGGTGTGGATGCTGCAGACTGGCACAGTGTTTGTTGTATGTACAGCGCCAAATCAAGGCCAGAGAGCAGAACCAGTACCTGAGGAAGGTGCGCGTCATGTACGCGCGCCACGCCAGTACCATGCGGTCCTCCACAAACCCGTTGAATGAAAAGAACGGAGCTGCAATGCAAATGATCACCTGACACCAGGGCAAAACAGCATGAAGGTTACCAGTCAACATCGTGCAACAGCAGGCATGCTGGATACGTAGATGAAGAACTGTCAGGCATGCTGGCACATAGTATTAAAGCAAGTCGAAGAGGTAGACAGGTGCCTTGCCCTGCTAACATCATCCGCCACAGCACGCACCACAAAATGCCAGACTGCACGATAGAAGCCCTTTTCGTCTTTGCCAGACAGGGCTGTACTGAAATCACGCTGCGCGGACAAGGCACAAGCGTTTCATGTCAAGACTCTTACTCCATAGGCCATCCGCAGTTGCATACAACCTCAGAGGCTTTGCCGAGCCCTCATGCAACTTAGATTGCGTTGCCAGAGTCATGCCAGTGCACCCTACCTGCGCATAGCTGATGCGCACAAGGAACAGTGTCGTGAAGAAGGCCAGGGCCAGAACAGCGGCTGCAAACCCACGTGCTTTCCACTTCTCCTCCCCTGCGCCCCAGCATGTAAAAGGTCTCTATGCAGATTGCAACTGTGCAGTTAGTTTATGCTGGTTTCAGTGATGCAAATTTCATGCACCAGCTGCGTGCTGAGCGCATGCAGAGTTGCATCAGCTGTCCTGTAACCAGCGCATTGAAAATTCAATAACAGGTTATGCTGTGGCTAGGCGTATGCTTCGCAGCGAATGTATCACCATGGCTCACGGTCAGTGATCTGAATGCGATTGCTCATAGCGACACCCCACTCACCAACAAACCACAAGCGCACAAGACGCCACCATCGCGGCAGCACCTGCTGTAATGTTTGCGTTGAATGCGGTTCAACCTTCATCAGTGTTTGTGCCTCGGGCCTGTGTAAGGGCTGCTCTGCCTGTGGAACAGGGCTATTCTGCTGCTGAACTGTCACCACTGTGACAGTCGCCATACGAAGGACATGGATGGAAACTTTCTAGTTCAGGATGGCTGCGAGGATAGCGCAGGTGTGCATTGGCATGCGAGGACGCATGCGAAGTGACCACTGGTAAGTGATCACACACTGCACTTGTTCGAGACAAGCCCGGACACCAACCTGACGTGGAATCGGGCTCCAAGATAGTCAGGGACTATCCCAGGGGGACGCCCTCTGCAGCACTGCTGGGCCTTGGACAGCTTACCTGAAACAAAGCATCGCAGCACAACGCAAGCCATGCAAAGTAGTTAACAACCCAAGGGCCGGATGGCACCTCTTTTGTTTTGTACTTAGGGTTTTCCCTCCTCCCGGCTCCTGCGCTTCATTTCCTCAAAGCTTATGATTGAATAGTTTCCGTGGTTCCAGCGATTGGCCTTCTCAATGTTATCAGGTCACACAGGTAACTGAAGGCTGTGATGTGTGTAGAGTAGCGCATAAGTTACAACGATCCTGATCTTCACAATTTTCAAGACACAGTCAGCAGCCAGCGATGGGCTTTAGCAGACACCTTGGCTGCCTGGCTGTGTTTGTCGTTTGGCCTTTGAGGATGCTCTCCACTTGTCTTTATTTGCGACCCTGGACCAACTGAACCTGTGCAGATGGTGCCACGTGATCACGTCAGCGGTGTGTTAGAATCTGGCATGGGACCGTATGCGTCATCAGCACTTAACAATGCAAGCAACGTCGCAAGGCAGGGATGAAATACAACCTTTCTTTAACGGATATTTATGCATACACACCTGCTGCTTATCAACAAGATTGGACATATCAAATGCATCTTCAGAGTTGTCGCCGCCGTCTCCATCCCAGTTCTCCAAGCCGTCACCACCCAGCAGCTCGTCCAGGAAGGACTTCGGCTTGTTGTCATCATCTGCGTCTGCTCCAGCGTTACCAGCCTCGTTCTGTGGGTCATTTGCGGCATGCTGCTCTGCTGCTTGCGGTGCAGCTGCCTGAATGGGCTCTGTCCTGCTCACATCACTGATACGGGCACGCTTGCCCTCGGCTGGTGCGCCGTCCCGCTGTACTGCATCCTTGTCCCCGTTCTCCCTGTGTTGTTCCTCCACTTTACGCTTGTCATGGCTGCGATTGTCCCCATCCCGGTCCCTGCTGTGATGCTCCTTGTCATGCTGGCGGTCCCCCTGCTCATCATGCCGCTCACCTCGTGGCTCGGCATCTGTCTGCTTGGGTTGCTGCTGCTCCTTGGAGGGCGCATCATCGGCACGTGCCACAGTGACTGCCGATGCGACAGACTTCCGCTTAACAGGCTGTGCCCGGCTGCCTAGTCCAACATCCCTACTGCGTTCTGTTTCTGAGCTGCGCGCCTTACGCGCACCATCTCTATCCCACATGCCAAAGGAGCCCGCCAGCATGAGCGGTGCGCGCTCAGCAGGGCGCTCAGGCGGGAAGGGGTCCCGTGGTGCAGAGAAGCCCGAAGTGCGGGATGGCGGGTCCGAACGCCACGCACCATTGCCTATGCCTGGGCCAGGGCCCGCTTCATACCTTGCCCGATCCGGGAGATCCTCTGGGTATCTGCTGCGGCTCGGAGGGCTCAGTCTGCGCCCAGGTGGACTGTGCCCACGCAGCGGTGGTGGGCTTAGCCGGCGACCTGTCGGGCTCAGACGCCGCCTGTCATTGATAGGTGGGCTGAAGCGGCGACGATCATCAGGCAGCGGTGGTGGTGGTGGCAGGGCCGGTGGCGGTGGCAGATCTAACATGCGTGCCTGCCTGCTGGGCTGCTCCCATGCATCTCTGCTGGAGCCACGGTCAGGTCCATGATCCCACCCGCTCCTGGATGCCTCATATGGCCGAACGTGTGGATCACCCAACCGGTGAGGCATGGGTGGTGGGCCTGGCAGCTCATCTCTGGGCCCTCTGCTGAGGTAGCGTGCTGGTGATGGGCTACGGCGGCGCTCGTAGACGCTGCAGCCGTGCAGGCATGGGAGACATGCTTTGTCACATGCCAGTTCAAGTAGCAACACACAAACAGACAAAGCAGCACTCCACTACAAATGGCCGTCTTACGCCATGCATTCATCACATTATGCAAATCTCTCACCGCTGATGTGGCGGGCTTAAACTGCGACGGCGCGAAGGCATGTCACGGATTGGGCTGCGCCTGTCAGGCCTGCGCATGTGTGCATCCAACGTGACAGACGCATAAGCCGCACAGACGCCACGACACACTGACAACGCACCCCCGCACCCCCGCACAGCACAGTACCAACGCGCACCCAAGTGGTCCATCAAAGCCACGTGGTGGTGGAGGCGCCGCAACGGAGGTGGAAGCTGCATGGGTTCCAGGTGGGGGCGCCTTGCCATCCATGATGCGCTTGATGATGCCTGTGAGATATGCAGCTGGAGAGTTGATGCGAGATTTGTCCGAGGCAGCAAACTCGTCCAGCGCCTGAAAAGTGTAGCACCAACCACACATGCACACCGTAAGGAAGCAGAAGCAGCCAACAGCATACACATGAGAGCCAGGGCAACCAGAGCAGCATTGATATGCCTGAAACAGGCACACAACAACTTGCTTGTATTAAGAATGGGTGGCAGCATGAATGCAGAAGCACCTATTGGCGTGTACAACACGTATATTACCAAAGCTATGCACTGCATGCTCCTGACTGCATGGCCATAGAAACATTACAATTGATGAGCGCACCTGCAGTGCGACGCTCACAGGGAGTGCCAACATCAGCTCCACATTCGACTGCAGCACATCGCGGGGCCCCAGCAGACCCCGCGCCAAACACCGCGCAATGAAATCCTTGATGTCGACGTGCAGCCGGGATGTGGCGATGAAATGGGGCAGCTCTACACGTGGTGGCGGCAGTTCCAGCATAGATCCTGATGGCGGTGGGGCTGCACCACGGGGGGGCTCGCGGCCATACCGAGGGCCCCCTGGGCCTGCATCCCGGTGTGGCGGGCTGCGGCTCCTGCTGCGATAGATGCGCTGACCTAGGAGTATCGGGCTCCTGCATGACGAGTGGGTGGGGCACAGCACAGCGCGCACCGAGCTGAAGAATCGCAGCTTGCAGGCAGGCTGATGGGTGCTGCTGCAGCCTACTCAAGGCACAGTGGCTGCAGGAAGGGGAGGGTGCAGGGCGCTGCTGATGCTCTGACCGGCAGCAGCAAGAAGCCAGGCGCACAAAAGGCATGTCATGCTGGAGGTGGTGGTGCACAGGTAGGGTTGCAGCATGGGCGTGCTCCATGACGTGCATAGGCCAGCAGCCCTGCAACAAGCCTTAGCACAGCTGCCATTGTGAAACCTGTTCGCCCGGGTCCATGCATCGAGTCCTGCGATTTGCTGCTTCGCCCGATCAGAAGCCCTGCGTCACGCTCCATGCTGACCGATGCGCTGTATGCAACCTGGACCTTAGCTGCACCGCTGCACAATCGCCGCTGTATGCGCTGAAGACAAACCTGCGTCGGGGCGAGAGGGATCTGCCTCGTGGGGGTGGCCCCATGAAACTCCTGCCTCCAGGAGGCTCCATCTGCCTGCCTCGATCCCTGTCATCTTGCCACGAGCGTGGCGGGCTGCGTCCTGTGTGTGCATGTAGAGCGTGGATCAACACAGTCTAATAGGGCGGGGACAACCCAGATCACTACTGGAGCTTTGCAGCTGAGTGTCGACACGGCGGTGTACGCCAGATGGTGCAATTGTCCCAGCGAAAAGAGTATGCAGAGAAATCCAGCTGGCCCACCTCTCCCCATTGCGTCCCTCAAGCAGGTGCGAGTATGTTTGTTTCGCGGGTCAGATGGTCAGGTCGTGCGCGGTCCATACACCATGTGCAGGTGTGAGCGAGCAGTGAGAGGGCAGTTTCTAGTTCATTGATTGGACGCCTGTTTATCGTGATCAGCGCCCAATTCCATGTCCGCGCAGTGCATTTTCACGTCCTCTCCGCCCACTGCCGGGACACCGCATCATGCATGCTGTGCTGTCATGCTCTGTGGCCTCCTGCTGTACAGCTACTACAGTTTGCACTTCAGGAAAAGCTGCTGCCTACTGCCCAAACCCCAAAAGGCTGAAGGATCGATAGGCCGTGCTTTCACAGTTTGTATCGTACTGAACCTTAACCTTTTAAGTGGTAACCCTAATTTCCCTTGACACAGATGTGCTGGACAGGAGCAACCCCAGTAACCTGCATGACTGATAATCAGGGACACCACATGCTCATACTGGTAGCCATGGCGGCAGCAGCCACACATCCCAGTTCTTCAGCTGCTGTGCCAACGCATCAACATTATCGAGTGTGACCGTCGGGACGCCACGACGTGGCATGGCGTCTACCAGCACTCCCTTGGTGACCAGCAAGATGGTGCAGTCCGCGCCTTGGACAATCAGCCGCTCCACCACTCGTACCGTGTGAGTGGTGGGGCCCGCCCTGCGCACCTTGGCCCCGCGCGCCTTGGCCGCTTTCACAGCGCCGGCCGCCTGCAAGCACTCATCCCCTGTGCCATGAGCTCCTTCTGCTGCGCCACTTAAGTAATAGCAGTAAGATGTTGATTTAGATTGGCGCGCATGTCACCGTCATGCAGATGCTAACTGGGCGTGGCGCTGTGTGTTATGGTGTTGCTATGGTTGTTACTGCAGGCTTCTGTGTGCTAACTTGGCGTGTACATGGCCTGCTAAACTAATGGTAGGTTGCTGATTCCGTTGCCTTCTCAGTGCTCAAGCCATCTTCCCCCGAGGCCGTGCCATGGTGCGTGCCCGGCGCGTCAGAGAATGTGCGCTGCAGGTGCGCTGCACCAGCCACATGCTAACGTCTCATCGTGCCAAAAGTGACAGTGTACTGCTTCAGCAGGGGTAATAAGAGGAGGCTGATGGTGCACCAAGTGCTGCACGTGCTCCTGGGACCATAGCTTCCTGGGTGCGCTGGCCGCCTTCCAACAGCCGTGCCCTTGGGGCGCAGTATGCGCAGCATGCAGGGCCAGTGTGCTATGCATGGTCATGGTCGTCATAATCATTGTTGTTGGTGAGGAAACGTGCTCTGAAGCCCCTTGTGAGAATTACGTGTAACCTCGGGATTCGGGCTGAACGGGGTCTTTGTGTGTGTCATGAATTGCTGTTGCGGTGACTGTGGGCAAGAGTCAGGACAGGTGCTGTGTGTCCACCATCCTGCCCGCCACATGGGTGGTGGTGATGTGCTGAGGCGAGCTCTACCCACCCATGATGCAATGTTGACGTCCCTTCATATCATGCCTGGGGAGCTGGCTTAAAACACTTGCTCGTTACATTGCACCTTGTACCTTATGTGCTGCTGCTGCTGCTCAGCGGCCCTCTCGTGGGCAGACTTTCTTCAGTACGGCTTTGTACATGGGCTGCGCAGCCGTGGTGGCTTAAACGCTCTGGTTCCTGCCTGCCTGCCAGTGGCAGTCCCTCTTCCTCCGCGGGTGTCGTGCAAAGTGCGTATGCAGGAGAAGCTTCAACCCTCTGGGCACATACATGGTGATTGCAGTTTGGTTGTGCTTCTTGCCTGTCGCTTGCAGGACACGCACCTGCCTGGTATACAACTCAAGGCTCGATGTATGAAACCCCATGTGCTTTGCCTTTCCACAGTGCTTATTTGCAGTCCCTGCTCTCATAGCTGCTGCTGTCCACGGCCAGCAGCTCAAGTACGACCTGCGAAGCTCATGTTTGTAGTGGCCGAGCAGCTTCGTTTCTCGTTGCTTCTTCTTTGGTGCTGCTCCATGTTGCATCATTCACTGTGCTGTGTGGGGCTCTGGATTGCTCCCTGTCTCTAGCCCGGTCCTTATGCCTGCCTGAACCAGCTTGCTGTTTGTCCTGGTTGGTGCCGCGCAAGACGCTGTGCAGTGCGATGTTCATGATCCAGCATTCACGTGAACAAGAGATATCGCACAAGCAAACATCACGTCATTTGCTTCATGAATGCTCAATGAGAGATCTAGACATCATCAGGATGTGTGTATTCAATTCAGTCCATGCCGTACGTGGTAAGATAATGCAACCTACAGTTGCATGTTTATCGCTACCATCAGCGTGTACACTGAATGATTTATTCAGCCATGAAAGTGTTTGTGACAAACTTCAGCCTCGGTCCTGCGCAGGTTGCACTATTCTAAACCTATCAGATGTTTGATGGCAAAGTTGAACAGTTGGAACTTGACATTGCATTGCCAGACTGCATGGACTGCATAAGTAGTAGACTCAAATTTCTTCCAGCTCAAAATGTGCGTACACGAGCAGTCGAGCACCGGAAGAGCATTCCACTCCTCCTCCCATGCCGTTTCAGCTCGCATTCTTTGAGTCCAGAGACAGCGGCACCACTGCACCAGACAAGGACATAGCAGCTGTTGGGGGGCCACCCTTTTTCTTGCCTCCACTGTCTTTGACCTCATCGTGCTGCGCGTTGCTGGTTTGGATCCCTGCACTAGCTGCCTGATGGGTTACATCTGCCAGCGGCAGCTGGTGGCTGACCCGCATGAGCTTGGAGAAGCGAGGGACCAGCTCCTCGTACAGTGTCCACACAAGTGCTGTTTGCATCGTCCTTTTCAGCATACGTGGCGCAGCACCTGTGCAGACACAGGTTGTTCCAGGAGGTCACCACCTCAGCTGCGTCTACAAATGCACAGAGGCACATAATGCACACACTGGTGGGGCCCATGACAAGCCACATCAGCCTTTCAGCGCCAACATTCCCTTTCTGACCAAGTATGCATCTGATCACCTACCTGTGAGCAGCGCAGTCATGCCCTGCTGCCGCAACGCTGACGCCAGCGTGGCTAATGGCCCCATGCCACCTGCTGCCAGCCCTAGCTGCATGCGTGTTCGCACAACATCTGCAGGCTGTGTGAGCAGTGTAGCTGCCATAGCAGCCGCGCAGCCGCAGCTGAAGTTCACCAGCATTTGTGGTCGATCATGTCCTGACAGCTGGTTCTGTAGCTGCGTGTAGAACATGTAGTAGAGGCCTACAATGTGCAAAACCACCACTGGCAGGGATCAGTCTGCAATGCTTCATCAAACACATCATGAGTATTGGCAAGCATACTGCCTTATCAAAGTAAGGTGCAGACGGCAGCAAGTAGCGGCCAACCCACCTGAGAACGGTGCATTTGTCAGTATTGTGGGAGTCAAGCCCCTGAACAGGCCCCGTGGCCCCTCGGTGGTTGCGATGGTTGTGAGCGCATGGATTGTGCTGCGGTACTGAATGGCGCTGGGGTCGTTGGTGCTGTATTCCATGCGTGTTTTGACCACGGTGATGGGGCACAGCAGCATGGCGGACACAGCACGTGATAGGCCTGAAAGCATGCAATAATTGCCTGTGAGAGTTACAGCAGCATAGATATTTTTCATGGTTTCATGCATACGCACATGTTCTGTGCATGGGTAGCAACCATCATGATGCAGCCAGCATTCCCACTCACCACCAGCCATTGCTGCGCCGAGTGCCGATAGCATTGGCGGTGCGCCACCCTTGCCTTCGCTGTCTGACTGCTGTGCTGCCAGGCGCAGCAGTGCACCTTTCATGTGCTCCAGGAGTACAAAGTGCAAGCCCGCACCCAGGCCCACGCGCAACACGCTGGGCCCTGTGCCCTGCCACAGACCACGGATGCCATGGCTGCGTATAACCTCGATGGCTGTCGCAATGGTGCCCCTGTTGGGGAGGCACAACAGAGCCTCTGGTGGGCAAGCAGGTATGCAGGCCATGTATTTTATGACTGCGTTGCATGAAGTGTGAAAGACAGACCGGAGAACAAACAAAAGCAAACGAGGTGCCAAACGATGGTTCATACCGTGTCACCCCTTTTGCCGCATCACCCTGCATCTTTGTGCGCACGACATCCAGAGGCTGCAACCAGGGCCAACCAAAGACCGCTGTGTGGGTGGGTGTCTGGGCCTGTGGCATGTGAAGGTTTGCACACCATGCATACCCCTCATGAGTATGCATGACCCCTCATGTGTGTCCAACTGACCTGTACACATGCGCTGATGAGCGATCCTGATATGGCACCGGAAATGGCCGAGGCGACCGTGGGAGGACTTTTTATTTTCGGCCTGTTCTTTGATGCAGTTGGGGCAGAAGTGGATGCGCCTGGCTGAGCTCTCTCTTCTGCACTAGAAGCCATGTCTTAAAGCTGCCTCTGCTTCAGGCCTGAATATCTTGCAGGCGCAGACACCTAACACTATCATAAAATCTCACTGGTGACCAGAGCGTGGCTCAAGGGCAATTCCTGTTCCGTCTTACTAGTAACAGTCAACGTCATGAAGGCGCTGCAACGATCATGTTGTGCTGGAGCTCGGCTGCAACATGGTCGAAAAGCCGTGGTGTGTGCTTCTACGCTATCCAACTTTCGAGCATCTACATATGCGCTCAAAGGTGAGAGGAGGCAACAGGGATGATGAGATGTGTGTGGCACAGCGCTGTATCATAAGCATTCATCCCACGTGCTGTGCATGCCACGTCTGATGGTGGTGCGACCACATGATGCGATGCAGGACCAGAAACCCCAACACATGGCCCGTGCCGGCTCCACAACCGTGTGTTGGAGGTGAACCCCATGGAGACCGCAGGCCATGCCATTGAGCAGGCTGCTCAACGCCTTGACCTCGCCCTCGCCAACATGGAGAAACACAGTCTGGGGATGCAGCCACTGATGTTTGTGGAGGTGGCACTGCTGTCAGCCACCCATGGGCTGGGTGCCAGCCTGCTGCCCCTGATGAAGGGCAGTGTTGTTTCCGAGTTGTTCCAGGATGTGCTGGGGGTCGTCCCGTACACACTGGCATCAGGCGCGGTGCATGTCAGTGCCTTGCTGCTCGCCGCCCCGCTTGCACTTGCGCACTTACGCCTCTGGGCAGCAGCCAACCTTGTCCGCACAGCAGGTGAAGGCAGTAGTACCACGAGCTGGGCGTCTGCAGTACTAGCTGCCATGCGTCTGGGCTGCCTGGCAGCAGCAAGCCTCACGGTGCTGAATGCAGGGCCTCTGGCACTGTCCGGGACCAACCTGGCAGCAGCTGGCATGTGGTGGCTTGCCAACCTTTTGCTGCTGCCACCACTGCTGCCACAGATCATCGCAGCTAAGCTCAAGCACGTGCCAGTGCTGTCTGCCCTCATCCCCACATCCTCTGTCAGCACTCCAGCTGCGTCGATGACAGTTCCTCAGGTAGCCATGTGCCTCGCAGATGCTGCATTCCTGGCCCTGCTGCTCCCACTGCCCCTGGTTGCTCGTGCAGCTGCCACTGCAGCGATGGCTGCAGCATTGTGTTTGGCGACCACCTCCCCTCTCATGGCAGCACGGTTCAAGCAGCACACCGTGTGTCCTGGGGATGAAGTCAGCGTCCATATCAGTGTGAAAACAGACAATGGCATCACGATAGACAGTACGTTGGGTGGCATGCCCCTGCGGTTCCGGGTGGGTGAGGCAGTGCAGCAGCTGCAAGGTGACACGACCAGCTCCAGCTCTGAGCGAACGCAGGTACGCCGACGCATGGAGGCATGGGCTGTACTGCACAATTGAATGCCCCACGTCATGTCACAACACATTTGTCACCACTGTGCTTGACCAGTAGTATGGCTGCGCTGTTGTAACCACCATGTGCAGGCCGCACAACTGTGTGCAACCATGGGAGATATGCGTGACGGTGTGGATGGTACAATGGAGTCATCCGCCCAGTACAGCGCAAGCAGCCGCGTGGAGCGCTTCAAGCGTCTGGCAGATAAGATTGATGTTGCAGTGGTTGGCGCGCTGCAGGGCGAGACGCAGCATGTGATGTTCTACAACCCCCCACTTTCAGGTGCATGCTGGAACTGTTGGCAGCTCAACTTGCCTGCAAGCAGCACTGCGCTTCCACTGCTGTTATTGTGGGTCACCTTTTGGCCATGCACTCTCTGACTCTGCTGTGCGTGTGCTGCTCTCACACCTGCACACAAGCAGGGGGCGGCTTTGTGAACCCCAGCCTGACCTGGTGGCAGGCAACTGAGGATGTGCACCGGAAATTCAAGGAGCTGCCCGAGCGCGGGCAGGTATTCTTCTACCCCATTCACCCTGGCGAGCCAGGTGCGCACGTCAATCAGCACCACATTGACCACCCTTTCTGAGCAGGCCTGTTGCTGGGTAGGGTGCTCCGCCCACGGCCAAGGCCACTGCAGGCTGCCGCCGCAGGCCCAGCAAAGCCCAAACATGCTGGCATCTAACGCACAGGTATTGCTGAGATGCCAGTCATGCCAATGTTGGCGCTGTGCAGCATCCACTGCGCCATGTGCCTGTCTGCATCTTGCTTGCCCTCAGGTGACTGGGTCCCAGTGCGCGTGGGTGGCGTGAACCAGCAATTCGTGGAGCTGGACGCCAACTATGCTATTGAGGACAGCATCATGAGGCTGGCAGTGCGTGTGGAAGAGCTGGTTAAGAACAAAGAGACCGTGCATGGTGCTTGACAGCCATGCAGTGTTACAAGTTGAGTCCTCCAGTATCGAGGTGAGCTGGATGTAGGGAGTGTAACCATGTTGCACGTGCCAAAGTTCTATAGTATGGTCTTGTGGTCATCCTTCCCCAAAAGTGCAAGTTCACCGGAAGAGGCGGCCGCGTGGCTTGGAGTTGGGCCCATGAGGGACCTTAGCTGCTATGTCCAACTGCTGATACGCGCGTGTGATGTGACGCGGCAGCAATGGCCCCGTGTGGCCCTCAAGGACCGCCAAATGCCGGGCTGCACGTGCAACCAGGAATGAAGTCAGCGCATGCTGTGTTGGGCGGTGCACACTAAGTACCTGCATAGCTGTGTACAGCGTTCAAAATAGTCGACTGTAGGTAACAGCAGCCTGTGCAGCTGGCACATCTCAACATACTGCTTTGGAAGGTTTAGATGCACTCACCCATCTCAATGAGATCCCCTACGAACATCTTCCCGATGCCACACAGTGCGATAACTGCCTTGTCATTCACTTGCACACCCAGCAGTGCAGCGACAAACTGCAAACAAAGGACATTGACATCAACCATTTGGACTGCACTTCAGCGTACTGTGCTGTAATGCAAAGTGCAACAGTGCAGCGCAGCCCCTGACTCAAAGACACACTCCACACACCCTTTTCATTTTTGGTCGTGCAAGCGATGAGCGGCGGAAGGCCTCATAGCGGTTCAGCTGCTCCTCTGTCATGGCTGCCATGATCCTGCACAGCATCACACACGTGTAATCATCATGCATCATCATTCCAGCACAGCTCACTGTTTATTTTTACCAGCAAGGCACATGTACTGGGTCATACTGCACATGGCACCGCACCTGGCTTTTCGCACTGCGTCCTCCCTGTCTTTTGATGACATGGCTCCTATACCCTGCAGTGCTTCTGCCTCCTCCGCCTCTTCTGCCTCCACGCCCTCCTGGCCCCTGTCATCTTCCAAATCTTCCTCCTGCTCATCATCCATGTACCTCCCAGCCTCACCAGCATCCCTAGACGTGCACCATGCACAAAAGGCTAACATGTGTAAGGCAGGATGAGAGCAGGGTTGCACTTGAAGAAGGTGTTGCTGCACGGCCGTACATGCGTTGCATGTCCAAGCATGACCATTTTGTGCCTCCATACAGAGACCACACACCCTTGTGTGGCTGCAGGCTCTTCATCGCCGACATCTGGTAGCCCTCCCTCCTCTTGGTCTAACCCTTGCGACCCGTAAACAAGGTCGTGTTCCTGTAAGCTGTCGTCTGCAATCTCGCCTTCCAACGGCTCGCCACCCTCGCCCTCTTGAAAAGCTGCCATGAATGCTTCATCGAATTCAAGCTCAGCCTCGTCGCCCTCGGCAGCCTCCCCTTCTGCGGGCAATGTATCTTGTTGTTCGTCGCCATCATCACCTTGTAGCATAGACAGATCAACGTCAACATCGTGGTCATCGTCTGCCATTGTGAATTAAATCAGACGGGACAAGGTTAACCTAGGTCCAGCACATCTTCCCAACACACTTCCGGCCCCAGCGCGTTTTGTACTGCCTGTAGTTTGGTGGTTGGATGATATTACACCTCCTATGACCTGCAATACCATGACGTACACATAGACCCTCATCGCCAGAGCAGATCCATGCCTGTCACTTGTGCCATCCATCTCACGCCCAGGTCTGTGCCCTTGAAAAACAGGTGGGAATGAGTGGGCCATGACTGCGAGCTATCTCCCCTGGCAGGTGCACGCTGAGTAATACTACAGCTGCCTTCCACACCAGCAATGCGGCCCTCCATTGGGCTCACTTCAAGAACCACCTGAGCACCACAGCATGAAAGTGCATAATGAAGGGTTTGCCAGGTGCATCTAGGGCACATCCTTCCACATTTCTTGAGTCCATGTGTGGGCATAAGCAAGTGTATGCGCTCGCATGCATGGTGAACCAATTTCTATTCAGCTGCGGAACGTACTTGAGATGCATGATGCAGCCACGTCACCCAGGTGGCATCATCCTCGATGTCTCCATGGGCTCGCAGTATTCGTAGACCAGGCGTCTGCAAATGCACACCATCAACAGCCTGAGAAAGAGGGCAGCTGGATGACATGTTCTAATGCCTGCCTGCGCGTGGTGTTCAAACAGGTTGCTGCACTGCAGCCTCCGCACACACACCTGGAGCTGCCTTCCTGCAGACGCCATGTACTGCACAAACAGCATCCACTCTGATTCTGAGCTTGCCAACAGACGCAGTGCCTGCATAGCAACAGGTCCAATGCATGCCCAAAAGGGCAGGTTACAGTAAATCAGACTGTGAGCTCGCTGTGGCATTTTGGAGCCACATCCAACTCATGGCAGCTGCACACGCACCGACAGCGAGTCCACAATGAGCGTGGCTGCTGCTTGGCGCGTTTGTTGACTGGCGGTGGAGCTGCCTGTGGATGCTGCCTCTTCTGCAGTCGTTGTCACCTGCTGCGTCAGAGCCTTCGTAATGCACATATGAAGCTGCCTCAATGGTGATGTTCTGGTGCCTTGCACTGCCGGTGGCGTGATGCAAATCAGCTGCCCTGTGTCTGTTACCTGCTGCAGGTTCAAACCCTGCAAGTACATGCAGTAACACACATTGTCGACGATGCTGACTACCGACATTGATCAGAGTGCGATCATGTCAGACCACAAACCATGCACATACCATTTTCTTCAGTGCGTACTTGTATTTGTCATATGATTGCTCCACAGCCACAAGCACAACCTGAATGTCCAAGTTCAGTGGAATCAGGCACCAACAACTTGCGCAACAAGCCATGTGCCCCATGCAACGCTAAACATGGGCGCAAGCCTTGCCTTATGTCCAGCCTTGAGAACCATTTGAAGCATGTACTGCACAATGAATGTGCCCCCAAGCTGCAGAGTGTCTAGAAGCAAAAGAGCATACTGCCGGCTGGTGTCAAGCATGCATCCAGCCAGCGCTTCGGCGAAAGCATCTTGTGCTTGCATCGTATGCGCATTGTCTGCGGATGCTACGGAATGTCCAGAATGTCCAACGGTCACATGTCAAATACACGGGGAGGCAATACTGCAAAGGGAATGCCATTGCACTGGCCTGTAGATACTGATACTGTTAATGTATTGAACGCAGCTGCACCATGGCTACTTGACTACCGGGGTGATCTGAGGTGCACCCTGCATTTGGCACCCAGCGCAATGTCATCCCGCTCAGATAACACACCCAAATTCCGTTTGAAATCTGTCATGGGTGGGACCCCAGGAGCGGAATCCGAAAGCGATTTGGTCCAGCATGCATGGACGACCAGCGGGAACACATCCCCGACTAGGCGGAGCATGGCAGATCATGGTGGAGCTGATGTTGCAAGGCTCCACAGTAATCAAACAGCTAGTAGTTCGGGCAAAGGCAGCGCTGCAACCAGCTCTTTCCTGGATCTTCAATCAGCCGTTGCCAGCGAGATTGTCTACTGCTTGGTCTCGGCAGGCACAATTCTCTTCAACAAGCACGCTCTCAGCTCCTTTGGTTTCCCTGCGCCAAACACGCTGCTTCTATTCCAGTTCGCTCTGGCAGTGGGGCTGCTCAAATTCCTAGATGTGCTTGGATTCCTCAACCTGCAACCCATGCGCATGGACATGGTCAAGCTCTGGCTTCCATGCAATCTCATCTTCGTGACGATGAATGTCAGTGGCTTCTATGCGCTGCGAGACATTGGAGCAGGTGAGGTGGGCCAACATCCATCTGTTTGCATGCATTGTTGCAGAGACAGATGGCAGCTGCCACGTGTGCGAACATGCCCACAGGCATGTTCACGGTGCTCAAGAACCTGAGCAACTTGATGACCATCGTGGGCGACTATGTCATCTATGGCAACACGTATTCATGGCAGGTACAGCTGTACTTGCTGGCAGCAGGGCTCATGCCTGCGCAGCTTTTTGCCATTTATGCAGTTTGCAGTGCTTGACCGCTGCCCTGTGACACAGTGGATTATCCATGCCACCATGTCATTTGCAGGTTTGGCTGTGCCTGGGGTTGATGGTAGTCTCAGCCATGCTTGGTGGCTGGACAGATTTGACCTTCAGCCTCACAGGGTATGCATGGCAGCTGGTGAACTGCTGCTTCACTGCAGCATACAGCCTTTACTTAAGTGGTGTGATCAAAAAGCTGTCCAGGGATCAGTACAACAAGACACAGCTCACAGAGATGTCTATGGTGAGTGGCACCTGCTTGAGCACAAGCAGCGCAATGCATGTCTTGTCTGAAAGGCTGCAGGGAATGGCAGGAACACCACGATGCCATTGCATGGCAGTATGCATGGGGTTACGCTTGTGTCATTTGCGCTCACATCATATCCCTTCCCATCGTGCATGCAATTGACCTCTTTATACTGCAGGTATACTATAATAACGTGCTGTCAGTACCGCCATTGCTTTTGCTGAGCTTGGCATTCCGTGAACCATGGCACCTGGGGGACTACCATCATTTGCTGACATTTGAGTTCCAGGTACGAGGGGATTGACAGTAGGGTTATGTTGACCTGCCATTGCTGTGGGTGTGTCTTGCAATCAGACACATGCATGGGGTAAATTTGTCGGCTTCAGTGACTTGGCGTGAACGTGTTGTCCGTCAGCCCAGGCTCGTAACTCACTGCTCATGAGGTATGCTGATCACGTCTGGTGGCAGGTCGTTGGCATGAGCCACACTTCAGTGTGCGGTGCAACACACTCACACACCTGTACACCCTCACAATCGTGTGCGTTTTCGTGTTGTATATCGTGTCTGCTGTGCAGATCGTGGCCATCATCGGGGGGCTGCTGGGGTTTGGCGTGAGCTTTGCCAGCATCTGGTGCATGTCCCGCACCTCCCCCACCATCTACAGCCTTACTGGCTCCCTGAACAAGGTTGTTGACCGTGTCGCACACCACCGTGATTGTGATGTTCATGGGGGGCATCGTGGTTGGCAGTAGTGCATACTGCATGGACCGGCAACCTACTGCTTGAGCATGCTGTGACTGTCTTAACCTATTGCATCTGCAGGTGATCGTTGCGCTGGTCGGCATGTGGTACTTCAAGGAGGAATCCACTTTCATGAACATGTGCAGCATTGCAGCTGGCCTTGCAGCCGGCTTCCTGTTTGTATTTGCCAAGCAGGTCACAACACAGTCGCAGAACAGGGACAAGCCAGACACAGATACCAGGGGGCATGGGGGTGACACAGAGGCAGGTGAGGCAGGGCCATGGGCTGGGGATTCTACAAAACAGACAGGAGCACACCCTGGGCACCCGCTAATGCCAGTGGCAGGGAGTCAGGCCTTCCTGTTGAATGGCAGTTTCAAGAACAGTTGACCTGCCCTGCGGCTGTGGCCTGGACAACTGGTCTGCACTCTGCGATCTTTTTGCAAACCAACACGTGCCTCGTATGAGACAAGTTTCATGCATGTATTATCACCATGTTCTGTCCTGCACAGTTGAAGGATGGAGACTGTGAGGTAGCCGAAAAGCCCGACCCAATGACCAGGGAGTTGAGTGAGGGTCATAGCGTCATACATAATTCTTACAGCTGACGGGCGAGCCCACGAGTAACCCAGGCAAGCCAGTGCATATGGCCGTCCAATCGATCACGTCATCACAGTGATGCTTACACTGCCGCAAGTCCTCGGCTCGCCCACAGGCCTCTTGAGATGTGTTGCGACGCTGACGCATGCAATACAGCGGCTGCACAACCTGCATGTGTCCGCGCCCGCTTTCGGGATGGTGCAGCCAGCAGTATCGGACCACGGCACCACTGGCTACCATCACGACGAGGCACAGTCGTATCCGTACCTTACCGCTTTCAAGCCTTCTGACCCCAGAACGCCTGATGTCAGCAGATCAGTTCCAGCTCCGGAGCCTCCACCACGGGTGATGACTCCCAGCAGTCCACCCGCAAGTGCAAATGCTCAAAATCCGGTTTTGAGCAAGTCCCTACTGTCTACGATGCTCGACTCATACACCGCACTACAAGGCACGCACAGTGTAGATGACGACCTGAGACGGTTGTTCCTGGAGCAGCTACAGCTGGAGTTGCATGCGCAGCAGGTAGCTCTGGACGAAAGGCAGCAGTTCGTGGAGGACAGGTCACGGAGAGGCATGGGGGCTTCCATCGAGGCCATGCAGGACCACATCAACATCTGGGCGCGCAGGCTATCGCACGTTCTGGAGTCGGAGCTTGTGCAGGCACGTATCACAAGCTGCATGGTGTCATGGTACAATGTTGCAT
Organism: Haematococcus sp. NG2; assembly: GCA_004335575.1. NCBI lineage: Eukaryota > Viridiplantae > Chlorophyta > Chlorophyceae > Chlamydomonadales > Haematococcaceae > Haematococcus > Haematococcus sp. NG2. The sequence continues at coordinate 9,218 of QAXD01000153.1, read as the reverse complement.
GGCCGACATGTCACAACAATGACACCATGATTTGCTGCTGCAGGCACGTGACGTGCTCACACGCGGAACTGAGCTGGGCAGGTCAATGGCAGGCCGCTCGCACACGATTAGCAGCAAAGCCAGTGTATGGCCAGTCGTTGCAGCCTGTGACACCTTGGAGCTGGCGCATGCAAGTGTTTCATGTGAGCGTGTGCCTCATGTTCAGGTGTATGCTCCACATAGCTGCAGGCTTGCGCATTTGCATTTGCGATGAGTTCATTGCACCCAGTGCTTGTGCACCGCCTTGATGTGATGTGCTACTGCTGTGTACGCTGCAGCCATGGTCAACGTGGTGCTGGCCAGCACAATTGGCGGGCAGCGTGGCCGCAACATGTCCTCTGCCACTGTCACCAGCACTTCAGTAGCCATGGCTGTGGGCCGCCGTGTGGAGGACCTGCTGCGGAACCAGCGGCTGCTGCTGGAGCTGAAGCAGCGCCAGCGTGATGTGGAGCAGGCTCGGCACACACTCAAGGATGTCCAGGCCATGGCTGCAGTCCAGCAGGAGCATGCACCACAGATGGGAGCGGCAGCGTCGGTACAGGCATGGTATGGCTGCTTTGACGTGCGGCAGGTGCGGAAGCTGCTATCAAGTGTGTTTCCTACATCCAAATCAGTGCTGGGTGCTGCGCCCACAATTTTCCTGCACTTGCATGCTGCTCTACTTGCACTTATTTGCCTGTCAGATGATCATTATATGGTTTCCAACGTCCACAGTGTTTTGCATGCGTGGTGTGCACAGGCTGAGGCAGTGCTGCAGCGCGCCCATGCACGTGTTCAGAAGCTGCGTCGGCTGCAGCAGATGCTGGAGCAGGCAGGCGCGAGTGGTAATCGTGCTGGGCTGTTCACCCTTCGGCGCAGTGTGGACATGATGCTGCGCGGTGCTGGTGGTCAATCACAAGAGGGGTGGAGCGCAGAGTACTTGGCCTTGGTGGGTGCCCTGTGCATTGTACCTGATGGCTTATGTGACCTGCCTTGTCGCAGTTGTTTTGGGGGGCTGGCTCAGGTGCAGGCAGTTAGGGCAGGTCATCACTCGTCAACTACGGTATGACAGTTCACCGCTGGAGTGCACCACATGCTCCTCCTGCACAGCTGCAAGAATGGTACTGTTTTTGCTGTTGCAGGTGGGCGGGGAGCTGCTGAACCTGATGCTGCCTCTCATGACCATCCCAGATGGTCCAGGCCAGGTGCCAGGCTTCATCTACACCAGGGGCGGCTATGAAGTGGCAGGTGGGGAGTCAGCATCAGCCACCATCACCCTCTCCACCAAGCTCATGGATTTGATGCTCACGGGGAACAACAAGGTGCGGCCCAGCTGACAGTGCAGCTGTTGTAGGCCTCCTGGCTGGTGCAGGGCATAGTCGCTTGTGTACCGCGTGACAACTACCATCTAGCACCCAATACCTTGATGCTGGCACCTTGTCTGCAGCTTGAGCGGCTGCTGGACCCGTGCCATATGCCTATGCTGGTGCGGCCCTTACCATGGCAGCATCCTTCAAACGGTGCTTTGCTGCTGCGCGGGCCTCCTGTCGTCCGCGGCTATGACGGGCGGCATACACGCATGCTGCTGGCAGCGCATGAGCGCGGCGAATTCGACAACCTGTACAAGGCCCTGAACATTCTGGGCCAGACACCTTGGTGCGGTACCGCGGCAGGCCATGCGTTCTTGCTGCCTGTTGCTTCCTTAGTGCTTGTGTTTGCTCTCTGAACACATGTTCGTCTTTGCCTCCTGCACTTGACCATGCCAGTGCATTTTCGCCCGCATAACACGTGACGAACTGCAATGGTGATGCTGCTTGCAGGCGGGTGAATGAGCGCGTGTTGAAGACAGCGCAGCAGGCGTGGGCAGGTGGCAGGCGTGACCCAGAGTATTTTGAACACTTGTTCAACGTCCCTGAGGACCCTGGCCTCCCACGGCGATTGACTGCATGGCGAGCTGACAACAACAAAGACACAGGGCACACCCCATACCTGCGCATGACACGTGAGGGCTATCGGCGTGGCCAGCTGCTGTTCACGGCAGGGCCGCTCACTGCAGCTGAGTCTGCAAGTTACCAGACAGAGCTGAAGGCAGCCAGGCAGGCCCTGAGCAATGTACGCAGCCTGGGCATGGATGTGAAGCTGCGGCTCAGCATTGCCCAGGAGTACTCTGCTCGTCGTGAGTTCTATCTGCCTCATAACATTGACTTCAGGTGGGTGGCAGCTTGATCTGAGCACCGGATGGACTTGTCGTGTTCTTTCGCTCATCACAGTGGGTCAGTTGCTCAGTTCCATGCACTAGAGGGAGTCCATCACATGTAACAGAATGTTCACCTTACCTTGAAATGTTGCTGGCTTATTGCCGCACTCTGCAGGGGCCGCGCCTACCCCATCCCACCATACTTGAACCATTTGGGAGACGACTTGTCGCGAGGGCTGATACAGTTCGCGCACGGGCGGGAGCTAGGGGAGACCGGGCTACGCTGGCTGTTCATTCATGTGCGTACATGTGCGATACATCACATACTGTGCAGGTCCTTGTCTTTGAAAGGTTGGCCATTGTTAAGTTGTAAGGTGTTGTGTTGTGGCTCCAGATTTTTCATGCCGCATGCCCGCTTGTACCCGGCAGGCCACCAATTGCTTTGGCGGGGGCTATGATAAGCTGCCTTTGGATGAGCGAGAGAAGTTTGCAAAGTCCAAGCTACCAGCCATCCTGGCTTCAGCTGACAACCCCCTGGGCACAAACTCACGGTGGTGGATGGATGGAGAGAGCCCCTGGCAGCTTCTGGCATGCTGCATGGAGATTGCGGCTGCAGTGCGCAGCGGCAACCCACAGGCACACAAGAGCCACATGCCGGTGCATCAGGTGTGCAGTACAAGGTGCTGCAGCTGTTCACTCCTATGCGGAGCTGCTGGTAACACCGTTTGCAACACGCATGCAGTACTGTAGTGTTGTGATGTGCCACGCACACGTACAGGTGGCTCTTGCGTTGATACCAACACTTCTATGGTCATGTAGCTGACATGCTGTTGTTTGTGCTGTGCGCAGGACGGGTCATGCAACGGGCTGCAGCACTACGCCGCACTGGGGCGCGATCTCAAGGGTGCAGTTGCAGTCAACTTGGTGCCCGGCAACAAGCCTGAGGACGTGTACAAGGCAGTGGCGCAGGTTGTGGAGGAGTGGGTAATCAGCGATGCGGCAAGCGGGCGCAGTGAGGCCACTAAGCTGCTTGCACGCAATGGCAATGTGGTGGACCGCAAGCTTGTGAAGCAGACCATCATGACGTCCGTGTACGGCGTCACCTTCATTGGGGCACGTGCACAGATCTCCAACCGCCTGTTTGAGCGCGGCTGGGCCAACGAGGCTGAGGTGTTCCAGGTGCGCGATCCTTCCTCAGACACGAGGCAAGGGATGAGATGTAAGGGCAGGGGGAGGTGGGGCAGGTGTGTCGGGGCCGGCAGGCAGTAAGTGGGTTGCAAGGGCGAGAGCATTATGGTTGTGGCCTTAGCATGCCAACCGCTAGGGGGCCCATACTAATGTAAGTTGTGTTGCGCACCTCTTGCACAGGTGGCAACCTATCTGGCTGCCCTGACACTCAACAGTGTGGGCCACGTGTTCTCCAATGCAAAGGCAGTCATGGACTGGCTGGCCCAGTATGCGAGTGTGGCAGCCAGTGACGGCAAGCCTGTGCAGTGGCGCTCACCCATGGGCTTCCCCATCTTGCAGCCGTACTACATCAAGGAGACAGGCACGGTAAGCAGCCCCTTGGTCGATGGAAAATTGGAAATGCTGTCACAACTTGAGTTGTGCTGCAGCACTGCCTGGATGCACAACAGCATTTATGACTGCCTGCTTGTGACCCTATGAGCACCTTGAACATGCCGTATTCACAGGCTTGTAACAAAGTTTGTCCCTCTTGTTTGCATGTGTGTGTGGTCTCATACTTCCTGGCACAATGGACTGGCCCTTTCAATCCCTTCTGCAGGTACGCACCAGCCTGCAGTACTTCACGCTGCTGGACAAGGCGACGTCAAGGATTGATAAGCGCGCGCAGCGGACTGCCTTCCCACCCAACTATGTGCACAGCATTGACGCAGCGCACATGATGATGACGGCCATGGCGTGCCACCAAGAGGGCATTACATTTGCTGGTACGTGATGCGGGCACAGCGATACAGTTCCAGTGCCTATGATCAACCCCATAGTTGGTACAGTTTCTGGCTACAGTCAGTTGAGGCAGGCGTGGGGCTGAGCAAGGGGTGGTACAGACATTTCATTGGGTGTGCTGCTGTTACACCTCTGGCCGCTGCAGGTGTGCATGACTCCTTCTGGACGCATGCGGCAAGTGTGGACCGTCTGAACCAACTGCTGCGGAGCGAGTTTGTGGCACTGCACTCGCAGCCACTGCTGCCCAACCTGGTGGCTGAGCTCACAGCAGCCAAGCCTGAGCTGGCAATGAGGTTGCCAAAGCTCCCAAAGCAGGGTAACTTGGATTTGAACGTTGTGAAAGACTCCGTCTACTTCTTTTGCTAGGGTATGAGCGGTTCATGGTACTGGTGAAAGCGGTACAATAATTAAGGACTCTGGGAGCGTGGAGTTGTGGTACATATGCCAATGGTGTGCGGTGCAAGCAGACACCGCATGCCATTCTACGCTGCAGGATGCGCTAGATGGTCAATGATGATAGAGCAGAATCAATGGGTTATTTTCAGCTATCTCTCTGGCTGCTTTCGCCTGCTCAGTCCGCTGTTCAGTGCAGTTTACTCACAAAACGCGGTAACACATACAGCAGCATGGTGAGATTCATTGCCACCACAACCAGTGTGGATAGAGCATGTAACTATTTGTTGTAGCGATTAAGCATGAAAAAAAATGAATACCACGTCGCAGCTAACCATCTTAGCAGCAGCTGTGCTTGCCCCTCCCTCAGCTATGATAATGCACAACTCATGGGCAGTTTGCAGAACCTTGACCGGCCTGGTGCAGCTGGCTCATTGACGGGGTCATGCCTGCCTGCTGAAGAAGGCACTGCAGGCACTGGTAGAGCCCATCGCTGCTGGAGCCCATCACTGCTGTTGTCTGAGTACTTTCAGGGCAGGGGCACGGCCCCATCGCCATAATGCCAAGCACACCCTCACAGTGCCTCCCAGGCATATCCTGGTGCAAGGCGGCGGGTGCGCATGCGGTTGCAACCCCTCACAAGCACTGCGCGCTTGTTTGCGTGAGTAAGCGACAAAATGGACTATGATACAAGTCATGCATACAGCTATAACCACGTTCCTATTCCCTCGCAACCCTCCCGTGCAGTGGCAGGAACAGGCGACTGAGCAACTGTTCTGACCCCAGCTTATTGCGTGCACTGGCAAACCCCGACGCTTGCGTGGCCCCCATCTTGAGGTACAGTGTGACAAACCCGTCCAAAAAGATGAGCACACCCATGACCAGTGTGAAGCCAGCAAACATGCGCCACCCACGCTCTTTCCCACTGCGCCCGCTGTAGTACTGCCAGATTATGAGGCTGGGGAAGATGAACCCCACACCTGTTGCGCTCACTGACCCCACGAGGCTGATCACGATCCAGATGCTGGGCACATACACTGCCATGCAGTACGCGAACGCCAGCACACCCAGTGTCAGGGGCACAAATAGCCGCTCAGGTGTGAGTTGGCGGCTGGCTGGGAGCATGGGCAGGATGAGGTCAGCCAGCGCGGTCCGCAGTGGGAACATGGTGAGGACCCCTGACCCCACAATGGACACCAGGTACCCCAGACGCACAGTGTAGCTTGCCTGCAATGAGAACATGGACATGGAAAATGGTGGGTCTGTGAGGTAAAGCAAGGACATGCACAAGTAAGCCACAACCTCCACATCATCGATGTAGCACAAGCACCACCTGTCCTGACAGCAAGGTGCTCATTGTCCAGGCTGGCACAACCACATCAGCAGTTGGCAAGTTTATTCCAACTCTGCTGTGACCTGGACGTGTACCTGCTGCCGCACATGAAGTGTAGCTGCACACCTCAGGTGCCAGCACATTGCCCCACTTACCGTGGCAGCTGACCACTCGCCAATGAGCGGCTGCATGGCCACTACACTGAGGTTGGTCAGAATATCATCTTCAATGCTGGGCCCAAACACCAGCCATGCACAAAGCGACACCAGCCAGTAGTACAAGCCGGTAATGACCATGGTGCTGATCACAACTGCCTTGACACGTTGTGGCGTGAAGGGATGCACGATGTCCATGAGAGGATGCATGTTCTGCACGGTGTGGTGCAGCAGGGCGTGGAAGAGGTTGCTGCCTCTGGCGTGTTCCAGCGGTGTACTGCATGCTCAGACTACTGGCTGGTTGTCCTGTACTGACTCAGCACCGCAGCTACTAGTGCAGCTGATTACAGCCGAGGTCAAAGTGAGCAAGAACTCAGAGTACGGCAGATTCAAGTCATATGGCTGAGTAGTTGGGCGTACCTGGTGGCAGCCATTGGCCGTCAGCAGCACGCTCAGTACGTTGAATGCGTTCAGCGCACCGCGCATGCCCCAGCCCCCGAGCCCATCCACATCTGGCCGCCAGCGCAGTGCGTGAGTGGTGCCCTGCTGCAGCGCTGCCCCTGCCAGCCACACCAGTGTGCCCAGGAAGGCAGCCAATGAGAACAAGCCAATGGCTGCCACAGTCCCCAGGCTGGCCAAGCTGCGCCTCAGGCACAGGGGCAGCAGGATGCACAGGACGATGATCAGCAGCATGATGCGCCGGTCCAGCACCCAGGTCCACACAGGGCTCAGACTGCCCTGCAAGTTCAGGATCACACAGGTGTGCATCATCACTAATCGACCCGTGCCTTGCCAATCGTGAAATGCTGTTCCTGCAAGTGGGACGGTTAGCAAGGCAGTTTGTGTAGCATCTGGCGGCCTGCGCACCTCGCTGATGGATGGTAGATGGTCCCCAAACACATTGCACCCGCACAGCTGCTGTACTGGGCCGGTGATGAGCCCTGGGTTCTGGCCTGACCCCAGCAGGATGTCTGCGATGATGTCCAGATAGCTAGCCATGAACCCAAGGCTGCCAAGTGCCATCACAAAGCTGAGCCACCACTCGGATCGCGCATTGGTCCAGTAGTGGACCTGCACAGATGCTGGTCAACCAGTCTTATCAATCAGGCCCCACGGACATACCAATCCAAGTACAAAATGAGCAGTCAATGTGCAGCACGCACTGCAGTCATCCTACCAGCTCAGCATATGTTGTGAGGAAGAGCCCATGTGTGACCTGGTGCGATGAAGGCTCCACAAGCCCCTAATTCATCACGAGGCAAATGAGCCGCGGTGACATCGTCATGGTTAAAACACGTAAGGACAAGCACATACGGGACGCTGGCACTGATATGATGTGAGGTGTGGCGCATCAGACTTCACAGTCTCTCAGCTTGCACTTTGCAGTAATTGCCACCAAAAAGCACACATGCCCTCCCCCCACACACACATACACACCTGGTTTATTGTCAGTGCTGTCCAGGTGGACACGAAGACCATGCAGAATGTGGCTAACCCCGCGCCCAGCAAGCTGAAAGCTCGCGGAATGGATAGCAGGCCTGCTCCCAGCACGCACTTCACCAAATTATCTGCGACGTGAAGGAGCACCAAGTAGGGTGCTCCAAAAGTCAATGTGTCGTGTGTATACATGGCATTCATGAACACGTGAACACATGAACACATGTGCACGGCATGCATGCGCACGCTAAGTGTACAGCCCCATGCACAGTCAGCCTAGGCAAGCACGAAGGGTCGCCAACAGTTGCAAGGTGTCACGAGCAGTGCTGCTTGGTAATTGCATGCTGAGGTATATGCATCGGAAGAGGCGATGAATGTGGCCCGCTCACAAGTCTCTTATCGTTACGCCATAAATAGCTACTGCTAACAACACAGTACTGAATTCTTACTTATGCCTCCCGCAGTGCCCACACTGTGCTCCCTCCTGCTGGAACTTGGGCTTGCCTGCCCGTCAACACCTCCGTGAGTAGCAGCTTCATCATCTGCTCGTGATACTATCAATGGTTCCCGGAGCTCGGGGTCCATGCCGCTTGCACAGACGAACTGTTCGTGCGGCAGGACTGAAAAGTATATTGGCTATTCAAAGTATTTAATATTTGTGAATTACATACGTACAAACTCCGAAGGGAAAAGTATGACGGTTACTGTTCATCATCTGCTTCAGAGCAGCCATGGAGCACCTGTCCTCTCACGTCCCGTTGCGTTGGGGGCCGTGGGGCTGATCATTTTTGCTCGAACAAAGCTCATGCTGCAAGTAGATAGATCTCATGCAGACCCAGCGCAGTGTTGGCTCGTCCCATCCAGATGCCAAACCAGTGCCACAAATGGATCTAGCAAGGCACACCACGTGAAGTTGGGAACGTCGCAAGGATATGCAACGCTATGGTGCACCGGTTGTGCTCTACAAGGATGAAGCCAACGGCCCGCAGCTAGCTGCAAGCACCGACCGTCCACATCTGCTGCCCATGCGTCACATGTGCACACATGAAATCTTTACCCCGCACACATCAAAAGCCCTGAAAGCACTGCAGCTGCATGGGGCGCACATCATGCCAAAAGCGTGCGACTATCAGTTGGTGCGCTAGCAAGCTTCAGGGCGTAGTGCAGGGTGTGGTCAGCCATTTGAATTTGGAGAGAGCCAGTCGGATTGGAAGGTGAGCTGTTCACTTGCCTTTGTCAGACAGCCGAGACAGGCTCAGTTTTCACTGCTGGGCTTGCACTAAGCTACACTGCTACAGTCCTGGGCTTCATTTATCCAGATCTTGACGTGGCCTTGACATGGGTTCAGGCGGAATCATTCCAGAGAGTGTACCTGGCAGAAGCCTGGACCTGGCCGTTGTGGCATAAGCCTGGACCTAGATGCCGAGAAATCTAGCCCTGAATACTGGGAGCCGCCTCACTACAGCACCTAGCACCCTGTTAGAAGCACGTACTGCAGAGGGCGGTAATGAGGATCATCCTGTGGCGTGCAGAAAAGGGTCATAGGATGTAGCACATGACTGTACACTCAAATGAAAATGTCACAGTTCATGCTGCAGGAGCTAGTTGAGATGCGGTGCCTGGCCGTCCTGCAGGTTCTGTAAGTAAGTAAGTAAGTAAGTCTACGCCTTCATACCGGGCGTGTGTTGAGGGAGGGGTGTCCCTGGGTTGCCCCAAG
>QAXD01000152.1:7778-55471 GCA_004335575.1 Haematococcus sp. NG2 | reverse complement strand
GCCGCGTGTTGTCTGGTAGGCGGCGGTGTTCCTTGCTTGCTGGTGGGTTTTGTTTTGCTTTGCCGGCGGGTTTTGCTTTGCTTTGCGTGTTTTTTTGCTCGCGCGCGCCTCTGTCCGTCTCCTTGATCTTGGTTGCCTGTAGTAGGCCCCTTTTTTTTCCTTTCTTTCCTTCCTTTTCCTGGCCTGCTGTGTGGCCTTCTTCTCGTTCCTTCTCCTGTCTTCCTGTTTCCCTTTTCTCTCGTCCATTCGTCCTTTTCCTTCTTCCTTCCCCTGTTGTTTGAGATAGATAGATTGCACATGTTGTTTGAGATAGATAGATTACACACGAAATGTTGTTTCCTCCTGCTTCTTCCTGCTCCCTGCTTGTTCGTGTTTTTCCCTGGTGTGGTCTTCTGGTTCTTTGTTTTTTGCTGCCCTGTTTTTTCCCAGGTTTTTTTGGCCTGCTTCGTCCTCCTTGTCGTTCTGTTTCTGGCTGCTTCTTTCGTTGCGGGGGTGCGGCGGTTTGTCGCCTTCTGCGTTGTTGCCGTCTGAGTTCGCTGTCCGGTCCCTTTCTTTCTTCATGTGTAACGAACTGGAGCACTGCAATGCGGACCTCCTCCTCCGACCACCAGCGCGGTGCGTTCGCGCCCCCAGGCCCAAACGCAAAGAAGCGCGCCTGCACACGACTGGCGAGAGGCCGCGCCAGCACAGCTGCAACCTTGGGATCAGACGCAACCGACCCTGCCGCAGCCACCATACGTTCTTTGTTCCTTCCTGTATAATCTATTGATCACAAAGGTAATGCTGCTGACATTGTCAGCTTTGTTTCAAGTTTGAAAAGGTGTTTTTTCTGCTGGCGATCAAGATACAAAATGTTTGGACCTTTTACATCACGGCACCCGTCCAGGTGGGCAACAATACATCAACGTGCAAAAGGCACTCTTGAGCAAACCTTGAACCTGGAAAAGCATGATGGATGAAAAAGCGGCAGTTCACCACGAAGTGCAGCAACTTGCTCCCTGACATTGCTGCCTGGTTCTTAAAACAGAGGATCCCATCTGTACATGGTGGTACATGCTCAGCTGAAGGGTTACTCAAGGCTTCCAGCCAGCATCCTCTCCAGATCTTGAAGTATCATGTTGTGCCAGTGGTGAACTGCAACATGCGCATTCAAAACCAGAAATCAATTTGGTAATGTGGCATTACTCACACCAGGGATGTTCAACACAAACAACACTCAGCAGCAGGGTTGAAACAACCTTACCTTGCACACGCAGTCATACAGCGCGCCATGCTCGCCAAAAATGGTCCTGGCCAGCCGCTCAGTCTTGATCATAGCCAGCTATGCATGTGGCATCGTGGTCAGCAATGGTGCAGCAATAACTCTCAGCAAACAAGACATGCGCTGTCAGCCACAACCTTAAAACAAAGGAACGTGGGTACAGTACTGCCTTCAATGTTTTAAAATAAATAGTAGTTGATTCAGCCGCGACTTAAAAACTTCTGGGAAATTAATTTCAGGTCTTGCAAAAGCTCACACAAAACGTGTGAGAAAGCCTTGAATCGGGATGTTTTTGGGAGTTCTCCCAGCTGGGATTGCTGATACGGATCAGCGGCCTAAGACCCCAGGTGCCGGGGGCCCGATTTGTTTGGTCCATCTGGCAGTACGTGCGGACGCTGGGCACCAATCGCCCTGCTTCCAAGAGCCCTGAAACTGAAGCAGCCAGGACTGCAGCCCTGACTACAGCGGCAAGCCCCTGCAGAAGTAAACCAGGGTGTGCTTAGTGGCCGTCAAACCACACACATGCATCATATGGATGTGGAATGAACGCAAAGGCGTGCTGAGCGTGAGCTGTGTGCATGAACTGGTGCACCTAAAGCATGAATACTGAGTGGGAGCTGGTGACATGCACACGGTGCATCTAAAGCACTCAGGCTGCAGATCAGTTTTGAAGCCAAACATTTTTTTCTGTAAGCATGTCTAGTGTCTAGTTGCATAAAAACAATATACTAAATGCCAGACACCTCAGCGGCAGGCCTGTAAGAAATTGAATAATAAAACTTCAAAAGCAGTACGGTATTAGACCCATGAATGTCAAGTGGTTCTAAAGAATCTCAACACGGCTACACACATGATATAGCATGAATGGATTTTGTGCTGCCTCAGCTACAATAGCAACCTTCCCCAAAGATTGTTATGCATAGAGAGTTGCACAGGAAGGCGCAAAAAGATCTACGGACCACCCTGCACCCTGTAGGAGTCTGGGGTGGGGGTTGGGGTGTTCTCCTGAGGCTCTCAGCTTCCTCTACAAGCACACACATGCAAAGCATGAGTGCCCATACACTGCAAAAATTGTTCACACCAGTAAAACGCCCACCACCTTGCCAACACCCGTCCTGCACGGTAGTGGTTTCCTTTCTGTGTAATCTATCCATATCTGGTGGAACTTGCTCCAGCCACAGTCATCAAGCAGGCGGCATTTGGTAGAGCAGGGGGGTCAACGTCAGGCTGGCCACCGTAGGGTGAGGACTGGACCAAAGTGGAAGCGATCCATACACGTGCTCACGTGTACCATGCATAACTCCTATTTGTTCTGGGCACAATCATGCACTGTGCTACTACATGTGCACGCACGCACCACACACAGCCTTTGCTAGTGCCTGCCATGCTATGCTGCAATACTCTTACATGCCTGTGTTGTTTAAGCATGACCCAACCCTTCATGCTTAGAGAGATCCCGTGCGCGGTGTATGGGACAGCAGGTTACTGAAGCGACACAACCCGTAGTGATACACAAATGTTGTGCGGCAGTCTCCGGTGTGCCACTGACATGGCGACGAATGCGCAACAGGCTGAAGGGGAGGGCGGGGAGAAGGGGATTCCTCACTGGACTGGAGTGAGTTGGCAGCACACACAAGCAGCTACGCACCTTCAGTGAGTCACACTTGAAGCTTGCATTGTAGTTAGTGTGGATAGCCCTACAGTGCAATACAGCATAGCAGCCAGGGTGAGCAGTGAGCAGTCTTTGTTGTGGCACAGTAGCGTTGTACTCCATAACACCACAGGCATGCTGCATGAATAACTGCACCTGGGAAAATGTGCACAGGAAACATTGGTGCTGATAAAAGAGGGGCATGGATGATGAGACTAACAAATGGACGATTCAAACAACATGCAAGTCAACGCACAGCCAGGGACATCGTACACCACAAAGGATGAGGGACAGCGGACATATATCAGTTCAGTGCAGCCGCACCTGCCCATGCCTTCAATAATGATGAGGTCAGTGCCTGCACATGCCTCCGCCAAAATGTCCGGGATCCTCCGCAGATCCAGGCATGGACTGCCCTGGCCATTGCTCACAACGTACAGCTTGGGGCCAGGAATGTTCAGAACCTGCAAGATGGTTACAACCGTTGGATACAAGCATGCTGAAAGCAACATGCTTGAAGAGAGGCACGAAGACAACACCCATCGTCAAGGTGCAACGCTGCAAAATACCATCTGCAACACACCTGTGGCGGCCATGTGGCATTGCTGGGCCTGGTGCCCTTGTGGCTGGGGCTGTCCCGTGCAGGCATGTCCTCGCTCCCGTGACTGCTGCCCTGACTACTGCCACTGCCTCTGCGGATCAGATCAGTGTTGCTGCTGGCTGCTAGCTGCCCAGGACAGATGTTGGGCCAGCTGGTGTTAGGCAACAGTGCTGTGAGGCTGAGTGTGGATGAGGAGCGTGTGGGGTGAACACATGCCCCAGGGTAAGGTGGGATCCGTCCTCCAGTCAACGCCTCAATCTTCTGTGCCTGGTCACGAGCTGCCTTGATGATCGAGCAGTATTGCCCTGCTGTTGCCACCAGTTGCCTTAACTCCGAAGCAGTGACATCCTGCAGACACCAGCGGTTCAAACATGTCAGCCCACCGCGTAAATGCCAAATCCACACCAGCCCAGGTTATCAGATCAATTAACCTGCTGGTAACAAAGCATCTGCCAAAACTGCGACTGACGCAGACATTCATACCATCAACCACACGCACGTTGATAGCAGGCAGCTTGTTAGCCACCAGCACCACTTCACTGCCCATTCGTAGCAGCTCGCGAGCAATGGGCAGCATACCCAATATGATGTCAGCTCCTACACAGCAGGGGCCATTGTCAACATCGTTAGTTAAGGTATGTCAGGTGTGATTGGACCTGAATGGTTTTTCCACATGACGACAAAAAGTCTGGCATGCAAGTCAAGCCGGCAACTGAACATATGGAAAGGCTGATGGGGCGCAACTGGTACAGGATCACGCGCTGAAACGTGAGTACCACACAGACCCCGACCAGGAACCACATATGCGTGCAAGCTGTGCATGTGAGCACGAATAGCAACAGTATTGCTGGCGTTGCTTCAGTGCTAGACCAAAGCCTTACCATGGTTATCCACAAACATCAGCACACGGCGCAGTGGCTTTGCTGCTTGTTGCAAGCTTCCATCCTGTGCTCGAACTCTGTGAGCATTTCACCACCATCATTGGCAAGGTGCCACATAGGAACTAAATGTTCAATCTGGCCAAGGGCCAACCACAGGGTAGGATGGACACAAATTCAGCGCTAGGCCGCACCCTGCAACACGCGCGACGAACTCGTCAAAGTTGTCCAGCGCCCACGGGCGGCGGCTGAGGCGGCCACGTGCCTCACGATAAATGTCCAAGATGGTACCCGCACGGTAAAGTGCCACACATGATGCTGCGCCCCAGTCGAAGATGTTTGCTGCGAAGGGAGGTCAGCAAGGAAGGGCTGCATACATATGAACTGCATGATCTTTGCATGTAACAGCCAAAGGCCAAATTGGCACAAGTCCACGTGTCAAAGTGAGCACACACCCATATCCGCAATCTGCCAGTACCAGCTTGGCCCCATCCATACCAGCCAGCGCGCCCTCCACCAGTGCGAGCCACCGCGCCTCTGCACCACCCTCGAGCGCGTCCAGTTCCGCCAGCAAGTCGGGAAGTACGGCCAGTGCCGCGGCACTCTCGCGCTCCTTGTCCATCCTGCAAATACCAGTCGATGCGGTTAAAGTGGCTAATGTGCAAGAGCGAGTGACAGGAAGGCATGGCATCTACGAGCACACACCAATTATGGCACCCTAAAAGGACCCCATCACGGTCAACTAAGAGCACACACCCACTACAGCACCTTCAAAAACAATATCCATTCTCCGCAGGTCCGCCTCCGTTGGCCACAGTACGCACCTGTACACGTCATCGAACCCAAACTCGCGCAGGCACTCCTCGCGCATCTCAAACAGCTCAGCCACACCCAGTGCTCCGTAAGCACCCGGCTCTGCCCTGAGCTTTGCCAGATGTGCTGCAAAGGCCCTGCTCAATGAACGCCCGGATGCAGATGGCCAGTTAAGTACCAAGTAGCACACACGTTCAGGTGTACACCAGGCACAATGTTTGTTCATAGCCACGACAGGATCCCATCCGCATGCAGTACAGCAGCCAGGCCCACCTTCCAAAGGCTGCTGCACGACGTTTGGCATCATCACTACCGCCTGCACTTGCTGCTGCTTTGTCCAAAACTGTGGGTATCTGTAACTCGAGCACATTCAACCACCACCTCCACTCCTCCTCATCACGTGCAACGTCAAGGGTGTTGGGTTCATACCTAGGGGTGAAAGTGGCCAGTAGCAACAACAACAACAACAATGTCAAGGGTGTTAGGTTCATACCTAGGGGTGAAAGTGTCCAAAGTAGACTATACCACAGTGAACGTTTACTCCAAAACCCAGTGATGACGTTTACAAGAACAAACTGACGTCAGGGCATGCATTTGGTGTGCATAACAGTGTGCATAACTCACGAGGATGGGTCGGCCAACAAGGGGAACACATCTGATGATGGCGAGTAGTGCAGCACACCCACGTGAAGTGCCATGCGCACAGCTGGTGACAGTGGCTGGTCGCTGGTTGTTGTTCGCTGAACTGCAGCATATGACTGGCTCCTAGGTCCAGGACCTCCACTATCAGGCATGCACGGCGTTGCCAACTCAGCAGGTGGCCTGTCCAGGTTGGCTGTGGCTGCCCTGCCCTGGCTGAGGCATGCATTGGCCTCCTGCTCCTGCCCTGGCAGCTGTAGGCCCCCCAGTGCTACAAACTTTTCGACCTGCATGATGCACCAAGGCACAGAGCTTCACGTTGCAAGTTTTGCAAGCGTACAGCTGTGCCCACACACGGGTTTGCTCCCAAGCATGCTGGATGCATAAATGCCCCATCGCACGTACCCACGATACTTTTTCGTGTAGACCTCCAATGGCTGGGCCAACTACCTGCCCGCACCACGGTGCACCCATACTGAAGCGCTCCACAAAGCGTGCGCGTACCTGCAAAGAAGCAACCCCATGCCTGTTGATGCAAGCATCACAAGTGCAGGGCAGCTGGACAACAGGTGTGCAGTTTACACAGTCTTGAACCTTCTTAACGTTGGTAAGCACCTTGCGCGCCTGTGATGCGCCTGCAGTGGTCCGACCAGGGGGGGTCATTGGGTGCACGGTGAGGAAGGCCCCAACAGCCCCCAAGAAGCCCTCGTGACGCAGAAACATGGCCGCCATCTCACCCTGCAACCGTACAACATGTGTGACACTTGCATACATTACCAGCCAAATGTCATTCGGAATTTGGCAGTATCGTGATGATGAACAAGCACGGACTTCAATAACAGCATACGGCATCAGTGGTGAATGCTGACCTTGGACCAGAAACGTATTGCATACGAGATGGTATCCATTGTGTAGGGGTGGCCACGTATGAAGAAGCCACCAAAGAAGATCCGCTTGATGTTGTAGCGAATAGCGTTCAAGTACGCGAGCTGGCCAATATTGTACGAAACCATGCGGCACAGTGCCATAGCCATGTCTGCAGGTTCGTAGTCAGACAGCTGTTTGTCCTGCGTGCAGCATGTGATGTGCCCACAATGGCAAGCAGTGTAATGTAACACCTGAATTGACAAGGCGACAACCGGTTAAGTGTATACCGTACCGTGATACCGTATAACCCATACTGCTTTCAAAGTTTTTGACAAAAATAATTAATTCAGCCGCGCCTTCAAAATTTCTGGGTAATAAATTACGGGTCTTTTAAAAAATTAAAAATTTACACAAACCGTGTGAGAAGGCCTTCAATCGGGATGTTTTTGGGAGTTCTCCCAGCTGGGCTTGCTGATATGGATCAACAGCCCAAGACCCCGGGTGCCAGGGGCCCGTTTGGGTCCGTCTGGCAGTACGTGAGGAAGCTGCTGGGCACCAAGCGCCCCGCTTCTGAAAGCCCTGAAACGAAAACAGCGATCGATGCCGCAGCTGCGGAACGCCGGAAGGCGCGCCAGGACAAGATGGCCGCAGAGGCAGCCAATGCTGCTGCTTCTCGCAGGCTAACGCTACTTAAAGGATGAGTGCTGAGTGGGAGCTGGTGACATGCACACGGTACATCTAAGTCACGCAGGCTGCAGGTCAATTCCAAGCCAAACATTTTTTATGTAATTAATTTCCAGTTGCTTTAAAAAATGGAAAATGCCGAGGACCTCAGCAGGCCTGTAAAAACTTTGAAAAATATATACTTTGTAAGCAGTATGGAATATCAAAGCAGGCAATCAGCCAAAATTGCACTGTGCACACACCTGGCTGATGACCTTGCCAAAGCTGCTGGCAATGGTGCTGGCAGACAGTCCGATGTTGCTGTAATCACGTCCTCCGTAGATGTCGCCCACCAGCATATCAACCTGCGGCAAGCACAATGCATGCACTGCCATCATATTATGCTGCAGTCAGGATGCTTTCTATTCATTGCACAGTCAACAGAACAGGGCAACAATACAGAACACGGAAAGAGAGCAACTGCACTGCTACGCGGCATGCCCTACATTCGAATTGTCGCCTTTCATGCTAAGCTCCAGCATTTCATCAAAGTCCTTGCGCTGCGTCAGTAGATGGCACAGGCCCCAGAAAGTGCCACCGCCAAGGCTGCTGCCGCTCACACGCTCATACTGGCCCTCGCCTGACACCTTCACCATGCTCACACCAGACCCGATGTTGACCAAAAGATATGGGTACAGGTCACCTTCCTCTGCAGCATGCACAAAATACACACACATTTCCCGTGTGCAATGATACCTAAGCATAATGCCCTCACAACTCCACACACCATGGGGGGTGCATGGGTATGGGATGGCACATGAATGTACATGTGATGGTTCCACACAGGAGAACCTTCACAACATGACAAGCAGGACACTGCCAGGCACACAGCCACGGCTGTGACACAACTTGCCGTTTGTAGGCACAAACATGGGCGCATTGTTCTCAAAGATGAATGCCTCATGTGTGATTGCCTTGAGCAGGAAGTTGCACCCTGCCACCAGGCACGCCATCTCGTCTTCCTTCTCAAGCACCACACCCAGCCGCTCCTTAAACAAATCTGCGTACTTGTATGCGCCGCCACCTGCAACCATAGGCATAGTGCTGGAGCATTGGCACGCTACAAACGGCAAGGTATGCGCATGTACAAGCGCATAGCGATCGGCAGCCAAGCAGCTGTGCTTCAAGGCACAAGTACGAAGCCGAGCGCTGATAGGGCGCAGCCTGCACTTGTCTTGATTTGAGCACCAGCGGCACCTGTAGCTTTCACGCGCATGTCCTTGGCACCGTTCCGGCCCTTGAACCGATGCAACCCCTTGGCTTCGATGAAGCGTATGACATCTTCTACACGCGAGCTCTCAAACTTGACAAAGTGCAGCCTTCCTGCGCACATGAAGATGACATGCAGTTTACCATGCATTTCCAACGCTCATGTCCAAGATGTGCCTTTGCCGATGAAAATGGAGGCACCTCTGGCTAGGGCGGCTGCAAGTGCCAGCCTAACATGAAGTTATCTTCTAGTATGTTAAACCAGTGTCGCGGCAGGCATCCATGCGCTAAGCACTGGCGTACGATGCAACACTCTTTGTGCGCAGTTCAGTTAGCTCAATGCAGGAACCCCACGTGCCTCCCAGCCAAACCCATCATGCAGCTGCATACCATGCGTGTTGCAGGCCGGCCATGCATGAGCACAGCGTGCGCACCTCCACGTGATGAGCCTGGACCTGCAGTGGGTGAAGGGCTGTGCGCCTCATGGCCTTGTGGGTCTGGTGAGAAGTAAACAAGCTTGATGAGGGAGCCTCCAATGTCCAGTGCAATGTGACTGACATACTCGGCATCCTGGTTGGGCAACTCGATGCTTGGGGCAGGCTGCATGCGCCCATCTGCATGGAACACATCACCATGCTACAAGCTGACTGGGCAACCCACTTCACCGACGATAAGCCCCAAGGGCACGCTGGAAAACAACCAGATTAATGCAACTGGAGACCTAACGCTCAGTTGTTGACAGGCTTGGAGCATGAGATGGCTCCGGGGCGTTGCACACCTGGGTTGTGGGATGCGTGCTCCGTGATAGCAGCACCCGTTAGATCAAGGGCGCTGCCCTCCGCACCGTCATCCAGTGCACGTTGAGTGTTTGGATCCATGACAGGTTTCTCAGCAGCACAGCCTACCTGCCTATCAAGTCATGATCTTGGCCATACTAGAACAAACTAATGTCCAGGTAGGTACGTCTGCCACGGTCAGTAATCCATCATGTGCCTTCTTCGGACAACGTCGGAGAGTTTAAACCTGAAATCCAGATGTGCTGCAGTATCGGGTTGACAGATGTCTCGGCGGTATCGCAGCAGTACAGACGACGAGTTGTTTGGCCTCACATTGCATGACATACGATATTATAATCCTAAACTCGATGATGTGGCGTAACATCATGCCAGGACAAGCCTGTGCTCCACAAGCACTTGAGTTCATCAGGTGCAGCACTCAAGCCGGCATGTGCTGCATAGGACGCTAATGGGGCCTGTGCCTTGACCAGATCCTTCCCATTGAGGACAGCTGGTGCTGCTCTGCATGCTCTGGTATGTATGGTCAGCCAGATTTCCATGAGCTGTTGCGTGCTGCTGAAATCAGTTCTGCTTCATTATGGACGCACGTCCACAGACGCGCATCCACACCCTCATGTCTGAGTGCATGTGCAGTACCTTGCAATGCGCATTGTGAACAACTGTTTGCCACTGCACCAGATTTTGCAGTAAACTAAGGGCAAGCGGACAAGATATGCATTTATGTACGTGGGCCGCTCGAATGCCTAGGGTGGTTGTGGGCGTGTAGCTGGCAAGAAAGGTGTGTGCTGTGGCTCAAGCATTGCTTAGAGCTTAGCGCTTGGTTCCGTTCAGGCATGCCTTTTCATTTCCTTCGGAAGAGTAAAATGTGGGACATCCAACTGATGTTTTGCCGTCATCCTCTTTATTCTTTGCTGGGGTTGTCGCAATTGAGTGTGGGACTGATATAGAAGCACCGCGAACCTAAAGGAAGAGCGTGTGAAATGCAGCTGCAAGCCCACACCCACGGGCTGCAGAAGCTCGGCAGCCATGCCCCTCGCGTGCCCATGGCGCCGCCTCGCCCTCTTCTGCAACCCGGCAGCGCGGTCGTTCAGTGCAGCCTCCCACGTGCATGTGCTGGGCGTAAAGCCCAGCATGTGGTGGCCCAAGCCACAGCAGCAGCGACAACCACGCCGCTGCCATGGCAGGTGGCCATGTCTGAGGTGAAGAAGCGCCGCGACATCAAGAAGATCATGATCATCGGAGCTGGCCCCATTGTGATTGGTCAGGTGCGGGACGGCATGCAAGCTTGTCAGCGCATGGCCACGCAGGGATCGAAGAATTGCAACTTGCGCGCAGGCCTGCGAGTTCGATTACTCCGGCACGCAGGCGGTCAAGTCGCTCAAGTAAGTTGATGGGTCACTAACAAGGGTTCAGAAGTTGGACGATGCAACGCGTTGGGCCACGGTCGCGATGTTGAGAACTATACTGTTTGCCACCATTAATCTGCAGGAAGGAGGGATACACTGTCATCCTGCTCAACTCCAACCCCGTAGGTTTCAAAGGCGCGGTTTTGCATTTCGCATGCTTGCCATTCAGTTCTTCGTTGGTTGCTGGATGCATGCCACACGTCGCGCCTGCAGTTTGCCGCGTGCCGGCTGTAACATGCTAAACATGGCATGGCTGCTGCATGAATGCTGGTGCAGGCCACGATCATGACAGACCCTGGCATGGCCGACCGCACCTACATTGGCCCGATGACACCTGAGTATGCTGAACAGATCTTGGCAAAGGTACGTTGGGCCTGGATGGGGCCACAGCACAATGAGCCTGTTGCTGTAGAGCAGCCACATACGGATGACGCTTGTACTGAACATCTGAACATCTGAACATCTGAACATGTCATGGTCTTGCAGGAGCGGCCTGATGCTATCCTGCCGACCATGGGTGGCCAGACTGGCCTGAACCTAGCCAAGGCCCTATCGGAGGTTGGTACAGCAGACACTGCAATGCTGTGCTGCCCTTGCTGCATGCATTGTCCAGCGTTGCTGCAATTGATCAGGTATGGAAGGAGCACTGGTGCGAACCGTACATGTCATGCATGCACGTGGTGCACCCAGCGTGGCCTGCTGGACAAGTATGGCGTGGAACTGATCGGCGCCAAGCTGCCGTCCATTGATCGGGCTGAGGACCGCGAGCTGTTCAAGCAGTCCATGAAGCGCATTGGCCTGAAGGTATGCTTGCGTATTAAGATTTAGGCTGTGCCCACCTGCATGCTTCATTAAGTCCTGGTGCGCAACGTGCATCTGCCTGTTGAGCTGGCTGATACGCCCTCACTCCAGCGCCTGGCATGCTGTGTGGCTGTCAATACATGATGTGCAGGTCCCTGCCTCCGGCACTGCAAACAACATTGAGGAGGCGCTGCAGATAGCTGCTGAGATTGGCCGCTACCCCTTGATCATCCGGCCTGCCTTCACCTGTGGTGGTACTGGTGGTGGCATTGCGTACAACGTTGATGAATTCAAGCAGATTGTGCAGGAGGGATTGGACGCATCTATGACCAACCAAGTGCTGGTGGAGATCTCCCTGATTGGATGGAAGGAGTACGAGCTGGAGGTGATGCGTGACCTTAATGACAACTGCGTCATCATCTGCTCCATTGAAAACGTGGACCCCATGGGCGTGCATACTGGTGCGTGCTGTGACAGGGCCACGAATGTGCAGTTGTCAGACACATAATCACACATTCGCTAGGCTGGTGTTGGCGGGTTGAGGATGCAAACCAGCTGGTGGGTTAGATCGCGGTTTACTACAAACCAAATGTTTGCTGCATGCGCTGCTGCGCAGGTGACTCCATCACCGTGGCTCCTGCCCAGACCCTGACAGACAAGGAGTACCAGCGCCTGCGTGACGCTGCTGTGGCGATCATCCGTGAGATGGGTGTGGAGTGCGGTGGTTCCAATGTGCAGATGGCCATCAACCCTGATGATGGTGACATGATTATCATTGAGATGAACCCCCGTGTATCCCGGTCATCTGCCTTGGCCTCCAAGGCTACTGGTTTCCCAATTGCCAAGATGGCCGCCAAGCTGGCTGTGGGCTACACCTTGGACCAGGTGTGAGCTAGTTGGCTGCTTGGCAGTGCACACGAGCGGAACACTGGTTGTGCGACATTTATGTCCCGTCATTGTGGCGGACGTTCAGATGAGGGCCAAAGGCATGGGAGAAAAGTAGTTGAGAATTGTTTATGGTGGTGGGTGCTTAGTATGACAGCTTCTCACCTATGCTGTCGCACATGTGGCTTGCTATTGCAGATTGCCAACGACATCACCTTGAAGACCCCTGCCTCGTTTGAGCCCTCCATTGATTACGTTGTCACCAAGGTGCCGCGTTTTGCATTCGAGAAGTTTCCCGGCTCCAAGGCTGAGCTGACCACCATGATGAAGTCCGTGGGCGAGGTCATGGCTATTGGCCGCACCTGGCAGGAGTCCATGCAGAAGGCCATGCGTGGCTTGGAGACTGGGCTGGATGGCTGGGACCTGCCTAAGAACTACAAGCGCTTACCCAAGGAGGAGATGCTGTTTAAGCTGCGTGTGCCCAACCCTGACCGCTTTACATACATGAAGCAGGCGTTTGAGGACGGTCTGTCTGTGAGTGATCTTTACGAGCTGACCAAGATTGATAAGTGGTGGCTGGAGCAGATGAAGGAGCTGCATGACATCTCCGTGTGGCTCAAGACCAAGAAGCTTGCAGATCTGGACAAGGAGGACTTCCTGGAGCTGAAGAAGCGCGGCTTCTCTGATGCCCAGATCGCCCGCAGTGTTGGTGAGCAGTATGGGACGGTGATGAGTTTGGGTGCAGGACGAGCTGCTCTACTGGTGCAGGATGAGCTGCTCTACTTCAATAGGGAGGCTGCAACAGACTGCATACTCGCGCAGGCTGAGAAGCGGCAGATGACATGTGTATTCATCCTGTTGTACTCATGATGACTGGACACTGGTGCATGTGCAGGTTCCAACTGGATGGACGTGCGTGCTGCGCGCAAAGCGATGAGTGTGGAGCCCAGCTACAAGCGCATTGACACTTGCGCTGCTGAGTTCGAGGCAAACACGCCCTACATGTACAGCTGCTACGATGGTGCTGATGAGTCTGCTCCCACCAGCAACCGCAAGGTGCTCATTCTCGGCGGTGGCCCCAACCGCATCGGCCAGGGCATTGAGTTCGACTATTGCTGTTGCCACGCATCCTTTGCCCTGCGCAAGGCTGGCTTCGAGACCATTATGATGAATTGCAACCCTGAGACTGTGTCCACGGACTACGACACCTCATCCCGCCTTTACTTCGAGCCCATCACACTGGAAGATGTGCTCAACGTCATTGACAAGGAGCGGCCTGAGGGTATCATCGTGCAGTTCGGCGGCCAGACACCTTTGAAGATCGCCACGGCGCTGGATGACTACCTCAAAAAGCACCCCCTGCCTGCTGCTGGCGGTCAGGGTAATGTCAAGATCTGGGGCACCTCACCCAACTCCATTGACATTGCTGAGGACCGCGACCGTTGGATGGAGCTGCTTACCAAGCTCAACATCCGCCAGCCTGCTGGTGGCAGCGCACGTTCTGAGGCTGAGGCATTTGAAAAGGCGCGGAAGCTGGGGTACCCTGTCATGATCCGCCCATCATACGTGCTGGGTGGCCGCGCTATGGAAATTCTGTACAATGACGAGGACCTGAAGCGGTGAGCACGGGGGTTGGGGGAGTGGGGCAGCCTGCGCAGCAGCAGTGGTTGAATGTGACGGCGCAGTGAATCTTAATGCAGGACTGGCCTTTCGCGAGGTGGTTGCACAGCAAAGCAGCAGTGGCAGCATACTGATAGTTTAAAAGGGTTTGATTATTTGACGATGCTACCTGCCCCTTCCCCACCCCAGGTACGTCACATTTGCCGTTGAGGTAGACACCGACCGGCCTGTGCTTGTGGACAAGTACCTGGACCGCGCTGTGGAACTGGATGTGGATGCATTGCGTGACAAGGACGACAATGTGGTAATCGCTGGCATCATGGAGCACATCGAGCAGGCAGGCATTCACTCAGGCGATTCCGCCTGCTCCATCCCCACCCAGACATTATCGCCTGAGGTGCTGAAGACCGTGCGTGAGTGGGTGATCAACATCGCCAAGGAGCTCCAGGTCGTGGGCCTGATCAATATCCAGTTTGCAGTCCAGGACAACATCCCGTACATCATCGAGGCCAACCCTCGTGCTTCACGGTAATTGCGCAGCATCCCAAGCCTGCTTGGCAAGCAGGACATGCAGCATAACAGGGCTGGGATCCTTGTCTGCCGCTGCAAACCTTTCGACACTGCATTGGTAGTGCGCCGCAAGCCGCCGAAACACATTGTCCTGCTAGATACATTGCTGAGCTGCAGCGCATGCAATTGCTTGCTATGTGCAGCACTGTACCATTCGTGGCCAAGGCTGTAGGCCACCCCATTGCAAAGTACGCGTCCCTGCTAATGGCTGGCAAGACTCTGAAGGAGGTTGGGCTAACAGAGGAGCCGCTGCCAAAGCATGTGGCAGTCAAGGAGGTGGTGCTGCCCTTCCGCAAGTTCCCTGGCTGTGACACGCTGCTGGGCCCTGAGATGCGTTCTACAGGCGAGGTGATGGGCATCGACGCGGACTTCGCAGGCGCGTTTGCCAAGGCATCTATTGCCGCGGGCATGAAGCTGCCCACTCGAGGCGGCAAGATCTTCCTCACTATGAACGACAAGTACAAGAAGGGCATTGTGGATGTGGCACGTGACCTTGGGAACCTGGGCTTCGGTCTGGTGGCAACAGGGGGCACAGCCAAAGCATTGCGCGATGCAGGCATCCCATGTGAGGTGGTGTTCAAGATACATGAAGGACGGCCCAACCCTATTGATTTGATCAAGAACGGCGAGATCTCACTCATCATGCTCACATCTTCTGGTGATGAGCTGGATCAGAGGGACGGCAAGGAGCTGCGTCGCCTGGCGCTGAGCTTGGAGATTCCCACTGTCACCACGTTTGCTGGGTGCAAAGCCACAGCAGCTGCTCTGCGTGCCATCCGATCAGGGCCGCTTGTGCAGACACCAATCCAGGACTATTTCCCTGGCTACAAGGACGACAGCATGGACATCATCCTGCAGTAACCTCAGACAGTTGCGCCTGTACTGACACAAATGAACCCATGTGGGCAGTTGATAGGCAGCAGGAGAGCAGGTCAGAGCAGTCTTGCAATGTACTCATTGCAAGCTCCAACTACTGTTGACGAAGGCTGATGTACATCAAACATGCATATCTGAGGAGAGAGGGTTGATCGGGACCTGTTCATTGTTTCATCTGACATGTTCAAACTGTCCTGGGATGAAGGATGACGTCTGGAGAGCACACAGCTGTGCAGCCAAGTGTTGCGCTGCGTTTGTAACCTGAGTATGGTTGCATCCGTTTTGCAGTGATTACTTATGTAGTTGCCCGTGCCTCGTGCACAAAGTCACCACTCAGCCCCCCCGCCTTGGCTTCCAAACGCACGTTTGAAATCACAATGTCTTTGGACACCGCCTTGCACATGTCGTACACAGTCAGTGCAGCAACAGTGGCTGCAGTCAGCGCCTCCATCTCAACGCCTGTTTGTCCAACTGTGCATGCATGTGCCTTGATGTGAATTGCGTACAGTGGTGCGTCCAGCGCCAGGTCCACATGCACCTGAAGTTCAGGATAAGCGATGGACACCATGGCGTATGGATTCTGAATGGCTGATGCATGTGTGGAACTATCACATGCAACTCATGAAAGATAAAGATACAAATCAAGCCAGGACATGCAACAATGTGCTGCATGGGCATATTCACCCAGTTCAGGGAGGCATGACGAACCTTGCTGAGAGGGATATTGTGGCACAAAGGAATCAGTGATGACGTGTGCTTGGCGCCCATGATGCCTGCCAGCTGTGCTACTGCCAGCACATCACCCTTTGAAGCGCAGTTGGCTGCCACAAGCTGAAATGCCCGGGCTCCAAGCATAACACTTGCTGACGCTGTTGCTGTTCTCCGGGAGGATGGCTTCTGCAAGCTAGCATGTAGCACAAACAGCAAGCAGCCCTTACGCCACCAGCATGTCATAGTTTAAGAATGGCACAGCACACCAGCCCCACTTGCCTCAGAAACATCCACCATTGATGCCTTTCCGGAAGAGTCAATGTGAGTTAAACTGCTGCTCGGCCCGCTGCTGGGGTTGAGCGCACGTTCTGCGGAATGCACAGTGAACATAACATAACAGCGGCATATCACAGCTTTCAGCTGGCCTGAAACTGCTGTGCATGTGCCATGCCATCAGGTTGAGTCCTAGCTTCAGGTCACCTGAACGCTGATACATAGCCAGCCCATAGAAGCTGTAGGGCTGATGAAGTATGGAGAAGGAACCCAACTAGAGCTACAGAAACCCCAGACTTGCACAGAGTCTACGCCATACTACAGTGACTGCCCCACTACAACGACAGAAGCCCCAGTACAGTGAAGGTGTCTCCGGTGAAAGGCAAGCACCCTCAGCCATGCGGCATAAGTTTTTATCCCACCTGGGCCATGCGGCTGCAGCAAGGTGGCCTGGTCAGGTACAACTGCTCGAGCTGATGTGTCATCCTGGTGCATCATCCCAAACAACTCATTCAGCTCCTGTGGGGATGCCAACTCCTCATTAGCGCATGGACTGGTGCGCCATCACCTTCAGCACTTAGACAGCCTGCGTCAATTTTACCTGGTTGACAGCGTCCAGATCGTTGCGTGCCATGGATGTGGCATATTTATGTGCCTGTGCAGCATGCACGTGCATACTGTGTTGCATCATGCGTACTAGCTGCAAGGCCTTCATACTGAAACCCCAAACATGCCTTACCGGCGCAGCAAATGCCAAGGCTGCCCCAGGGGAGTCCTGCAACCCTCGGGTCAGCCAACGCAGCAAGCCAAGGCGGAGCAGCATAGTGATTCGCGTTTGGAGGATAAGCGAAGCCTCTGACTTGACTATGTTATGCTGGTGCCCCACTTCGCATCACGCATCACCAACGCAAGCCTTCCAGCTAGAATTTACATCGGTAACCCAAAACGGAAGGTTGAAATCTGCACATATTCTCACTGTACCTTCCTTGTATCTTCACTGTACTATTTTGCCCCCCCAGTGGGTCAACACCTCTTGAATTATGCGTGAACAATAGCATTACCAAACGCGACCTCCCACTACGCTCACAGCTAGCAGCAGACCTAGGTCAACAAAGGCTCATTTCTAGCAGGACCAGGCAGCACGCAACATGGTCTGGAACTATATTCCCGGACCAAATATTGCCCTGTGTGCTGAGGGCATCAACAGACGAAACAGCCGAGCTACAGGAGGTCTGCAGTGCGTTGCTGCGACAACCAGCGCTCCGCAGGCCAGTGGCTCGGACAAGTGCGCGCATTAGAGTCGCGTTGGACCACACGAATCTCCAAGGCAGCTCGCGCATATGATTTCATTGGGGCATGCATTCTTCAAGGTTTGTGAACTACTGTCTATAACCAGATGTGCAAATGAATGGATGCGCCAACCACCGCCACACGCAGGTGGGCCACATCTGTCAGCATGCGCAGGCGATACCCAGAAGGGGCCTCCTACGAGGCATGGGTGAGAGCGTGAGACTAAACAGGTTGCAGTCCAGAGATGTAAACACTGCAAACTGCTCACTTCCACCTGTACTGCCTCAGTCCAGTCTGCACACTTCTATGCTGCGCAGAGAAACTGCGCAGCAAATCTGCAGGTTCACCCAAACAGGGCCTTGGCAGAGGGTGATGCAGATGGAGGCAGTGGTGCGACCTGCAGCGTGAACTTAACCCATGCTGCCGTAAGCTTTCCTTGTGTTGACAGTTAGTGCCCACATGCCTGCAGCTGGGTACGTGCTGGAGGCAGGTCTCAACCCCTCAGACAACGCCACGCTGAAGCCGTCTGTTCAAGTGTTGCCACATACAACTGTTGAGGAGCACCTTCAGTCAGCTGCGCGTCCATCCGCTAGCACTGGGTGGCGCTACTACAGCCCGGTGAGGCATGTCGTGCAACAAGGCAGTGCACCATGTTTGTGTTCACATGCAGTTGCAAGGCAGTGAGGCACCCTGCCTCCCTTTCTTTTGCTGCCCACAGGTTGTTGCACCTGTACCTGCATATGGCATGCAGGTGAGCAGCGCGTGTCATGTATCCAGGACCTGCAAATGGAAACATCACTGCCAGCCAACGTCGTGTCATTCCTGCTTGCTTTGCTGCTTGATGACATCCAGACGTTGACAAAACATCTGGCTGCACTGACATGCACACAGCTGCCGGTGGCGAAGTCCACCAAACCTGCAGAGGAAACCGAGACGCTGGTTGCAAAGATGTGTGAGTGGGCTGGTCCGTCTTTTGCTAACTACACTTGAGCTCTGGAGGTCTTGATGCAATGCCTGCATGCGCAGCTGCTCTAGTAACTCACAGTGCAACGACAAATCATGCACTCTGCCCATAGTCACTGTCCTGGCCACCATCAGTTGGCTTGCAACAATCATGACATGCCGCTGTTAAAGGCACACCAGAACCTCTGCAGCAAGAATAATAGTCATAACTTTTGTAACACTGTACAGTAATATTAGTACTGTTGGTATTCGTGTCTGATGTTGTTGTTGTTGTTGTTGTTAGTGTTAGTGTTAGTGTTAGTGTAATAATAATATTCTGTTTTGTTTTATTATTATGTTTATTGATCTTAACACGGCGTTTCACAGATGATTTTGCATGCCGAAGCCTGACAACCATGAGCTAAACACCATCACTAGAGGTCCAAGTCAGTCCTTTCTGACAGGCTTGGGCTTAGTCAGGCTACAAGACCCAATGTGCCGTTGCCGGTTGGTCTGCTGCCGGAGATCAGCCAGCTCGCTGTGGCGGCTGAGCTGGAAAGCTGTGGGTGGGGCTGTGGGGTGGCGGGGAGTGTGCGTGCTCTAGGAGGGAGTAGTGTTGAAGTGGGTGGCGGGGAGTGTGTGTGCGGTTGTCAGGAGTGTCGCAGTGATTGCGCGCACTTGCGCGAGTGTATGTGCAGTGGATGATTGGCATTGTTGGAGAATCAGGGTGTGGCTGTCGTCAGGGTTGTTTTACCGTACTAGAATGCTACTCTTCAGGCTTGAAGCAAACAGGAAAATGACCATGACAAAGGCAGTTACTCTGACACCATGTTGTCGTGGTTGGTGTCAATCCCAGTACAGGTATCAGTATTGATCCAGTTACACCCTAAGCCAGTCAAGGGCTTCTAGGTGGCAAACCGGCATATTGATCTTGTTCTTCTTGTTGGTTAGTTGCGGTAGTTGATTAACTTACTGCAACCATCATCATAACAGACGAAGGGGTTGTGAAAGTATGCACAGTATGAGATAGTCTGAGCATGGTTGCACCAACCATCAAACGTCATGGTTTGTAACCAAGCCAAGGTTGATTCACTGCCCTTTCCCCTGATTGCAGATCAAAAGCTGGGCCTAATGCGCGACGCTGACAGCAAGCTTGCGGCAGGTTTGTGAGGCTGTATCGTCAACCAGTCCATGTGCAAGCAACCCCGCTCCATGTATGGTACATATTGTCGGTATACCGTATCATCATCTGTCTGAGCGGTTAACCAGCGACATATCTTCGCATGTGAATTTATGGTCGTATCTCCACAGGACTGCAAGAGCTACTGGATGACGACGTGGAGTGTGATGCAGGGACTGGGAAGCATCGGCCTGGCCTTGAAACGGCCTTACAGCAGAAGAAGTGAGTAGACACCTTGACAACTCAATGCATACACGTGTGCTCTGCTCATTCATGCAATGGCTTACTATGCAAAAGTACGGTACTTCAAATGGCTTACAAAGTACAGTGCTTCATTGCTTGCAGGCCAAGTTGGGCACCGAAGTACAAAATTGTGATCCAGCAACTAGCCAGCCAAAGGCCTGAGCCCCAAGGGAATCGGCTGCGCCATGCAACCATGAAGCTC
The DNA here is from genome assembly GCA_004335575.1 of Haematococcus sp. NG2. Lineage (NCBI taxonomy): Eukaryota > Viridiplantae > Chlorophyta > Chlorophyceae > Chlamydomonadales > Haematococcaceae > Haematococcus > Haematococcus sp. NG2. The sequence goes on along the minus strand of QAXD01000152.1, from coordinate 35,033 downwards.
ACACAGCCACAGGCCTCCATGTCTGTTGGGACACGCGCTTGGCCCACAGGTGCGTTGTGTCATCATGATACGCGCAAAAGGTCGTGAAAGCAGGCAAACGCGGTATGGTTTGCTGGGGTGCAACAAGCTCATCACACCAGCTCAAAAATTCCCCGCACAGTCCCGAATACCGAGCTTACACGCGAATGGCTGAGGAAGTGAGGATGATATCTTGGATGTTGACACTGGCAATAGACATGGACTGTAGTTGCCTACCAGTCATTGAACATTACAGGGTGTATCACAGCTGTCAGATGCTTGTCACAGCCTGACAAATGCTGTGCATGATCCACACCATCAGGCTGAGTCTGAGTCTGTGCCTATTTTTCAGGTCACCTGAACCTGACAACTAGCCAGCCCATCAAAACTGTAGGGCTGTTGTAATAAAGCATGTAGGAAAACAAACCCTGCAGCTGTGGGGCCACCCCAGCGCCACATGGAGCCTATCAGTCATACGTCGAGCAATATAATGTGCTGTAGTATGTACCGGGCGGGAGTATGTACTGTACAGTCTTAATTTACTATGCCCACCGTGACAAATCGTGTATACAGCAGTAGCAATACTGCAGCGTTCCACAGATAGTTTCTTGGTTTGCAATCCAGAGTTTGACTGCCGCTCATTATAGTACCACTTATACTATGGGCCATAATAACAGTAGATAGTATTAGTAGTAATAATAATAATAATAATAACAACAACAACAACAATAACAAAACGGCGTTTCTCATATGTTTCTCCATGCCGGAGCCTGACCAGTCCGTCAAGGGTGTCTGAACTCACCGCAACGTTGTGCCAAAGCACATGCAGGGCTCCGTGAGTATGGGCCAAATTACACTCCAGTTCCACCTGGCAAGCCACAGCAAACAAGCAAACAAGCAGCATCATGCCAGCCTCAAGCAGCAGGGCGAGTGACTGTGGCAGTGGCCAAGACAGCAGCATCCAAGACAGGTTGCAATGTGGCCAGAGGCAGAAAGGCGCAGTCGATTCATGAACAAACCAGGCGATTGCGCACGCAACAGCAAGACCAGTCACCTGTGCCGCCTGCGCCTTTGCGCCCACCACTGCCAGCACTGCCAACAGAGCCCTGGATGCTGCACCTTCAGCCGCCCGTGGTGCAATCTGCGTGTTCTCTTGGTATTCGCTCACCTGGGAAGCCCAGCCTGGTATCCAGCACCAAGACTCCAGGTGACGGCCTTGCTTACCCACAGCCCACTGGTTTAATCGGCAGCGTCACTGGTTTACTCACCGAAACAACGCAGGCGCACCAAGTGAGTGGCAGTACTGAAAATGATATCCCAGCACAGCAGGACCAACAGGGAGCGGAGCCATCTATTGTAGCAATGACACAGACAGAATCTGCTGTGTTCAGTGGCAAGTTTGCCGAGAAGGCCGTGCAAACAGACTCTGTTAAGGACGCGTGGCAAGACATGCGGCTGCCAGCTGCATGGCCACACAGTGCTGCCTCTGCACCAGTGCCAAACGGACACGTGCAGGCAGCAGCGCATTCAACTGCCCCCCCCTTCATCACCATCCCCACAGCTCCAGCTGCACTAGCAGCCTACCCAGCTGCCATGCTTGATGACGCACTGCTACTGGACACCCCATCACTAGACGCATCGTCTGCCGACTTAGCAGAGCTTGAGCGGCTTGTGGCAGAGCAGCACGCAGAGGTGGGTGCACAGCTGCTTGTTCACTTGTAAACATGCATACGAGCTATGTATCATTTGGTGCGTGCCAATTGCGTGACTCAGAAGTCAATGTGTGACGTGAGATGTGTTGTCGGTTCACTTGCAGCTGGTCGCTAAGAAGATCCTGCCGTCTGATTACCTGGGATTGGGCAACTTGCCAGATGCGCGCAACATGCCCGAAGCACAGCTGCTAGCTGCACCCTCCAGCTCATCCTCACTATCATCATCAGGCTCATGGGACTGGGAGCAGGAGCTGCGATCACTGGGTATCAAAATGTGACCAACACATTCTCCCATTACAGAATGGTAGTTACATGTTGATGTTGGTTCATGTACAATGTTCGTGGAATTCCTCATTATCGTTCCTCACTGGGACTTCAAAATTTATTCATCCACACAGCAGATCACCAAGGACCAAGGCAACAAAACTGACAAGCACGTTAATGTACACATGTAATGGTTTCACTGCTGGCCCTTCCCCTTCTCCTTCTTAAACTTTTCATACTCACTCGCCCAGATGATGGGCTTGCCTACTTGGGACTCGGGCTCCTACATGGAAGCAATGCAGCAAGAGAACGGGCCATTATTGTGGGTTGCAGGCAGCCAGCAGAACAAGGCACAAGACAGCAGACACTCAGCTGTGGCTGTTGCTGAAGGCCAACATGCTGTGTCGGAAACACACACCTTGCCGCTCAAGTTGAGGATCTGCAGTGCAGACACCACATTACCAGTTGTTTAACTGCTTATACTGCAGGCTACGAGAAGGCTAATGATTGAGGATATGCGAAACCGGCATGCTGAGGCAGTCTAGCGGGATGCATGAAACAGGGGGAATGAGACTAACATCACACGGCATGCTTGAGCTAATGATGCATGGAACAAATGGCAATATCCGCAGCCTACTGCAGCATACAGCAGCAGCACAATTCAGCATGGTTTGCCTCACCTTTGAGCCAATTTTCTTCAGCCCTGCAAAAGCATCCGTCTCATCAGGGTCGACCTGTGCGTGTACGGTGCATCAGCATCTGGGCACACAAACCAGACCCAGCGCTTCGCCCTTCACCCTGTATTGGTCAGACATGACAGTTGACACCAATTATGGCGTTGCTTGGAAAGACAACCCGATGATAATCAAGCAACTCACCCATCCATCATCAGAGTAGGGTGACCGAAGATCAAACCGTTCACCCTGTGTGCGAAATAATTGTTTCCAATTGTCGGTATGTGCATGTTGTCAGCTGCAGATGACCGGTCCTCAATAGCAGATAGATCATCTGTTGATTCACACCTCGTCATACTTCTTGATACCGAAGGGCAGCAGGGGCACAACAATGCGGCCATCAGCACCCGCATTTTCATCCTCCTTCTTTTGGTACGGCTTCCAATTCTTCAGGGTCTCAGGCATGATGCCTTGAGCGAGGAGGTCACGCTCCTACAGAACCGCGCAGAACAGCAGTGCACCAGCTGTGATGGATGGATCCTGCTGGTTGGTTTAATGTGCGCATCTAGCATCACCGCTCCTATCCACTGTTGCAACTGGGCCGTATGCTCTGGAAAACTCGCAAACTGCACGAACCTGCTTGCGCTCAGCTTTGCGAGCATCAACAGTCTCTTTCACCTTCTGGCGGCGCAAGTTGGCCTCCTGTGGCACACAAAACTACACAATCGTGTAAGCACTGTCTCCTATGCATGCACAGGTCATCGCAATCTAGGCGATCACCACAGCTCGGTACCGTACTCCAATGCGCTGAGCATCGCACCTGGATCAGCTCACCAGTCCTGCGCTTCTGCAGGAGCTCCTGCTGCTTTCGGAACGCCTCCTCCTGCAAACCATTCCACGTGATGTGAATTTAGTGTGCTCTTGCTTCTGCATGCTACTGCTACTCCTAGCATGGCTCACCCGTTCCTCCTCCTTGCTTGAGTCCTTCTTGCCCCTGCGCATCATACACAGAGCACACGCTTTCAACCGGATCCGGTGATGGAGATCCTCTGCTGAGGGGGGCATCCGCGATGCGAAGCGCACTTGACCAGGCCTCACCATCCGAACAACGCCTTGACGTGCACGGTTTGTGCGCGCCTGCATGACCTGGGGAGCTGGGCCCTGTGTGCGTGGGTTGGGCACGACAGCAATTCTACAGCAAGCTCTCCATATACTGCAAATTGGGCTCTCGTTTAATGCCCGGAAAACAGTGTTTGCGATGGCCAAGACCTACCTGCTTGAGCTGCTGGTACTAAAGCTGCTTAACTTGAGCGACATTATTTAACAATGCACATTAATTCCACAATACATGCAGCAGTCCCTACCTCTTTACCACACCAATTCTGTGAGACTGAAGAGCCCTGCCTTCCATAGAGTTGTTCTCTTTTCGACTTTGTGGTGGACAGAATGGCTGACGCTGACAAGAAGCGCACGTTCAGGAAGTTCACTTACCGTGGCGTGGACCTCGACCAGCTGCTGGACCTGAACACGGACCAGCTGGTGGAGCTGTTTCATGCCCGCGCCCGTCGTCGCTTCCAGCGCGGTCTGAAGAGGTGCGGCTTGTTGGCTATGCTTGGCTTCGGCGCGAAGACTGGGGCTGCACACATGGAGGAAGCACGCAGTCACAGATCGTGTATTGGATCTCCTTGCAGTTTGCAGCGGAGCATTGAGCCTGTTCACATGCGTCCATGCCAACAGCAGCCGGCCATGCAAACAGTGCAGCTGAAGTGAGCATAAGAGAGTGCACATCACGGCGTTGCGCAGGAAGCCCATGGCACTGGTGAAGAAGCTGCGCAAGGCCAAGAAGGAGTGCCCTGCTGGCGAGAAGCCCGAGCCCGTGCGCACCCACCTGCGCAACATGATCGTGGTGCCCGAGATGATTGGCTCCGTGATTGGTGTGTACAACGGCAAGACCTTCAACCAGGTGCGGGTCGAAAAGGAGTGGGCTGGTTGTGAAGTATGCATGCATGTGTCCATGTCAGGTTGCATGCAGTGCGTGCTCAGTGCAGTGTGCGCTGCAGCTTACCCAGCACCGGTGCGTTTCTTCCCAGCCTGTAAGGTTCCTTACTGGCAGCGCATACTGCAGCAGGTCATGAGAGACACACCAAGGCATCACTGGCATGGACATGTGTGCCATGATGCTGCATGCAGTGTGCATGAGCACAGGACTGTTTGTCTCGCGGCTGCAGGTTGAGATCAAGCCTGAGATGGTTGGCCACTACCTTGCTGAGTTCTCTATCAGCTACAAGCCTACCAAGCACGGTCGCCCTGGTATCGGTGCAACCAACTCCTCCCGCTTCATTCCTCTGAAGTAAATCAGGCACATAGCGCTCTGGGGGGTTTTGATGTTGTGCGAGAGCTTGGTGTAAATGATAACAAAAGTCGATTTTGCTGCAGACCGTCAATGGGGGTCAGCACGTCCTTTGGACCAGCATGTGGCTTCTGCTGAAAACTGGGGCAGCTGACAGGCATTCTTGATGCACCATGGAAAGGGCCACAGCTTGATGTGCTTAATTGTGTGTCAGCAGCTTGTGGGTGTCTGCAATCGTTGTTCATGGGCAGGTCCTGATGGATCAGCAAGGCAAAAACAAAAAAATCGCGCATGCTGTGCACATGATCAATCATGGCAAGGGCGGTGCCGGGCAGCCCATGCATTCAGATACTGCTGGCTGCCCATCTCTTTGATGCGTGACACAGCCCGTTTAAAGGCAAACTGCTCTTCTAGGCCACCAAGGCGAGCCTTGGCATCACTAACTGCAGAAGCAGTGGCTGCCACTGGAGCTACCCCGCCATCAGCCATGATGTTGCGACGTAGCCTGGACCCCTCCACAGCACCCTCAAATTGCAGCTGCGAGCATGAGCGCAGCACCACAGAGTGGAAATAGCATACCGTAATGCAGCTTCTCAGCATTGTGTAAACGGTGATGTTGCGCAGAAGGCACAATGAGGGCTGTTCATGAGATTCCCACCTGCTCCAGGTCTAAAATAGCCTCATACATCTCGCCGTTTCCTGGACCACCAAACAGGAGCGCAGGCTCTACAGCTGCACTTAGAATGACCCGTACTCGAGCATTGTACAATTCATCAATCAAGGTGATGAAGCGGCGAGCCTTGTCGCGCATTTGCATGTTCATAGCTGGCACCTGCAAACCAGCACGCTGGCGGTGGTGTTGATGTAGCTACTTTCCAAGGCACAACACAGCGCACAATGCATTGGGGCGCACAACATTGTCACTGGGGCAGCCAGCTGGCGGTAAGGCAAAACTGGACCTGAACTTACATGCGTGATCATGAGCGTGTGGAACCGAGAAGCAAGTGCAATGTAGTCAGTTGGACCCTTTGTTGTCGCGCACAGTGCATCAAAATCAAAGCGGGCGGCCCCACCAGCAGCGTGTGGTGCCTCCAGTGTGCGCCCAAAGGCAACAGGGACAACTACGGGGCCTCGCTGCGCAGGAGGCACCTCTGCACACAGCGCCTGCCACACCTGGTCGCAAGCATGCTCTGTGGCTGGGGTCAGGGGGTGCATGTACACTGGCACATGGCCTTGCACGAACCCACTGCCGTTGCTCAGCATATGTTCTCGGTAGTCCTTATCTGCACTCAACGACACCACCTTGCACCGCTGCTCGAGTGAGTGCACAAAGTGGTTGAACATGGCCTCGTGCAGCCCATGACGTGGCAGCTCCTGAGGGGACCGATTTGACGTGCAGACCTGTCCACAGTAAGCAGGCAGTACACCAGCAAGGATATGGGCAGGGATATGGGGGAAGGTCCCAAAGGTGCAGCATGCGCAGGCTCTGAGTCGTAACGCATCCAGTACAGGTATCCTCAGCCGCAGGACAATTAAGGCTGTGTTCAAAGATGCCGCATGACAATGCCGCGCACCAGCACACCATCGCCAAGGCCGTGCTCCACCAGCCCCTTGAGAACAACGGCACTGAATACAAAATGACATATCAGCACAATGGCACTGAATACAAAATCCCATAAGACACACCGGCAACAAGCTGCGCAAAGGCCGGAGGCAGCCTGTGGTGCCTGGGCTGATCAAGGAGGGCATCCAGTTTGGTGGCATTGCAGCAATTTAGCTGATATTGTAGCAGGTACCAAACGACCGTATGTCTTACCTGAATACATCAGACACCTGCATCTCGTCCAGGCACAAGACAGACACCTCAGGATGTGGGCTGGTGGGAGGTGGTTGTCCTGGGCCCCATGGCAACCCACGGATAAAGCCTAAGGTAGTTGCCGTGACGACTTGACTGTTGGCACCCGCAAGTTTCTTGGGGTCTATTCGACCCAGCTGTGCCAGCCTGCACTCAGCAGATGCAGCACGTGCTAGCCAGCATGGGTTACGTTTTTACGTTTATTATTACCCTGCCATGCATCTGACCATGCACCCAGCCTTCTGTGCAACTAAGTGCAGGTTCACCAACCTACCTTAGGTGCCGCCGAATGGCAAGCACTGCCTTCTTGGCGATGCGCTGTCGCACGGTACCCTCATCCCAGAACTTGAGAAAGCTGTTGTGATTGGTGCCAGCAACATGCCTGTGCAGCGCTTGGCGGACGTCTGGTGACTCCCGTGCTGTTTCGTCATCCTCTGAATTTTGTACATCCTGTCTGTCCTGGTCTTCCTGCCTAGGGTCGTCGGCTGTCAGGTGTATGGCTTCATTTGCCACCCGCATGTCCAGCGCATGCATGCGTGCGTTGAGCTCCACCATAGCTGCATTGAAATGTGCACGCCTGTGGTACTGGATCTCCACCTGTGCTGAGAGCTCCGCATAGAACATGTCCATCAGCAATGTCTTGCCACTGCCCACACTGCGACGAGGGAGCACTGCACTTATTTCTGGAACATGCAGCGGTTATCCTTTCACTGGGCATAAGGCATGAGGTCCACACACCTGCCACAGATGTACAGGCCTTTGGGCGCTGTCGGGGCAGCAGGAGGTGGGCCCAGCTCCGCCAGTACCTTGCGCTCACGCTCAGCTGCCTGCAGCTTGGCGCGTTGAGCAGGTGTCAGCGCCTGCTTGCCTCCCACCTCCAACTTGCTGTTGCTCAGCATGGTCTGCAATAGCCAACTGCGTGAAGCCCATGCTGGCTCTGCGGCTGCTTGCTCAGCTGCATGCCGTGCATTTGCTGCATCATCCTGTGCCGCGAGGACCAACAAGCGTGCCTGCCGCTCATCTGCGTACTTACGCAGTTCCACACGGTGCCGTGCAAGGTTCTCTGCATACACGCTCAACCTGCTGCTGAGCTGGTCCAGCTCAAGCGCAACACGAAACTGCACATGCACCAAGGCGCAACGTTTGTACTTGCAATGTGGTGCGACCACGCCCAATGCATGATAGTGATGCATCTTCTGCTTACCTGCCCCACATCATGCTGCAGCTGCCCCTGCTGTACCAACTGCAGCAGCCGCTGGCTGATGCGCCCTGTGCGCAAATCAGCAAACAACCTCTTCATGCACATTGTGCGGCTGTGATATGTGCCGAGGAGTGTGCAAGGGCCATGCTGCTTCCTTGGCCCACCTGCACCATCAGCTGTGAAGCATCTGGCTGTAAGCAGTTTGCATGAGGCATTGAGGTGTTGATGCACTTGGTGCTGCCTTCCAAACACACGCAGCATTCGTCTTCTCTGTTTCTTACAGCACACACAATATATCTTGTTCGTCACTGTGTTATTAACAACACCATCCTCTAAAATACACTTGAAGGATCAAGCACACCCAGCTACGGACGACGTTGCAGCGCTTGGAATTGAAGGAAAGCATGCAAGACGAACATGGTGCCTGTTACACCTCTACATCGATCGACCCGCGCAACAGTATCTGGGGCGCGTTACAGGGATGTTGGGCGTGAGGGTGACAGCAGGCAGTAGAAGGTGCCAGGTTAGCAGGGTGTACCGGCAGCAATGTATTGCCGAACTCAGGGCGAGCGAAGTAGAGCCTCACTGGAAATACAGGTAGTGCAATCTTCATATTCATAACTTGCACTTGCAAGCCAGTGGCAGTTGCACGGCATGCAGCAGCAGCTGTCGTTCCCATCCAAGCATATGTATGCAGGCAACAGCTGTATGCATCAGCAGCCAGCAGTGGGCAGATAGCCAGGTATGGCGCGAATGGCGCATGTGCCCATCATGCATCATGGGGCACACAGCATCATGGGCGCAGTGTTGCGACGATGCAGCAGCAACTCGCAGGAGAAATTGTGTCAAACGTGCACAAGAAAGGAAAAAAATGAGCTGTGTGCTCTCGTTGCAGGCGCTGGTTGACAGCAGTAGTCCCCGGCATAAAGCCAGCTTACACGCGAATGACCATGCTTTGCATGCAGTGTTCCAACACCACCAGCACATTATACGTATACTCCAGCACCCATGCGCGCATGTGCGCAGTTGCATTGCTTATGCTGGTGCACTCTGCTAGCCGTTCGCATGCTATCCAGCAGCTGTGCGCATCGGCGTTTGACCCTGCACGCACAGGGCAGCGCACGCCGGGCAGCTGTGCGCATTGGCGCTTGACCCAGCTGTGGCAGCGCACGATGCACTGGCATTTGACCTTTCAACGGCAGCGCACACTAGGCAGTACGGGTGCTGTGGCACTGGCACCCGAGATGAGAACCATTCACTGGCACCATCCCGTACTGATACAAAATCAAACCCAGCCCCGGATTACTCAGACCACAGCGCACCAGCACACGGTGCATCAGACCAGCTGCAGCTCGTCTGCGCAGCCCTCTTCCATCAGGGAGTGTTTCCCGCCTACTTCTGTGTCAGGGTGGGGAAGGACTGCCAAGCTGCAGGGTGGTATCAGAGAGCCTCAGAAGGGTACACATCTGCTTGGCCACAAGCTTCTTGCATTGGGACGCTTGTGCAACGCAGCTGGCCCGGGAAGAAGGCATCAGACAAGCGGTTGAACATCCCACATCAGCCATGCGAATGGGCCTTCACAGCCATCTGCGCCCAAAAGAGAAGTGGCAAGCCACAGGTGGAGGGCAGCACGTAGGTGTTTGTTCGCAAGTCTAGCATGCATGCATGGCACCAGATGGCAATAGCTGTGTGAAAGACCTGCATGCATGCAACCTGTGTTAATTGATTTCCTGTGTTGCTGTCAAAGCTTACCTGCTAGCATATGGTCTCATGCAGGTGTGGGGCTACGGGTATCTTTTGCCTGCTGCAGTCGAATGCCGAGGGGTATGGCCTGGGCCTTGATGTGCAAATCACCTTCATGTTCATGGGCATGTGCCGCCATAGCCCCAAGCACAAGGCACAGGTTCAGGTCCCAGCTACTTCTAATAGGATTTTCATGTCAGGGCACGAAGCAGTGGTTCGAGCCACACAGTGAGAAGTCACTGCTAACTTTGGGTCCAGGCCAGGCCAGGATGGTAGGTGTTACTGGGGTGAATGCCGGAAGGTCTTTGCCCGCCGCCAGACAGGATGGAGGGCCCCTGCGTGAAACATCTTCATTTGTCTGCCGCAACGTGCATTATTATTATTATTATTATTATTATTATTATTATTATTACTAGCGTGCAGCGTCCAGGGTTTGTGCAAGCATGGCAGCGAGTGCATGGAAGGGGACCACTGCATGCAAGTGCAGGTGGTGTGCACGGTCAGCAACCGTGTGTATGTACAGTACATATTAAGTACCATATGCCGCTGCGGCTCGTAGTTTACTGCTGCATTCTCATGTAGCAGTTGACTGATTAGTGTTGGAGCATGCAGCTGCTGCAGCATCACGTGGCATGGAGCTAGCAGCCGTGGCTGCATCAGATAGACGTGAAGCCAGTGCCTCTAGGAGCAACCAGCAGTTGCTGCATCTGCACCTCTGATACAGATGTTCAGTCCAGCTTCATGGAACACCCACTCCCATGCTTCACACCCTGCATCTTCCCTTCCCTCCGCCTGAGACCTCTGTTTCCTAGCTCACTCCCCCTCTCCTGAGCTGGAGTCAAGTCTGTGTAACCAGTGAGGTCTCACGGGCTCTCACACTGTCTATGTGATCCCGCCTCCTGGCTGCATCCAGGCTCAACTCCGGCTTAGGTCCTCGGCTACTCTGTTCTAGGGCCCATGGGCCACACTTCAGCTCAGTATCAGAAGCCCTTCCCACCGCATAGCTGCAGCTCAGGCAGCTTTCCAGCAGTTTGCCGATCCTTTGGTCCAGTGCGGCAAGCAGCACCTGAGCATGCTTGGGGGCTGTATCTCAGCATTGATGTTGGAGAGACAAGCGCGCACCAGTCAGGCTGCTGCAGCCTGCCAGCTGTTGAAGCCGCAGGGACAGCGATGAGCAGGAGTGGGCAGGTGCAGAACTCTTTCCCATGCTATGGAGCACTTGGTGCTGATGCGCGTGCAATGCGACTGCTGAAGCAGAACCTAGTGCGTTGGTACGGGTTGATGTGGGTTGCCTGCTGCTGCTGATGTGAGCTGCTTGCCTGCGTTCAGCCATGTGGGAGGCTGTGTACTTTGCAGTGTATATTAACACTAACATGCGTACGCGTGTGTGCAGTGTGCGCAGCGCAGACACTTGCATGCAGAACACATGTCGCATGCGAGCGGATTGTACACGTGTGCGCAGTGGCAAGATGCTATCTGCACTGGCCATCGACAAAATAGATGAGGCAGTGCTGGATGCTTTAACAAGGCACATTGCATTGGTGCTGCGGGCTGGGCACCTGAGATTGTTGTGTGCTATGTGGCTGCCAGTGCATATAGACGCAAAGGGCAAGGGCTGCAAAGCTTACTCAGCAAAGCTTCCCAAGGATCGGGAGTACATAGACAAGGCAATGCGGTAAGCAGCTGGCAGCAGCTGGCTGTCAAGCTGTCAGCCGCCAACTGGAGGCAGTACAAGTGTTGCAATGCATGATAAAAAATTGATCACAGTTTCAGTTGGTTTTGTGCACAGTTGCAACTGATAGATGATGAGTTGAGTGATGATTTGGATTGGATCAGGGGGATGGCACAGAACCAGGTCTCATTGGCAGACGATCAGTCAAGTTGTGCTCTGTCAAGTTGCAAGTGACTTTTGGCTGCACCTGTGCTGCAGGGAAGCCTTCCCTAAGAAGTCACTATTTTCGCCATCCCCCATCCTTAGGGAGTCAGGAAGACCACGTGAAGTTCATTACACAATCAAAGGACACGATTTCCATGATACCACATATACTCCAATGATCTTCACTAGCAGCGGCCATGCGCAGGAAGGTGGGCAACACTGCCCAGTTGTCTGGTCTTTGATGATAACGCATGATGATGATTACACCTTCAGCCACCTTGTCTTAAAAGCACTTGGCACGCTCACGAGGCTGGAGGAGCATCTGGCTGTGGGCTCAGCTGCCGCTGCAGTATGCTCAAAAACTCCTCAAGGTCGCAATCCAAGCCTGCATTGCAAGTTGTACCCAGTGTGACAGCCGGTGGGTGATATCACTGTGGGCTGCACTGCCTGAATCAGAATGTGACGTGATGGCTTACCGGGTGTGGAGCATCCTGGCACACGCAGGATTTGCTCGTTGTACAACAGCCGCACAACGTGGCTGGTGCGCCTGCGTGTGCATTGCAACACGAGCTATGAATGACTGCATCACACAGCAAGGTCCACAACCACACCCTGAAACACGAGGGCCTAGGAAATGTAGAGCAGTACACCGTCAACAACAACATGGATGATTACCCGTTGGCGCCCCTTGAGCGGTACAGCACCACAGCCATGTTGGCGCCATAAGGTGCAACACGTGCGCCCCTAAAGATGCGCGTGTCCACAAAGGGTGTGCGTGGATACCAACCAGGGGGGACACGTGTGTGTGGTCGTGGTGCGCGACCCTTGTAGCAAACATCAAACCCTTCATCTTTCATGCTGGCAGTGACGGGCAAATGAACATGAATGTCTTCCACTGCGTGCATGGCACCAGCAGCATGGGTAGGGAGTGAGGCGGGGGACAGTGCATGAGTGTTGAGTGGAAAGCCACGGCAAAAGTCAAGCCCTGTCTTGACATTGTGCCAGGGTTTGTGACACACCTGCATCTAGTCCCGCCAGCAGCTGCTTTGCTTCATGCGCTGGTGCTTCAAGCTCCAGCTCTGCAGCAGTGCATGGCATATACAACAAGCTCAGGACATAGGGCAGTGGGTTTCAGGGGCGGACCATGGGGCTGGCCTGGGGCCATATGGTGGTCATCGAGGCATGGCATGCTCAGCCATGCTGTCCCCAGGCCCAGGCCTTGGCCGTCTGAGAAAGCATTTCATGCCTTGGGGATTAACTTGGAAGTGGGGACAAAAGGTGCTGCATACTCTGCCCTGGTCTGCCCAGCTTTGACTCCAGCACGCATCACCCCTTACCCTACCACCAACAAGGCAGCTCCAGATCAAGTGCCGGGTCCGCAGTGTTGGGATGGGCTGGCAACCATGCAAGCCGCGACCACAGCGGCAGGCGAAATGCATGCGACTGGATGGTCAAGGCCCATGGCAGTACCTGCATCACGATGCCTTACCTCGCTCGCTTGGAATGTCTGCACTGGGTGGCGCTGGTAGCTCAGGTTTGAAGAGGCCCATCAATGTGGCCAAGGGAATAATAGTCTCACAATGTGCAAACAGTAAGCGCGCTAGCTGATCCGGCACACGTGCATGCGCTGCAGCTTGCAGTGTTTTCATCAAGTCCTGCAAGGAAAGACATGTCAGGCAATCAATCTACCTCAAAAAGGTACGTGCATTGAGTCCGTCCAGCCCCACCCACCTGTGCAAGGGGTTTGCTGATCTCATAATTTATCCGTGCGCCATATGCATGACTCTCCAGTAGGTTCACATCATCCAGCCACTCCAGCAATGCCACGTCCTGTGCACGCATCCACAAAATCCATCAGCTGAGCTGTAAGCCGCTAAGCCCAGAATGGCACCAAGCTTGTGGATCCAACTAGCGACCAGATCATGTTGCAGGAGATCTTGGCTTCATACATGCACACATAGGCCGAGGCGCCAGGATGGGGCGGGTGGCCATGTTCAGGTATATGCCAGCAGGCTGGTCGGGGTGCACTTGAGCTAACAAGCCCACCTCTTTTGATAGTATGCTGCACGCCCTTGTGGTGTTGTCCTGCACATGCATGCACCATTCAATCACGTCCTTGCGCTCTGATTTCCCCAAGATCTGATCCCTGGGCACGGGGCGAAACACCTCACACCCTCACTTCCAGGACAAGCATATGTAACAAGTAATGTTTTCAGTAGCAGTGCAGTGTGGGCACAAGGCAACACCAGAATCACCACCAAAACTTCACACGCAAAAGCACACACCATGAGGCCAGCCTCCAGCATGCATAGTTGCCACAATGCCTCTATCTCGCATGGATCCACATCGCGATTGATCTTCAGCTGTGCAGCTACACGTGGGGCCACCTGTGCCCAGTGCCCTGCCATCCAATCACCCTGCATTGTATTCGCAGCATACACCAGCAAGCAGGTGATACCGCATGTTCACATGGCGCTTTAGTGTGATGCTCAGACGCTGCAGCGACTCTGCATGGTACAGCGGCATTTCATCATAACCACATCGACAAACAGTACGATACCGGTAACCTGCAAACCACCATCTCATATCCACAGCCACGCACCAGCCACTTTTCGAGCCACTCTTCACGCTGGGCGTATTGAGGTGACAGGTCAAAGAAGCGAAGCAGTGGATCGTTGTTCTTTGGGGACATTGTGATCGCCACTGCCTGAGGCCTTGTGTTGGGGCTGCTCACAGGTGCTGATGGATCGCCCTCCATCACTTTGGTAGACCTGTGAGGGAAACAGTAGATGCTTTGCACTGGCATAGGCCCTTCCAAATACCCATGGGGGCACTCAATGCACTGAGGTGAGCCACCGCATACTGCTCACTTGGCCGAGAAGTTGACCCCCAGTGGCTGCAGCAGCTGCCGCAGCTCACTCATCTGCTCTGTTGCTGCAGATTCTTCCATTATACGCAGCAGACCTGACGTTTCCTCATCCTCTGGATTGCCCGGATAAGGGCTGAGAGGAAAAAACCCAGAGGCAAAGGCAGATGCCGATGCTGACGCACGCGCCACCTGCTTCAAGACATTGGCATGCATAGTAAACCTTGCAAACCGAAACTTCAGGTGATGTAAGCAGCCTGGGCAAGAATGCACCATGGCCCATGCTCACACACACCTGCGTGCTGATAAGAGGGTAGCGTTTGGGCAGGTACGGTAGCGCTGTGATATTTGGGAAGCGTGCCCGCAGCCGCTTCGCAAGCGCCCACAACTCCCCCTCACCTGTACGTGGACGAACTCAACAGCTCAGTTGGACGGCATACAGGAGCTGCGTATTAGAAAGCAGCATATGTGCCCATGCAACACACCAACTGGGTGCAGCTCGCCACTGAGATGCCTGTAGACTGAGACTGGGTTGGTCCAGTTCCTGGTCCACGGGTACTCCACGTGATTGGTTGCATCTTGGAACAGCTTCTGCAGCGTGTTGAAATTCTGCTACTGTTTGGCTCCATGTTGGTCTCCACATGCGCAAAGCTGCTTGTGAATTGGGCGCAAATGTTGTTTGCAATTGCATGGTTGCTACTACGGCACCTGTAAGCTGTTGATCTGGGCACACCGGTCATACGTTGGCCACCTGCTGCCGTGCCTGCAGCACACACACAGTGCACATGTCAGAGGCATGCCACATGTCAAGGATACCGTAATGAACACAGCTGGCCCCCATGTGGTTGCCAAGCTCACCTTGCCAGAAGCCAGATTGACAGCGGCTCGTAGCCTGAGGGATCTGGTGTAGTGTACACGCTGGGAGCACCTGGAATGTGCTGCCTAAATGCATAACGGGTCTGCGAGCACAAGCGTTGCGCATGTCAACCTGCCAGCATGATATGTTAAGCTTGAAAATTGCAGTTAGATCAACATTGCGTCATGATGGACAGGCCAGGCTGATGATGCATGGCCAGTGCATTCTGCAAGTGTTGCGTGGCACACAAATGCGCATGATACCGCACGCACTGCACCATCGCATACATGCAAGAAGCCAAAGGCGCGGGAGGTGCAAGTCCAAGGCCATGTAAAGGTGCAGACGGCTGTGTGCATGACTTGCATGGTTCATTCTAACCTTGGTCGCCAACTGCCGGCGTATGTCGAATCCTGCCCTGGATAAGTGTTGCATGTTTACAGCCAAAAGTATCATGAGCAGAGCACACGGATTCTGCATGATGCGTTGTTCAGGACGCTGTTGAGCTCCAAGCTGCTAAACAATAAGCTGGAGCCATGGTTGCAGCTACTCCCAATCTATACTCATATTCGGAATCTCGCATGGCATCAAACAACGTCGTTGCCCCTCGCTCACACATGGGCTGTATGAGGCTTGAGGAGAGATTGCAGCATTTATTGACTGCCTCGCCTCCCGTCTCCCCGACAATCGTAAATGTTTAATCAAACTGCATTTTCCGCAGGAAGTCGATCTAAAGCGGAAGATCCCATAGATCACCAAGGCATGGATACAGCAGAGGCCCAGCCAGAACTTTTCAAGTTCAGTGCCCGTGAAGCATGTGTTTAGATGCCCATTCCACCAGCATCTAGCATTGGCCATCGTGCAGAACGCTGGCTAAGAGTATGGGGGGCGTGACAGGCACATAATAATAATAATAATATGAACACGGCGTTTCACAGATGTTTCTGCATGCCGGAGCCTGACATTCATTAGCCAAACACCTAGATGCCCAGAAAACTAGCCCTAAATACCGGGAGCCGCCCCACTACAGCACCTAGCACCCTGCTAGAAGCACACACTGCAGCGGGCAACAGCTAACCGACACACCACATGTGGTCAACAGGAACATGCTGATGCCACAGGGCACCCGGGCCATACGGCGGCGGGCAGACCGCATGCGGGGCGGGCGGGACGAGCGTCAGGCCTGGGAGCCCAGGGAAGGGTGATGTGCCAAACCAGCTGCGCCTGTGCAATGCACACCACCGGAAGGCACATGGCCCCCAATATTCAGGCAACTGTGCCCCACATCCAACATGTTTGTACTGCATAGGGCGTCGAAAGTTGGAACTTCACCGTCTCGTTGAAGGTGGTTAGCGTAGGTGATGAGCTCATGGTTGACCTGGTGACAGGTATGTTGTTTGACCGGCCTGTGCACACCAAAACAACGTCACACACACACAAATCCAGGAGACCAGTTTGCGGTATGTCTGTTACCAAGCGAGGGAGCCCTTTGACCATGAGTGTGCAGTCTGCCATCGGTGTGTGAAGCTGCTTGCATTGTCAGCACAGCATACAGCACACTGTGTGCCAAAGTGCATTCTATGTTCCTGCCTGCACGACTGCAGACTCATCTCGCTACTACGTTTCTAAGCTGGCGTACTGCACATTAACTGGCATTGGATTGAATCTGGCAACAGTCATGCTGCATGCAAGCAGCATTTCCTTGGCCTTAGAGATCCTGCTTGAGATACAAGGCAAACTGCCAATCACCTACAGGCACTTCTGAATAATGCGGCGTTCTGCTTGCGAATCCAATGCTGTTGTGCCTGTTGATGCATGCGTCCAATGTGTGCTGGCATTACGGTCACAGGCCGCTTTCCAGTGCTGGCCTCTTTAAAGTCATGGCTCCTTGATCCGCGTCCATTCGAACGATGGCATCTTGCAGGTGAACAGGGCCTACCCCAAAAGAAACGCATTTGGTAGGCTAGGTTTCAAGTGGGGACTTACTTGAGTTTGGGCTTTCTCCAGTGATTGCACCCTCTGCATGACCAAACTGTCTGGATGGCCACATGTCTGTTGAGTCCGGAGAACTTATAACCATGACCTGACATCTGCAGTTGATGCTTGCCGCAGGGACCGTGGAGAGTCCAGCAACATTGCTGCGCCATTAGACAGCTACCTTCAGTACCTCAGGCACAAACGGGAGGCTCAGGAGATGCGCAGGGAGTTTGAAGCTCGCATGGCAGCTGCTCCTGGAATGGAACATCCACAACCCAGCTGCACAGTCTCAAACCAGGTGAAACCCTCAAGCTGGAGCTGATGTCGTTCAAGCCGCTTAAAGCTGGAGCACCGACTGCGCTGCTGGTGCACTCAAGCAGCTTGAAGTTATAACCGCCTCCCGTATCAGTGGTGTCTCCTGCAGCTGGCCTGCAGCCTGGGGGTGAGGATGACACCTGGGTGGACTCTGAGTCTCAGCAGCCACCACAAGTGCTAATGACTGGGGCGACTTTCAGGTTTGACAGCATACAGCATGCTGCCACCGTATGGCCCGGGTGCCCTGTGGCGTCAGTATTTAGCTGTTGACCACGGGTGGTGTGTCGGTTAGCTGTTGCCTTTGCAGTGTGTGCTTCTAACAGGGTGCTAGGCGCTGTAGTGGGGCGGCTCCCGGTATTCAGGGCTTATTTATCTGGGCATCTGGATGTTTGGCTATTGACTGTCAGGCTCCGGCATGCAGAACCATCTGTGAAACGCCGTGTTATTGTTATTATTAGCATGCTGCCAGACACAGCAAGTCAAGTCAATCCTCGGCATTCAAGTGGCCGCTTTTCTGGGAACGGCTGCTGACCCCTACAAGCTTCAAGACAGTAACGCCTGTTTGCTGCCGGTGCCCCAAAACTGTGCTAATCAGGGACTTGCTAGTGCAGTTGAGTCTCACAGTATCACCCATTTCCTGTTGAACGCTACTCCAGACAGGGCTAGAGCACATCGAAAAGCTGTCTGCACGCGGCAGCATGGTCCGTGCAAAAGAATCATTCAACTACCAAGCACTATGCAAGCAAATCAACTACCAGCATGCTTTCACAGCCATGCTACACAGAATCAACATGCTACATGACACAGGGTGCCGTCATCCCTCGGCTGCTGAACCTTCATCTTTACATGGAGCTCTGGTGACGATGCAGCAGGCGCTGGAGGCGATGGCAGAAGTTCACCATTCAGCTGCGCAGGCCAGCATGGTGACAAGATATGGGGAACCTCTAGCATGGCTTGGTCGTGGTGCAGCGCCATTAACGGGGTCTGTTTCACTAACCAACCCTTGTCAAATTCATGGGAACATGGTGCAGCAGACGGGAAGTGTGTGGCATTTGTCATATGTCTCATTAAGCAACCCCCAGCGGTGTTGCAGATCTGGCGTGCCGTGCAAAATGCAGGATGATGCGGCAATGGAGCAGGCAGGCTGAGTTGCACACAGCCAGGTGTACAGGTAGGTTATAGCTGGCATCGCCAAGGGAGGATGGGCACGTCCCCATTGATCCCCATCTGATCAGTACATACATTCCCATAAGTGTGACATGACGTTACACATGCGGCAAGAATGACGTGGCCCCTTTTGCGAATGTTAGAGGTATGAAGCTTGGCCGAGTATGTTCAGTGTCGCCGAGTAGCAGCAGGAATTGTTGCAAGGTTCCAAGTCTCGGACTCAAGTTCTCAATCATGCTGCCAGGAGTCGTGGCCAGCAGGCAGGTCCGGCCATCGTCATCCGTCCAACGCTGCGCTTCCTCGTACACCGACTCGCGTCAAAGCATTTTGACAAAGGTGGCTTCCATGATATCTGTGTGTCCCTTTTCATTGCCTCCTGGTAGGTTGATCGCGAGGTGCTCCTCTGGGGGCCAACCAGGCAGTGGGCACCAGCAACAGCCTCCCCACAAGAGTCATGCAGCTATGTCAGGCAAGGTTAGGGCTGTGATTGATGCTGACACTTCAGATGCGGCAGCATCGCACTTTCCAGCCCCAGAGCTCAGCAAGCAGCGTGTCGGGCCCCTGCAGCTTGGCATCTTCCTGGTGATTGCGATGGTTGTTGGCATGTCGTTCGGGGGTACTGGATCGACCCCAGCAGCATGGGCCACATACTGCAGGTGAGGGGGCGGGCCTCTTGCTCACATGCACATGCTGGCACACGGAATGGTTAGTGCGAATATGCGGTATCACTGCACAGCTCCTGCTCTCCTTTGCAGGCTGTGCGCTGTGCACCCATTTGCCACAAAACTGGCCACCGGCATTGTGGGTGAGTTTGAGAATTGTGCTGTCAATCTGTCATATCCCATGGTCCTGCCCTCTCAATGTGGCTGGGGTTTTACCCAATCCCGGCGTGTTGGCTGCGGGCTTGAGGTGCTTGTTAATTGAGCAGTCAGTGGAGGGTGCACATGACGAGCGGCTCTTTGATGTGATTGGGCGGCTTACTGGGGGCACAGGAAGTTCAGTGCAATCTGGGGTTTCACACTGCACAGTTTTGGGTATGCTTTTAGCAATGGCATGTTGTGGTAGTTACGGACCTGTAGTTGGCTCTCTAGTTCAATCTCTCAGGCTCCGGCAAGCAGCTGCAAGCTGTGATACTGTCATAGCATGACAGCATCACTGCATCAGTACAGTATCTCAATCTTGTGTCACCTGAAAGTGCATGGGTGGCCTAACCCTGCTGCCGTCCTTAAACACCTGTGCTGGTGTCACACAGGCGCTTTCCTTGGCGACTTGATCGCCCAGGCTGTGCAGCACGCACTCTCAGCTCAACAACAGCCCTCCGTGTATGACAGCAGCCGCGCCATGCACATGATTATTTGGTCAGCCATGCTGGCTACTCCAATCAGTGTCTGCTGGTACAGCTTCCTGGATCAGGTAGGCGTATGTCTGTGAGAGTGTGGCTCTTGATTTTGTCATGCTGCGTCTGGAAATGAGCCTTACTGAACCCCTGCTCAAAAATTAACTCAGTCATATCACATTTGCCACATGACCTGTCACAGGCTATCTTGCCCAGTGCGCCAAGCTCCCCAACTGCTGTGATTTATAAGACTGCGCTGGACCAGTTGCTGCTGACTCCCATCATGACAACCGCGTTCTTCGCGTTCATGTCGTGGACAAAGGGGGCGCCTGGCAGGTGTGTTGCAATGCAACTGATAGGTCTGCTCTTGATCTTGGCGCAACATGATGAGCAGCAGCCACACAGTCCTTCCTACCTTCACTGCTGCGATGCAGTGTCATGAACGAGGTCTCCACAAAGCTGTGGCCAACTTTACGTGCAAACTACATCATCTGGCCAGCAGCACACCTGGTGAATTTTGCATTCATCCCTGGGGACCTGCGCATTCTGTACATCAATGTGATAGCTTTGTTCTGGACCTGCTTCCTGTCCATACAGGCCAACTGCAAAAAATGATGTGGTGCAACGACAGGCATGCTTGATGATCGTAGCACTGACTAATAGCCACTTGTTGGTGTGCTTGGTTGGACGCCCATGCTCGTCCAACTACGCTTAACCAATATACCAGCCAGTTGCTGGTATGTTTCAACACACCACCCTTCCTGCGTGTAACAGTGTACGATCTGTAAGATACATATGTTGAGCTGCTCCTACACAACTACGCAATCCCCCCTCACTAAAGCCCTAGGCAGCGTTCCACATCATCGATGGACATCCCTGCAGCAGCTGCCTGCTCCTCTGCCAGGCTTGCCGCTGCCATCTGCAGAGCTTGCCTGTCATCTGCTGCGGGCACACCTTGAAGCAATCCACACACTCCACGCAGCAATGGGCCGAGCCCAACAGCCAGCTGTGGCCCGAACGCCAGCGCCGCACCAAGCGCCTCCAACAGCACAACCCGCAGCACTGGCACAGTGAGGCCTGCGGTGCTCATGATGCGTACAATGCAAACGCCCTCTCGCAGGCACACCAGCCCCAGGGCCCAGCGTGTGACAGGGGGAAGCAGTGCGCTGCCAGATGCTGCCAGCATGTTGCGCACATGAGCAATCAGGTGCGTGGCGCAGCGTTCTCCAACAACCTGCTGAAGGGATGGCTTACTGACATGCTGTGCCACTGCTTGTGCAGCTGCTGTTGTCAGCGCATCACGTATGGCCTGTGAGCAGATGTGCAGGGTGTATGCTGTGGCCAGGCAGCAAGGTGAGCCCTGGCCCCGCACAGCATCAGACAACATCTTCCCCAGCATAGTGCTGTTCCCACAGCCCTCCATATTGCCCTCGTCAGTGCCAGCTGAGATGTCAGCCACGCACTCATCCAGCCACTCTATCATGCCGGTTTCTGACTGAGGTGTAACTCTGAGGATGGCAGGCACCACCAGGCCCATTATGCGGGCAGCTTGCGCCGTGCTGACCACTGGAAGCATGGCAGCCAGTGCAGCTGTAAGGGGCGCCCTCAACTGCGTCAGTGGCACGCTTGACAGCTGGCGAACAACAGTGCGGGCAATGGTCTGGGTGAGCGGGTGCCTGGTGCCTGACGCGCCCTCCTGCTGCACTGCTTTCCTCCTCAACTCCTCAACTTCATGCAGTGCAGGAGTCGCAACTGGGGCAGCACCCTGCGCAGTGCCCTCATGCAGCTCAGCCTCGTGTTGAATATGCTGCTTGCTTGCAGCCAGCAAGGGCCCATGCTGTGTTGCACCAAAATACAGCGCTGCCAATAGCTGCTCCCGCAGTGCCTCCGTGCGTGAAGCAGCACTGGCACTGGTTGATGGTCTCCACAGCTGGCTGGGCAACAGCAACCGAGGCAGCGCGGCACGGGTCTTTTCCATATCTGCGCTGGGCCCGCTGATGTCACTGGACAGCAGCGGCAAAACTGTTAAAAGGGCAGAGTAGGGGAGGGTGCCAGCATAGGCTGCAACATGCCCGACAGCGGCTGCAATTGTTGGCTGCAGGACAGGGGATGCAGCAGCTTGGCACATTGTAACAACCAGTTGCTCTGAAATGCGGACAGCAAGCTCCAAGGTGGTAGCATCCAGCACACCCTGCAAAATCAAAGAATAACACGCCCCAGAGAGCCATCAGTTAACAATACGCACAGGATTTGCTCATTGTGCACTGGTGCTTGCAAAATGATGTGGCGTGGGCAGCGTATACAAACATGATACGGGTTCAAACATGATACTACGTGCAGCAGCGCTGTCGGCGCATACCTCATGCGTGTAAGCATGGCGCAGCTCAGCGACAACTAAGAGGACTGCGATGAGCAGGCGTCCAGCCAGGGCACCACCTGCAGAGCCTGTTGCCAGCACCGATACCAGCCCAGGACTCAGCATACCAATCATAGTCATTTCAGACGCTGGTACAGCTGCTGCCGGGGACGAGAAAAGGTAGTCAAGCATTATCAGCACACAAAGCACTTGTGTGTTGGTGCCCCGATGCTCAAGCGCAGGAAGCAGCACCTGTGCCACTGCTTGCTGGTGAGTCATCAGCGGCGGGTCACTGCCACTGGGTGAAAGCACGGTGCGCAGGAGGCTCTGCAGGGCCTTGTGCTCTGCAGGGCCCCATGCATACTGATTTGAATCCAGGAGCATGTACTGCAGCGAAGCACTCAACGCTGGCAAGCTGTGGACATCTGTACCCAACCCAGGCAATGGCGTGGTAGGCAGCAGCCGCAGTGGCCCAGCCAACAGCTGCAATGCTGCTGCGGTCTGGCCAGGATGGTGTATTGCATCCATCACTAGCCGCTGCAGTAACGTTTCGGGCAGCAGCATGGCGAATGGCAGCAGCTCACGCGCCGTCGCTGCCAAGCGTGCTGCCTCCTGCGCGTGACCCAGCGCCATACCACCCACGTGCTGCTGCTCTGCAATCATGCGGTTGCTGATGGCCACCAAAGCTCGCTGGCCAGCACCCACCAGAACATCATCCGCTGCAAGTCCAGCTACCAGCGTTGCCAGGTGTGGCATCTCCCTTGCTGTCAGCAAAAGCGCATACTGTGCGTCTGCATGCATAATCTCTTTCATGGCAGACACAGACATCTGCAACAGAATACTCCTCAGCACACCTGGGGGTGCCAGCAGATTGCCTCTGCTGCTGTCAGCCTCCAACTGTGCAGCTGCTTCCACGATGGCCAGAGACAGCCGCAGTGGGCAATAGCTCTCCACCCCAGATGCGCGCACAACGTCATGCTGCACCACACTGGCCCACCAGCACGGCATGCCAGGCGTGAGGACAGCACATGCAAAGCCTGCAAACCGCATCTGCCAGTCCGCCAGTACACCAGCGGCTGTCGCTGCGCCTGTGCCTGATGTGTCCATCACCTGTGGCAAGGGGTTGGTGGACATGGTGCTGAGGTGTGCGTTGAGCCAGGGAGGTGACCGCTGCTGCGCACGCAGTGCAGCTGCAGCCACCTCTGATTCCGTTGGCCCAAGTGTGCTTCCTGCTGGAACTCCGAGGCCACTTGCCCCAGGCATGAGTGGATTTTGGTGACATGCAGCCGCTGCCCCATCCTGTGTGATTGCCCAGGTGTGCAGGGCCACAGAGCCCATTGTGGTGTTGGCAGCTTGCGTGACCCCAAACAGGTCAAGTGCGAACATGGGGACAGATGCATCAGCTGAGGTTGCTGTTGGCGAGTGCCCAGGAGCTTGCTGCTGCACGCCTGCTGAGGCTTGGCACATCATGATGCGTGATCTCAGCTGGATGGTAGCTGCACGGGGCAGCACCTGCACTGCTTCTATGGCTGTGCTGATTGCAGCCAGCTGCTGCCACAGCTCATGCGCCACGGCACTGCCGCCTGCATGTAGCAGACACGCCTGCCACATACACAGCTTGCCCTCCAGTTGCGATGCAGCCAGCTGCAGGAACCCACTTGCAGCTGAGGTGCACTGTCCCTCTGATCTGCAGCACTTGTGCAAGTTGGGCAGCTGCACCTGAGCAATGGCCAGCTCCTCATGGTGCTGGAGCGCCCAGCGCAAACAGAGACAAACAAATAGCATGCAGCGTAGCAGCACCTCGTTGGGCATCTCCTGCACCATGACATTTGGCACCTGCTCCAGCCCCAGGAGCACCGTCCATGGCATCACCACTGCTGTTTGCAGCTGGGAAGTGGTCATGGCATCTGTGCGGAATGTGAGGTTGCATGCTGAGGTGTCTTGGCCACCTCCAGCTGCTGCACTTCTGACGTCCAGCACCTGAGGGCACAGAGCCGCTGCCAGCTGCACTGCCAGCTGTGGCTGAGCGGCCAGTATATCGGCAAAGATTGAGCACTTGCTGTTACTGGGCAGCGGCAGCCATGCCATGGCATCTAGCAGGTGCGGTGCTGCCCTGCAACCCAGTGCCTGCAGGAAGGCAGCATAGGTTTCGGTGCATACGACCCACGTGCAGCACTGTGCAAGGTCGTCCATGACAGCACCTCCCTGCAGCAGGCCTTCCTTTACCGGCTTCAACGACAGCAGCAGCAAGCTGTTCAATGCAGCTTCTGCAAACAGTCGCATCGTCAGTGGCACACGCTGCAGGGCATTCATGGCCACAGCAGCTGCAGCGGTGGGGTAAGCAGGAGCTAATGCTGATTTTACTGAGGACTGAAGGTAGACCATCAAGCTGTCTGAGGTTGGCATCGACAAAAGAGCCGATTCCAATGCCGCAAGTTCCTGTTGCTTGCGCCATGCCAAGGCTGCATGCTGCATTGGCTGACGCTTGCCTGGCATAGCTGCTGTTTGCCTGCCGCTGTTGCCAATGTATACTGTGATGGGGCAGACGGATGGACGTCTCAGTTGTGCTTGGTTGGGGCTGACCAGCTGCGCCACAGCTTCAGCACCTTGGAGGGCAGAACGTAGATGATGACAACTGCTAAAAGGAAGAGAAGAACAAAGTCAGATGCTCCTAATACGCGCACATCCTGCTGTGCCTCAATGATGTCACTAGTCAACGACAGCGCCATTCCGATAACACCTGCTCGCTGCTTCTGATCCCAATGAGATGCTGCACAGCTGGTGCACTGCACAAGGTGCGCTGCAGCACTTCACAGCTCTGTATGCCCCTGCAGCTGGTGTTCAGAGGTAGCATTGTGGTCGGACCATTTGATGTCCACCTCCACCACGTGCTGATCACCACTGCTGTGCAGCGCGAGGTGCTTGCTTGTCTCGCCCCTGGGGAATGGAACCTCCTCCTGCTGTGGCCCGGGCTGTGCACGCTTGCGCCTGCTGCGTAGCTGGGATGGTGACAAGGGTGCGTGACCGTCCACGGGCTCTGCTGTGCGCTGCCTGCTGGTCAACAGACGTGCTATCGCAGGTGTCTGTGTGTCCTCCACCTCCTCCTGCTGCAGGATACGCTGCACACGCTCTTCACGCTCCCGCTCCTGCTTTTGGACCTCTTTCAGCTTGCGCAGCAGCTCAAGGCGTGCCTGCAAACATTGAGTCCGCACCACCTCCACCTTGTTGCCAAGCCCACAACCATTTAGCAAAGCTTTCATGGCGTGCTGCATTTGTGGTGCAGCCAATGTGGTGCCCAACCTGCACCTGCCCCGGTCCAGTCACCTTGTTCCGTTCAGCAATTCGCCGCAAAGCAACAGCACGCTCAGCCTCTGTCAACTCGTCCCAGTTGGTGATGCGCCTGAGTGTTCCGTCCTCGCTTACTGCGCCCCCAGGTGACAAAGCATGTGCTATTTCAGAATATTTCAGAACACCGCAGCAGTTCATCATGCACCCCCATCGCCGACCCCAAGCCATGGTGCATGCATATGCATGCTGATTTGTGCATGCATTACACAGGCCCCTTTAGCCTGCCGCATGGATATCAAGCGGGGTCATTTTAACCGGAGCAACCGTGACCATGCGTCTGGCCGCACCTAGAGGAACTCGGGTTGCTCCCTCCGAGGCAGCCGAAAGTTGCGGCACCTGTCTCACGAGCACCGTTATGACGCTTGCGTCAGTCAGTTTTGAAGCTGTGGCATGCAATCTAAATAGCTGCTCAGCGATCTTGCCTCTGCTCCGAGTTCGCCAATGAACTCTTCTGCTGACAAGATAACAAATAATCTGCTGGCGAGCAGCAGTAGCGTCAGTGCTCGCATGTTGGCTCGTCAAGCATGGCGGTGTACCTAGGCGCAGTAGATACAGTAAGAAACATTCAATGCTAAGGAACCCCAGGCATCGGGGGGCAGCCGAGCACACACGCTCCCAGCGGATCATCACAAAATGTGACCACGCGTGCGGTCAAGCCCCCACAGGAGCTTCAGAGCTGGTTGCCTTTTGGCAGTGCATGCAAAGGTGCATGTGTGAATACCCCTTTTGTTTTGGCTGGGCACTGCTCTTCTGCTGCTGCTGCCCCAGGAACAATGACCGGCTTTCATCAGGGGCTGAGTGATGCACCAACCGTAAACTCAAGCTGGATGGGTCACGTTGGCACCGCTGGGATCACTCAGGCCTTCATTGTTGTGGTCTGATGCGCATCACAAAGCATGCGATGTGCAAGAGGGACTAGGTGCAGATGGGTGAAGTCTACCAGGTCGCCTGGTGTGCACCGAGCAGGTGCGCCAGGAAGCATTCATTGTTGTTGTTGTTGTTACAGTATTATTATCTACCAGTATTCATTACTATTATTATTCATTAATATTAATATTATTATCATCTATACTATCTATTATTATCTATACTATCTATTATTATTATTTTTATTATTATTACTGTTATTATTATTATTATTATTATTATTATTATTATTATTGACTTTGCGGCCAGGCTGGTGCTCAAGGAATGCCAGCAAATAGGCATTGCAGGGTACCGCATTGCCTACAAGCTGCCTGGAGTGCGTGCCAGGCCACCCCAAGACAGCCAGTATTGTCATGCAGGTTGCATGAGGCCCCTTTTGCGGGGTTCGGCGCTGGAGCGAGCCCTGGTGCCCATGTC
>QAXD01000151.1:853500-868966 GCA_004335575.1 Haematococcus sp. NG2 | reverse complement strand
GCATCGTAAACATCTAAGTAATCGCGGCTACTGCTGCACTCAGAGTATCAAGCAGCGCCCCGCTGACCATAGTGGGACCAGAGCATGAATCGGGCATGTGGTGCGTATGTTGTGCAGGCTGCCCTCGTGCGCGAGGAACACACCTTGCGCTGGGGTTTCGTTCTTGAACGCGTACACGCGCTCCGGCCCAACCTCCACCGCGTTCATGGATGACACGCAGCTGCTTGATGCGGTCCCGGACGCCCACTCACTGGGGTCGGGGTTGGGCAGGATCTTAGTCATTGGTCCCGCGTGGTTGGCCTCCACCATGGCTCCTTCTGAAGTGGCGTTGCCCGCACTGCCCGATGTGCTGGACTTGCTATGTAGCACCTCCCGCACAGCACGCTCAGCAGCCGGTATCTGGTGAGTGAGGGCTGCATGGTGCAGCAGCTCAAAAAGGTTGGCCACTGGCAGCCAGGGGTCCGAGGCGGCTGATGATGGCGCAGCCCGCGGCATGGTGGGGGCGCGCACTGGAACTGCTGGACCTGTGAGCGACTGCGGCATGGGACGAAAGCTTGCAGGGCGTGTCAGCACGAGGTAGTGCGGGAGCACGCTCAGCGGTGCTGGCCATGGCGCTGGCCGTGTCAACCCCCTGGGGCACAGGCGCAGCTGCGCGTGCTGCTGAGCGCGTGGTGGCATAGGACTCTGCCTGAGGCGACACAATCTCTACCATATTGCTGTCAGACAGAATGTCATGCAGGTGCACCTCGTACATGACCTGCTGACCATTCATGGCTGCTGGTCCGGCAGGCACATTGGCATGTGAATCAAGGGGCTGAGGCACTGTGCATGCATCCTGTTGCTGACTCGCACCACCTTGCACCGTCCCCTGGTGGTTGAGCCTGGGGGGCCGAACGCCGTAGCACTGGCCCACCGAATGGTAGCGGCCACACACCAGGTGCCTTGGGAGCGCGCCGTGGCTGCCTTGCCAGGTGTAATCTGCGGGTAAGGTGGCTTGCGCACCATACGAGTTGAAAGGTGCATTGGCCATGCTGGCTGGGAACCCCATTGGACCCATGGGTGGCACATGAAAGCCCCAGGGGACCGCCTGATGGCTGACCCCGGCAGAGGGCCCCATGCCCCCGACAGCATAGGACCCGTTGTACGCGTGCTGCTGCATGTGCCGGTGGCCACCCTGCATGCCACCACCCCGGTAGCGGCTGGTGGCCTCCTGGTTGACGCTGCCCGACCCACTGACAGCCCCTTGGCTTGATGTGGCAGCCGCATTCTTGTCAGCCTTGCTCACTGTCATCCCATGCTTGGATGACAGTTGCTTGATGATGGTGTCGCGGAAGCGGTCATCGGCGAGCAGCTCATCTGCAGCTTCTGCTGACAGGTTGCCGCTCTTGTCAGTGGTGCCACGCCCCATGGCTGCGCATGAAGGGCTGATGATGGTCTCGTACAGCTCCTGCGCAACACCAATCAGCTTGCGCAGTGGCAGCACGTCATCTCGTGCCAGCTTTTCGATTAACAGGGCGGTAGCTAGCCGCCCACAGGCTACAAGACAATGACGCTTGCTTGCTGCCTGCGCCCGAGACTGTGCTAGTCAGGGGACTTCACCAGCGCGAGTTGAGCTTTACAGTATTACTCGTTTCCTGCCGGGCTATCTTCCGGACAGGGCTAGAGCGAATCGAAAAGCTGCCTTCGGCAGCAGCGTTCATGCAAAAGATCCATGCAACTACCAACCGTCAAGCTTGCATGCAACCCACCAGCATGCTTGCATAGCCATGGTACACAGAATCAGCATGCTACACTATGTGTTGTGACACCACCAGGTGCTGCTCTCCTTTTTGAAGCGATCTGTACAAACCTATGTGGTGCTACCTGTGAAAGACCTGTCAATCAATTATGACCTTAAACATTCTATTGATTGTTTTTCATGCTAAAGTTTTGGAACAAACTGATGTCTACTGATGATCCCCTGCTAGGGGTGGTTGGATGTATGTGCAGACACATCTCCTGTGTGCAGATAGATCTACATTTTGGCACCTCCCGGCCTGCGTGCCGTGTTGGTCTGGAGAGCTGATGACTGTACTCAGGTTATAAAGCTGAAACACAGCAGCACAGGCAGTGGGTGCGAGGCGGAAGGTGAGGACAGGGAGAATGGTGAACCAGTCGCAAGCGTGGTGCACAGCACGACGCAGCACAGCAGCGCCGACCCAAGGTGGGAGCACAACAGCGGTCATCATTCTAAGCTAGGCAACATACAACACGCATCTCAAACCACAACACTGGGGCAGCTGGCACCCGCCAGCTTCCGTGGTACCTGAGGCCAGCCCAGCCGTGGGGCAGGATGTGGTGCAAAACGTTGCTTGGCTGCGCCTATGCAGTCACAATTTGAGGGTGGTATGGGAACAACTGGACTGTGGTTGCAGCCAGCATACATGTGAGAGATGTGCACGGTTAGGCGTGGAGGCGGGGATGGATGGTGAGGTGCAATTGGTGTTTGACGGTGTTGCTGCTGCTGTCGATTTGCCATCTAGAAGCCCTTGACTGGCTTATGGACGTTATGGTGTAACAACAAAAGGTTGATCATGTTGCTGCTGCTGCAACTAGAGCTAAGTTTGCACCTCCTCATGCTGGGCTGGAGTCCAAAGCTCTGATGCAGTGTGGAAGGAACAAACAAGGCTAGCAAAGTTCATACGATCATACCATCCCCGCCAATCCCCTCCCGCTCCCAAACATTCCGCGCACAGTCCAGAATACCAAGCTTACACGCGAACAGTAGGCACAGATTTCCTGGACTGATGCTCTGCTGAGAAAAAAGTGGCTCGCATGCCAAGAGGGCCTTGATTACCGAGTGGCATCTACGGCCTCCATAACAACCGTGAACTAAGCACACCACATCAACATACAACAAGGGAACATATTGGCTGGTGGTGCGCCCGCTGCCTTCTTGTGGCAACGCACGCAGGAGCCGAGAGCAGTCACGCACCGTCCCTGCGCAATGCATCAACAGCAACCTGTTGAAGCCTGAATCTTCCAACATTTGTGCCTATATGGCTATAACAACTGCCAGTTGCTATGAGCGGTGAGTGACCAAAGACAGCTTGACAAGTAGATGCCTGTTTCTGGGAAAGGAAAACCGCGCAGGAAGGAAGAGGTCAACAGACGCCACAGCCTGCCGTGCATAGTGCCATGCATGTCACCACATACCCATAGCGTATGCAGCTGTGGCAACCAATGCACGGAGCAAGAACTAATCTAGTATTCATCTCCTGACCATGCAGAACACACGTAGACAACAGTGGCGTGTCACAGCTTTCAGCTGCTTGCCAGAGC
This sequence comes from Haematococcus sp. NG2, assembly GCA_004335575.1. Classification (NCBI taxonomy): domain Eukaryota; kingdom Viridiplantae; phylum Chlorophyta; class Chlorophyceae; order Chlamydomonadales; family Haematococcaceae; genus Haematococcus; species Haematococcus sp. NG2. The sequence continues at coordinate 865,645 of QAXD01000151.1, read as the reverse complement.
CTCACACATTTGTGCTAAAGAGCCAGCTATTAGATCACAGCGTGCCACTGGTTAAGGCAGACCAGAATTTCTGCAGCAAGAAACTTCAGCTCAACACGAAGTTCCTGTGCCCTGGCAGACCACATGGTTTCAAGTACTCCCAAGGCCTTCCATATACAATATGGACGCAGCTGATGCTTCACAGTCTCCAACGCTGCAGCCCACCATGCAGCTACCATTTCCAAACATTCGATTGCCTGCGTGGATTGCCTGTGGCGAGTCACTTGCTGAGGGGATACATGCTTGTGAGAGCATGTGCACAGCGGCAATGTGACCCACGCAGCAGGACCCACCAACTATGAGCCACCAGAACTAAGCAAGCCTTCACTTCCCCAATCGATGCAGAATTGTGTGCCCTCTGCCACCATCACCACCACTACCATTCTTGTGCATGTGCACCTGCATATGCATCTTCTGTGCCAGACTTTTAACTCCGCAACAGTCGCTTCCGCAACAGTCGCTATGCTTGCCAGCTGCTCCTCGGTATCCTATATGCCAAAACTGGGCAAAACTTCCGAGGTCCTGCAAACCTTGCCAGCTTCTTCAAAAACCTGCTGCCTTCACAGCCTCAGTTAATGATGGAGGTGCTGGTGAGCGAGACATGCGGTTCCAACACAGCAACACGCTCAAAACAGCACCCCTCCATCTGTAGGCAACCAGCAGTAACATTTGTGTGCAGGCACTGCAACGCTCATGCGGTGAATGCAAGCAACAGGCACACAGGGCTTGACAACCATTGGGGTCCATAGTATGGGTGAGGCTGCCCTGTAGTTTGTGAAACCTTGTGCACACCTCATTGATGCCAAACAAAACTGAATGCATTCATGACCCAGTGACAACAAACCAGGCAGAACTCTGGGCCTGCCGTGCATAGCTCACAACTTGGGTTCCAGCAGACCACCTGGTGATCCACATCCAAATGACGAAGACATGTGGCTCCAACCAACGAGTTAAGAAACGTAAATAAACTGGAATCTGCTCCAGCACGCTCGAGCCGCAGCACAACACTATATCACCAAGGAATCAAACCAGGTGCCCATGCTCTGCACAATCACAACCAAACCCAAAATTAGATGGAGCAGGAGCAGATATTTCCATGCAGCAGGATCCGTCAATGACCAGCACACCTTGCAGCGCATGGCCATGCATTTTGCCAACACCGACAAAACGGCAAAAGTTTACAACAAAGGATGGCCCCCATGACGATGACATGCCCCAAGTCCAAAACACACAGCATGCAACCAAATTATGCTGTGTGGTGTTGACGGCATGCCATCAGGCCGCACCAAGCTTGAATAACTTAGATGGTCATCCTTACAACGAAGAAATCCAGCCAGTTGCTGACAGGGAGCTGCAGCCTCACGAGCCCTAGCTTTCAGCCCATCGGGCACGCTGTGCATCAGGGATGCTGGCTCAAGAATATGCTGCACTCTCTTGGCAGCCTGTTTGAGTTTAGGAGCCTCTCACACAACGGTCGCCGTCAGCGCGGCAGGTGTGCAGCAGCGGGGGGTATCGGAAATCTCCACTGCACCCGTCGTTGGTGCAGTGGCGCATAGCGGCTGTGGCGTACCCTCACCAGGTGATGAGGTGCGGTGCGCGCGGCTTGCTGCATGGTGCGCACGCCACTGCCGCTGCTCAGTGGGGCGGGGCGGGGGTGGCGGGGACCAGCACTGGCCCAGCTCCTCCCCCTCATCTGTGCTCGGTGCGCCCTCACCCTCACCCTCACCCAGCAGCAGATCCGCGTCCCAGATGCCCCACGGCAGGTTGCAGTCCGTGGAGGCCGTCAGCAGCAAGCGCATGACTGGGGAGATGAGGTGGCCGTGGGGCGCTGACTGGTTGCGTGACATGGCTGCGGGGTGCGGCACGCGGATGATCTTGCGGCCACGGTGCGGCAGCACGGGACACACAGGTGCCGCACCTGTTGCAGCGCCGCGCGCACTGCCGCCCCTATGGCTGCATGGCGTCCTTTGACCGTTAGGTGCGCTGCTGTTGGATGCACCACCTGTACTGCCAGCCGTGTCCTCAGCTGCACAGCCGCCCCTGTGATGCAACACGCTGCTGGATGTACTGTCGCACGCACTTACTCCATCTGAGCACCCGCTGCTCCCCTGCAGCCGCCTGGCTTGCTCAATTTGAGGTGCTGCAGTGCTTGTTGTGCAGCACGCGGCTGTGACGCCAACTGTGGAGCTGTCATGGGCAGGGCTGCACCAACCGTGTGGGCCATGTGGCTGCACCCCGCTGCTGCCCCACTGCCCATGTTGCCGGGGCTGCAGCCTATCCTGCTGCGCAACATTGGCCGCGGTCAGTCGGGCACCAGTGCGCGTGCTGCTCAGGGTGGCACCCACTCGCACGCCGCGGATTGCTGCCACTGCATCCAACCCCTGCGCCTGGGGTGCCTGCATGACGACATGTGGGTAGGGAGGTGTGCACGTGTCCGGCGCTGGTCGCGCCCAGCTGCCCAATGCGTCATCGTTGCTCGTGTCCTTGCCTTCGCGGTAGCTGTGATCGCCCCAGGACTGCAGGTGGTACGCTGCAGCAGTGTCGCGCAACCCGCGTGTGGGCGCAGGCGCACATTGCAACGCATGCCAGGGGGGCTGCTGCAGGGGTGAGGCGCAGGGCTGCTGCCAGGCTTGTGGGTCATTGTCCTCAATCTCGCCTGCGGATCCATCAGCGCTGCTACTCAACCCCAGCACCAGCCCGCTCTCAACAGCCACATGGCAGGTGGATGCATGCGCACGGGACAGCAGGTGGCCTGCGGCACCTCCAGCTGGGCCTGCAGCCTCAGCAATCGCATTGCCGCTGCAGCTCTGCGTGCTGGGTGTATCGCCTGCAAATCGCACCGCCATCACCGATGCTCCAGTTCCTGTGACAGAGCTGCCATGCAGGCCTGCAGCTGCCAGGGATAGGCCGGAAAACTGGGAGGGGTGCAGCGACAGGTTGTCAACAGAAGCGTGCGTGTCCAGGTGCTGTGCAGTTGCAGCGGAAGCAGGAAGCTCATCAGCTGCTGCCACCAGGATGTTGTTGTTCACATGCAGGCCGCTGACCAGGGGTGGGCTGGCTGCCGCAGCAATGGAGTCACCAGCAAAAGCTTTTGGGCACAGCAGTTCATGAGCCACAAGGCCATCAATGGAGGTGCGTGCCGCAGGGGCCTGCCCCTCCCCATCCATGTGCTGCTGCAGCTGCTGGCTCGCACGCAGCACCACATCCAGCAGGTCCTCACCATACTCGCTGCCTTCCTCCTGCCCTTCACGCTCGTGCACTGAACACCCATCCACGAGGAAGCTGTCCCCAGATAGAGCAGCTGCAGCACTGTCCCATGCAGCCGTGTCTGGAGCCTCCATCAGGGCAGCAGGCAGGCTGGGGGTCGTGCGGTGCGCCTCATGCGTGTGCACATCAGCCGCGGCCACCACACGCGCGTACGCGCTGGGCGGGCTGGCGGGGTCCACCACCTCCTCGGAGCACAGGCCGCTCAGCACACTGGAGGTGATGCGGCTCAGGTGCGGCCACAGCCTTGCTGGTGGGGAGCCGGCAGCAGCGGCTGCAGCGCCCGAGGCGTCTGCGGCCCATGCAGAGGCACACATGCTGCTGGTGCTGCTGGTGCGCGCGGGGGAGCGCGTGTGGTGTTCGCACACCAGGTGTGGTGCTGTGGCACACAGGTCTGCGACCGCAAGGTCCTCGCCACTGCTGCATACGTCCAGCGGGAAGACCGTACCAGCATCAGGTGCGCTGAGCAGTGCCCAGTGTGCTCCCCGAGCAGGAGCAGTATGGAACACCCCGTGGCCACCCCTCAGGCTGTGCCGTTGCAGCAGGGCGTGTGGTGCGTGAGGCGCAATCCCCAGCCCATGCTCACGGCTGTCCGCAGCTTGGTGCACGGGCAACCATGTCGGTGCAGCAGGAACGGAGACCATGGCGTGCATGGGCAGCGAGTTGTTCTGGGGTGGTGCATCAACATGGTTGGCTGCACTGCCCCCTCCAGTACACAGGCCAAACTGCGTGTGCAGTGGCGGGCGCTGTAGGGGTGTACACACTGGGCGCATCATTGGTACTTCATCCGTTGTGTGGCTGCTCCTAGTGCTGCTGCTGGCTGCAGCAGCCTGCATGGCCGTTGAGAGACGAGCAGGCACGGCCACTGTGGGGGTGCCCCTCTTCAATGTTCCGCTCGTGTGTGTGGCACCAGAGTCTTGATCCCCACCGCTGCCAGTGCTTGGACTGGCTCGCAGGTTGTGGAGTGGGAACATGCCGAAAGCGCCGCTGCTGTCAGTGTCAGCCCAGCCCCTGCCACGGCTGCTGCTGCTGGAGGTGCTTGAGCCGTGCAAGCGTGTGTCCCTCACACGCTGCAGCACGCCCACCACATGGCTCAGTACGCGGCCAAAGCCGCGTGAGCGTGAATGCGCTGCAACATCCGCCCGCTGCCGCGGCGGGACAGCCACAGCCAGTGATGCAGATATGCGCGGTCCAGTGCTGCCGGTGGCGGCCGGCCACATATCAGGAGGGTGGTGCGCACTGGCCAGCTGTGCTGTGGCACCTGTGTGCACAGTCACAGCCGGAGCTGGCTCGAGAGGTGCTGCCCGTGTGTCCACCAGCGATGTAGGTCCACCCAGTGCAGGACTCCAGTCACCACCATCATGTATGCGGTCCGGCTGTGCTCTCCATACATGCCCAGTCCTTGCATCCATGCACCTGAGCCCGCTGGGCAGTACCAGCACTGTTGTCTCAGGGGACATGTGGCCCCCCGCTCTTGTGCTAGCTGCTGGTGCCTGCGCCTGCTGCTGTCCTGCCGTAGGCGCCATGACGTGCTCCACTGCATCATTGGCGGTGGGCGTGGCGGGCAGCGTGAGGACCTGGATTGCGCCGTCACTGCCGGGGGCCCGTGCAGCTGTGGCTGGTGAGCCGTGCGGTGGCTTGGTTCCTGCCCGAAGTGCGCGCCGCAGCCAGCCCATGTGCACCTCGTGCCGCGGGGGGTGGCCAAGGCTGGTGGTGCAGGGCGGCATGCTGCGTGTCCGGCTGGCTCCTTGCTCTCCTTGCTCTGTAGGGTGTCTGGCCCATCCCTGGCCGATGGTCATCAGCTGCATGCGGCCGCAGGAGGGGCCGCTCGCGCTGTGCTCCATGCTGGTGCTGTGCTGGGCAACCAGCGGCTCCCGTGCCTCTTGACTCGCTTCATGACTAACCACCTGCAGGAACAGGGTACATCAGATGTTATCATCTGCGTCTGAGCACCCTGCGAACAGCGTAGACTGCTGGCACCCTTAATCTCGCGCTCCACCTACTTTGCCCATCCGCTTGTTGATGGCCGGGCCAGCAGGTTCTAGCGCGGCTGGTCCGTTCGGTGTGAAATAGCTTTGAACATGTGTAGGGGATGCGGCTCCGCAACTGCGCGGCACGGTGCAAGCAGCATGAGAGAAACGCTAAGACCAAAGTGCCCAAAAATGCTTGGCATACATGTACAGTCAGCACCTTTGATGGTGAGCCTATCGATCATCGCAACACACAGCAGATATAAGCAATCAAACCCCCGGCATGAATGCCGCATGAAAGGGCCTCTTGTAGAATCAACCCACGCCTGGCTCTCTTCAGTAAAGAAGCCAAGAACACACCTGCTGTTACCGCTGCTGCTCTCATCGCTTCTGTGCAGGTTGTGTAGATGATGTTCAAAAGCACACACACCGTCCTGTCGAGCCTGTGCTGCCTCTTTTTGCCCCTGCTCGTTCTGCAGAGTGTTTAGTGCATCCTGTGCCGCCCTCCTTCTTGTACCGCCCATGGTTCGAGTGTGCTTGATAATGGCAGGAGAGCGCGCGTCTGTGAGCGCACTAGCACGTGGCAGCGCATTCACAGTCGTAGGCTCATCAGGCGGCCTTTGCGCTGCTCTGTGCGAGTTTTCCAGCATGTCGGCATGAACCCAAGCACGCATCAACTCGCGCTACTCGCCACTTCAAACTCACCATCAAACAGCGGAGGAAGACTCAGTGGCTTTCAGATGTCGGTGGCGACGGTTTAGCACATGGCGCTCATTTGTTACAGCGCTTACTTCAGAAGCACTATTTATTAGAGGCAGATGGGCGAGAAACTGATGGCGTGGTTCGTGTGGTGTGGACCAAATCTTGAGGTTTAGTCACATGAATGACCTGCACAGTCATCTGTCAGGCGCTTGGGGCTCCTTGAGCTGCTTAAGACGCACGGCACCACCCACAGGGTGGCTATTGGGGAATGCACTCAATGCAAGCATGACCCATGACACAACACTGACATGGAGCAGCACCGCTGTGCACTTGCAAGGCTACGTAGCCCTCTAAGTTGCACCCCATCCTGCCCTGCACTTGTCCAACTCCCAAGGCATGCAGAACGCGCATAGCATCATAAGCCAGCTGGGAAGTTGTTGACCTCTGCCTGCTCCACCGTAGTCGTGCCATCCGCATCCTTGTAGCTGATGCGTAATCGCATTGCGAGCGGCTTGACGCCGTGCTGCGAGTTGTTAATATAGATACGCTGCACCACAGCGCCCGCCCCTGCACATACCAAGGACGAGCGCAGCGCATGGAGCACAGCGCATGGGGCACAGCACCGATGGGTATGCAGGCTGGCCGCGCCCCATAACCTCCCATCCACAACTCTGAAACTGCCATCCTCAACACTCGCGTCGTAACGCAGTGCACATATGCAAGCTGCGTCCGCGCACCTGCAGCAGGAAGCACGCTGCCATTCGCAGGTTCAAGCTTGAGCTGCATAAACTTGGGCACGGCGGCCTGCAAGTTGAACTCCGTGACGGGCGCCGCGCCAGCATTTGCGTACGTGGCCGTGATCTCTGTGATGCCCGAGTTTGCACCTGTTGTTGCAGCGCCAGGTGCATGCGTGATGCATAAAACCCCCACTCGTTCTGGATGTGCGTTTTCCACAGGCACCTGCTGCTGCTCACAGCACACAGCGATAAAGACTGTCCTGACAGCAGCCATCCTGCACAAAGCTGACAACTGCAGTTGTGCCTGATGCAGCACTAGCAGCCACTGACACCTGATCACATCGTCCAGACTGCGCACAAAAATGTGGCATAACAACGCACCTGCTGGCTTGCTGAATGCAAAGCGGATGGCCACGCCTGCAGCGTTCTGGTACACTACGACAGGTGGGAAGGACACTGGCGCCGCTGCTCCTGCGCCACCTCCTGAGGTTGTCGATGCTGTGCTAGCCTGCGCGTACAGTACATGCACCCACACGCTCAGACTATAGATTCCATGAGGTGGGGTCCCACAGGTGTCATAGTGTCCCACGTCCAGGGTATTTTCCAGCATGCTGCTTGTGCAGGTGTAATGCTACACCATTGTGTCCATGCAGCATGTGTTGAGGCTCAGGAAATTCAACCAAATATAATCCAGCATCAGGGTGCATCAATGTCAAGTTTGCTCATCATTGCCTCAGACTTGCTTGGGTGATTCAGCTCTGTGCAGTCTAACAGCAAGCATGTGCCATGAAAGTACAATCAACAACGCCACTTGTGCGTGAGCACCATCCGCACCTGTGGCGCGGGCCCACCAAGCAGGTCCAGTACATCAGCGCTTGCCTTGGGTGCAGCTGATCCTGCCCCTGGCACAGCCAGCAAATCTTCCAACGCGTCAACGGCTGACTTGGCGGGGGCAGAGGCTGAGGCACCACCGCCCAGTGCATCCCCTGCACCCATGTGTGCAAACAGGTGTTTTGTATAGGTAGCAGGTGGAACCTGTCTGCTGCTGACGCTACAATTGTACAGGGGGCATAAACTAACATGTGAAAGCTGATCTGTGCAAGCCTGATGGTGAGCATTTGCCACACCAATGCTTCCCTGTACACATACCCACCTAGATCCCCCAGCAGGTCTCCACCAGCCGCAGCACCACCACTCGCTGCTGCTGTTGCGGGTGCCGACGCGGCCGCAGCAGCATTTGCACCACCCACAGATGGCGTTGCGCTGCGCACCTCAGCACCCATGTTGCGCAGGTATTCAGCCTCATCCAGCGCAGGCATGCGCTCCAGCAGCTGCAATTCGCGTGTCAGCGCCATGGTGCAACCCATAGTGAAGAATCTGAATATGCTCCTTACAGTATACTGGTGCTGGTGGGCAGGTTACAGGTATGTACATGTGGTCCTGACCTGTTAGCTTCATGCACCTGTCTTCAATGATGGTGACAACCAGCTACTGCCTTCATGCACACATCCTGAAACCTGGCGGCATTCAGCCAGGACTGAAACAATCCACGCCCTGGAGAGATAAACACGCACCTGTGCTCGCATGCGCGCGTCCACCTTGAACATGCGCCCGTACTCCGCCGCACGTGACTGCACCTCCAGCGCTGGGCTGCGTGAAAACCGAGACACCAGCGCCTGCAAGCGCGTGACCTGGCCTGGCAGGCGCGCCGTCAGCTTCATAGCTGCCGTCAGCGCATACTCCCTGCAGCGCACCACATCCAGTTCACATGACACACGCAGGGCTGAGGATCACTTGCAAAATGGTTCACCAACAGCTGACTGTAGGACATTATCTTGTGCAAAGCGGGGTGATGAAACGACGGTATAGAAAGAAGCAGGCGCAGACGAGGTGCAAGGTTTGATGGTCAAGACGGCGGGTGGCCGTCAGGTGGGACGCAACGTAACAAATGGGTCGTCCCACAGCACGCACTTGACCACCACGTCATTGGACTTGCGTGCCAGCACAGTGGCCACAAGGTCCACGATGTCCTTGTCTGTGCAGCTCACCTGCAGCCAACGTGCCAGCAGCAGGTTAGAAGCGCTGTGATGCTACACAACCAGCCCCACACAGCACATCCTGTGCACAGCAGCAAGCCGAGGTCCCTGCCCGGCATTGCCATCCAGTAATGTGGTAACCTCATTCCAGCCAAGACAGCCACCCTCAGGAGGACGCTGACAGGAAGCTGGCACCCTGAGGAGCTCCTGTGAAGCCACGCCTGTCAGCGGGCCACGGCACCAGGCACAGCAGCCCCCACAAGGCAATGCCGGCAGGTTGCAGGCCCCATGCGTGTGGCATGGACACGCACCGCGGGCTCCCCCTCCAGCAGCGGTGACGTGGCAGCCCCCGGCCCCACCAGCATCTCCCCAAATTCACCGATTGTCCACAGCGCAGTGATGAGCAGGCTGGTGTCAGCGATGTCCTGCAGGCCGTGGCCCAGCAGCAGGTGGGGGCGTGCATGAATTCCATCTTGTGACCACACAAGGGCTGGATATGTCATATGTGTATGGACTGTGCAATGATTGGTGCACACGGGTGTACATAGGTGCATTGGTGCGTGGCAGCATTACAGCTGGTTGCACGCACCGAGTATGCGTGGAGGTTGCGGTACAGTGCGCGCACTGAGTACGCGTGCAGGTCCGGCGCGTTGGTCATGAGCACAATGAGTGCACGGCACACCTGCGATCCACAAGCACATGCCAGACAAACATGCGCCAAGATTGTCAGTGCAGCAAGGGATGTGAACACCAACACAGCGTGTCAAAAAATCCATGCAAATTTCTTCCAGTTGTGCCTTAATGCCTGTGGGCCTCTGTCTTTGATGCCCTGCATCCCAGGCGCTTGATCCACCCTTCCCCCTCCCAAGACCCTCCTTGCTCCCTGCCCCATGCTCGCGCTCACCTCCTCCTTGACGTGCGCCCCCGCCTGCGTCATGACCTGCACCAGGTTGTCGATGTGCCAGCGCTTGTCGGGCGCAAAGCGCTGGATGAGGGTGCAGATCTTGGACGTAAGGTCTGGCTTGAATTCGGCGTCACACACGGACAGATAGTCGAGCAGCTCGCGGGTCAGCGCACGAATGTTGCCCTCGTTCACCAGCCCATAGCTGCACCGCAGACCACAGGGGCACACAACGCATGCCATGACTTAGTCATGCAGAAATCCAGTGCAGTAAATGCATGCCGATATCCCTCTCATGTTGACAGCATTGTGAGAAGCCTCGCCCTCACACCGTTGAAACCACTCTCCCAGCACAAGCTCCCTGCCTGCTCTCCTCAACCCTCCAGGCTGGTCATCAGTGCCACTCACACAAGCTCAAGCGCACGGCGGCGAATGGACACGTCCGCGTCACGCACACACTCCACAATTGTGGTCCGATGCCGCTGCACCGCCTGCGTGTCCACTGACACCACCTTGGCCAGTGTGTTGAGTGCCACATAGCGCATGTTGTTGTCGCGGTTGGCCAGGAACTTGCCCAGCGTATTCACCGCCAGCACACGCAGCCCACCGATGCTCTCCACGCCCATGATTGTCTGGTGTGCAGGTACCATAGAGGCGCATGTTAATGCTGGGCTTGACCATGTAGTTGTGATTGATGCGTGGCCTGCATGTTTGTGCTGCCCCAGCAGCCCCTGCTGCACTGCACCTCCCAGCGGTGCTGCCAGTACTGCAGCAATCCTCAGACTTGCCCCGTGCTGCTGCCAGGCTGCCACTGCTACCAGAGCAACAGTGATGCCAAAGCCACCGCTGCACTGAACACGCACCTGCACGCACTCGTACAGTACAGCATTGCCTGCATTGCGCGATGCGTCGATGTTGGACGCAACCTGCGCCAGGATGTCGCTCATCTGGTCGCTGCACTCTGCGTGTCCATGGCCTGCAAGCAGTGCACAGGGCACAGCAAGGGCCATTTGGATGACAAGGCCCTTGTGTTTCTTAGACGTCTTGCAAAGTCAGCCTGTGGATCATGCAGGCTGCAGACACCGCACATTGCCAGCTGCGTCTGCTGCATGTGGCCCACACACCCAGGTGCCGTAGCAGCCGCAGCAGCTTGACTTGCAGGAAGGGGTTGGACGTGCCCGAGATGTCATACTCTGCGGGGGCACCCCCAGGCTGCAGCAGCCGCTTGAGCAGCTGGCACAGTGCAGGGACGTGGCGACGGTATCCCTCCACGTGGCTTGGGTCCAGCTCCACGATCTGTTGCACATGATGCGACCAATGGAAGCCTCTATGTAACACTGACCGGCACTTAGCGGTAGCTTGGACATGTGTGCATGTCCAGTACCTTGCATGCATGCAACTGATGCAGCAGCCCAGGCATGTGCTGTCCAGACCGCTGCGCACCTGCAGCATAAGACTGGCACCTGCCAATTGCACTGCACCATCGTTTGCCTTGAGCAGTGCTGCTGCACGCTCAACAAATGACTCCATCATGTCCGGCACCTTCTTGATGATTCTGTGTGCATGCAGGGTGAGTGCGGACAGGTGTCATGCATCTGCATGCATGAGCAACCACATGCCTGCCCACAGACTGACCAATCCAGACCACAGACCTGATTGCACACAGTGCAGCCTTCTTGCGCAGATAGGGTGTGCCTTGCTCCATGATGCGCTCTACATCGGGGGCCAAATCTCGAGCCATTTCCGCCGAGCATATGTTGCCCAGTGCGGCTAACGCTAAACCCGCAATGTAAGGGTTCTTGTGGTTCATGTCCATCTTGACTGAGTTGGTCACAAGCATCAGCACCTCCTGGCGTTCGTCCAGCAAAATCATGAGTCCCAAATACCCAATCCTCTGCATTGGCGAATGCACCAGCTTGTCAGATCGGGTCAGCAGATGCCCATGCACCTTGACTGCAAACCACCCACCTTCTCCGCAAACCCAGTTGCTGCAATCAGCTTCAGCGTCTCCATCTGGCCGAAGTGCGTGGGATACCCCAGCATATGGATGTACATGAGCTTCGCCACGTTCCTGTGCCTGTACTCGTTGGCATCCTGGTCCCTGAATGCTTCACGCAGTGCCGCTGACTCCTTAGCGATCACCTCACGCTCCTCTGCTGCTGTTTTGCAGGCTCGCACAGCACGGACGAGCTCTCTGAGACGGATCGACATTGTTGCAAGCACTCCAATGTCACCTGTATTGAAATTGAAGAAAGCAAAGCCCTGCCCTCGTAACAAAGCTTGAGGGGGGTGCACACTGGATCAAACACCGTCCAGCTCAGCGCCCATGTTCACATCTGCAACTCGTTTGGCCGGCTAACGTCGCCAGTAAAGTGCCAACCAGTGGGGCAGGTGACCACCCGGTCATATAGGGCACGAGGGACCGGAACTGTCAATGGAACTGGAACTGTCAATGGAACTGACCAAGTTAAATTTTTTAACCTTTTAAGGCGCGTT
>QAXD01000151.1:818527-850299 GCA_004335575.1 Haematococcus sp. NG2 | reverse complement strand
AAATTTAACTTGGTCTGTTCCATTGACAGTTCCAGTTCCATTGACAGTTCCGGTCCCTCGTGCCCTATATGACCGGGTGGTGGGCAGGTGTGAACCAAGGTGGGCCGTTCAAATACAATAGCACTCTGGAAGAGGCCAGGGACATGGATACATGGGGCATTGCTGGCAAGCCATGTGTGCAGCCAAAATGTAGGCTGCCCAGCAATTGGCTACCCTCACATACTGTTACACACTGCTCAGTGAATATAAGTTACACAGTTGTATATCGGCAGATCAATGCCCTACTCCAAGCGCAGTGTCGCATGTTACGGCACTACACATTGTGATGATCCCGGGGTGTGCACTCTGTGTTGACCGGATGCATGTATGGCGGTCAACAAGAAATGCTGATGCAGGTATAGGTGCATGGGCAGCAGTCTCCGTTGTACCAATGCACGCCAGACAGATGCTGAGAGCGACTTCTGTGGTCTGTGCAGCTGACCTATCATGCAAACTTGATGTACCATCTGATGTTTGTGCACGGATCCCAGATGAATGTGCACTCATCACAGGAGCTAAGTGCCATAAGATAGGTTGTAAGCTAAATAAATTCGTCATTGTGCACGGATCTGGGAGTAGAGGTGGAGGTGTGGAAGTGTGTGAAACGTACATAGGGTACATGCACTCTTGTTTTTGGTTTGTTGAATTGCATGCTGATAGATATGTGATGTTGCATGGTGGCCGGGGGCGACAGATTTCCATGCATATGCAGATAATGTGCACAACGACATACCATGATATACTTGCATGGTGTATACCAACAAATGTGATTATTCTACCCGTATGACGGGCTCCTAGGTTGGGGCAACTGCTGGTTTCGCCGCGCGGGCAGGGATGCCTGGATTGCACCGGGACCAAGTCGAACGCGAGGCAAGTGCTTCATGTATGCATGTAGCTGTCCATTGTGGTGGCAACATACAGGAATCCTCTGCATACATCGCGTGCCTTAACTGTACCACACAGGCTGCCAAGAAGACAGTCACGGAAAGAAGAAACAATTGCTACTGGAAGCGGCAAGTTTGCACCCTAGGACGTGGCATCGCCGTCCCTGCAGGATTGGATGCGCTGCTCCATGCCCTGCCGCACATCATTCAACGATCGGACGTCAGGTTCGTGCTAAGTTAATGCACACGTACTTCATGCATAATTTGCATGATGCCTGACGGCAATTTGCATGACCTGGCATCAATGCATGATGCACACGCTCCTGTGCGCAGGGCGCGGCAGCTGCTGCAGTCTTTGACATCTGTGCTGGAGCGCTGCCTGCGCCCCGGATGGCTTGTGGATGTGTTATGCAGCTTGCAATATGTTGAGCATTTGGTCGTGCATACGCACCGGGAGCTGCAGCATCCGACATGCAGTCTGGGGCTAGCGACATACCAGGAGCTGAGTTCAGCTCTCAACTGTCTGATCCGTTTGCTGGATGCCATTAGTGAGGCAGGTGAATGGCTGGATGATGCACAGCAGCAGCAGATCTTGGTCCAGGCGCTGCTGCCTCTCACACAACTCCGCACCGTCACTGCCCGGCCAGAGCACAGCAGCATGGCAGCAGAGCCAATCAATCAAGATGCAGCCGCGCAGGAGGTGCTGCGCGCTGCAGTGCAGGCAGAAGTGGGGGCCGCCTGTGCGCGGTTGGCCCTCGGTCCGCACTCTGCTATCCGCCACCCAGCAGCGCGCACACTCTGGGCTGCTACATGGCCAGGCCGCGGAGAGGTCGCATGGGAGCAGTTCTGGGATGGGTTGGCGCGCTTTGTACATGAGCGCGGGCACAGATGTGCCTTCATGGGTGATCCTGGCCAGGCGCTAGCACTGCTGCGAGAGGACGAGCACCGCTGGTGCCTGCAGGCAGCCATCCACAACTTGGGCAACCGTGACACAGTCAAACCGGCTGAGCTGGATGCCGCGCTGGACCCATGCATGGACCTGGTGTCATGTCTGACATGGCTGCTCAAGTTCAAGGAGCCGCTGAACGCACGTGATGAGTGTGGCCTGACCCAGCCGGCCATCTTCCGGCCAGGAACCAAGCTGCCACCGCACAATCACACACCCAGTGACAGGAGCCATGGTGACAGTGAGGGCCTTGCCCTTCAGGCTGACAGCAGTCCCAGCAGTAGCAGCCGCTCTGGTTCCGGCCGCAGCTCATGTGCCAGCAGCACCCACAACAGCAGCAGAAGGTTGGAGGGTGGAGCGGCAGGTGCAGGCGATGAGCAAGCAGCACCACATGCCACCACCTCTACTTCAGCCCATGCACGCATGCCAGTCATCGCACCAGGTGGCCGGCATGGGCAGGCCAGTAGGTCACACGGGGCCCATGCGGAGGCAGCAGATGAGGATGGGACCAGGTTCCTGCTCCAGCCTGTGGTTGATGGTGGGTTTGTGCTGACGGTCGTGCCTGCTGCTGCAACCAACTCTGCCTCCACCAAGCATGCCACAACCGCACCCTTGCCTCCCATAAACAACCTCCCGTCCTCACAAGGCAATGATGCAGCTGTTATGCAGCCGCCCCAGCCACCACTGTGGCTGCCGTCCAGCGACAGGCAGCAAGAGAGCTTGCAGCCCAAGCTGGTCGGTGTGTCGGAGGAGGTGGCTGGGGTTGTGGCTGCGCTGAGCCACGCTGGGCGGCGGCTGGTGGTGCTGACCGGTGTGAGCGGTTGCGGGAAGAGCGCGGTGGCAGGGGCTGCCGCGGCCCAGCTGGTGGCATGCCGGCACTGGCCTGTGGTGCGTGTGGCGGAGCTGCGCGGGGTGCGTGGTGTGGATGAGGCGGGCCATGTGGTTGCAGACGCATTGAGGCTGCCGCACTACCCAGTTGCAGTGAGCGGCATGCAGCGGCTGGAGATGGGCCTGAGGCGCGCAGCCCCCACGGGCGGCGGGCGGCAAGGGCTGATCATGGAGGGGGCAGAGGCACTGCTGCTCATGCTGCCTCCTAACGCGGCAGCGACCGCGGCGGTGGCATCAGCAGCAGCAGCTGCAGCAGCAACGGCAGTAGCACCGACAAGCATTGGTGGTGGGCCGGCATCACAGCACGCCATGCAGCTGCGGCCGCTAGGGCACCTGGGTTGGCGGCTGGCTGGCGGGCTGTGGGAGGGTGGAAGTGAGACAAGCCAGGCCAGCTGGGATGGTGCTGCATCCCCTGCCCAGCACGCCAGTAGCTTCAGTGCAGCCGGCTCACGGCCGGTGAGTGGCAGCACAGCGGGTGCTCCACTCTGCCCCAGCAGCCAAGGCCATGTTGGCGATACAGCGGGTGCTGCAGCAGAGGTGCGGCCCATGCAGCTGCCCCATGCGCGGTTGCGCACGCCTGCACTGGAGCTGCTGCAGACGCTGCTGGGTCTGGCGCCCCAGCTGCAGATCATTATGCCACTGACCCTGGCGCCAGACATGTGGGGGCCATCATGTGACAGGGCAGTGGGTGCCTGCCTCGCACCAGAGGGAGCAGCCAGGGGGACAGCATCTCGCGATGCAGCTGCAGCTGCAAGCGCAGGGTGTGGTGCCAGCAGTGGCTGTGACTGTGAGCGGCTGTGGGAGGTGCGGGCCCTACATCCACTACGGCCAGGCGCCGCTGGGCAGCTGCTGGCTGCTGCTGCTGGGGGCGCCCTCACGCCTGCACACGTGTCCTGTGTGGTTGCGGAGCATGGCAGCCTGCCATCCCTGTTGCGGCTGCTGGGCTGCGGTGTCGTGTCGGGCGTGATCGACGCGGCGGCTCTCGCTGGCGGCGCTGACGCGGGGGCGCAGGACGCTGCGGGCAGCAGCAGCGCTGCAGTATGGGTGCACCGCGTCATATCTTCCCTCAGTGATGCACATCGGCTGGGGCTGTCAGTGCTGGCCGCGGCCGAGGTGCCCCTGCCGTTGGATCAGGTGGAGCTGCTGCTGGCCCCGCTGGGCGGCCCGCTGGCAGTACACGACGCGTTGTGCGCGTACTGGGTGCGAGGCTTGCTGCATGTGCGCCCGCAAACACAGGCGGTTGAGCTCAACCCGTACGCGCGCGCTGTGCTGGTGTCAGGCATGCAGGCGGAGGACGCAGCGTTGGTGCACCAGCCACGCGCACGTGACGGCGGCGCGGCAGAGGCAGACGCAGACGCAGGGGCACGGTCGGCGTGTGGCGCGCGGGCGCTGGCGCGCTGGGCCGCACTGCTTGAAGCCATCGGGCGGGTGCTGGCAGAGGGGCAAGCCCTGTTTGTGGCTGGCCACCACCTCACCACGCTCGCACGCCTGGGCCCTGCCCGGCGGCTGGTTGAGCATGGGCTCCGGGCGGTGGGCAAGGCTGTGGCCGCACGCGCCCCGGCCAGCGCCCCCGCCGCCACCTTCATCCGCCTCATGGCCGCCCACCTGAATGATGTGCTGCGCCTCATGCTGTCCCGGCCCCAGCTGCTGGGCCTGGCCAGGCTGACGGAGCAGCTGTGCGCGCGGCAGCACGGCCCACAGCTGCGTGCGCAAGGGCTGGTGGCGGTGGTGCGCGTGCTGGCGTTTGCACGCGTGCAGCTGGATCAGGCGGACGAGGTGCTGGGGGAGGCGCGGGCAAGGGCCACGCAAGAGCAGGGGCCTGCAGCAGGAGCAGGGGCCGCCGCCCCGGGTGGCCGCTGCAGTGACGCATGCTCACCCACCACAGCGCTGGCGTCAGCATCAGGGGTGGTTGAGATCCCGGGTTGGGCCGTGCAGGATGATGGTGTGGGCGTTGACACGGCGGTGGCGTTCCTGGAGACGTCCGCCACAGGGCTGACTGCTGAGGTGTGTGGTAACCAGGGCTTCACGTGGTTCAGCCACCTGCTGTGCGGAAATGGGTGTGGATGAACAAGAGGCAGGTGGAGGGGTCAAGACTGGGCATATGTTACTGTGTGCCATGTCCTGACTGCTGCATCACAGCCTTCCGGTGTGTGCACGTGTACATGTGTGCCGCTATGCACTGTACTTCCTTCCTGGCACCGTATGAGCAGTTTCCGCTGACGATGGTGCGCATGTGCGCGCTGCAGGAAGCATGCTTGCTGGGGCAGTGCGAACTGGCGCAGGCCCGAGGCATTGGCCCCGCAGTGCTTGAAGCATCCACACGCCTGACTGATGCCGTCGAACAGCGGCTGGGTGCTGCAGAAGGAGCCAGATGCAACAATAACAACAGCAGCACCAATAAAGATGGTGCAGGCGGCTCTGCTGCTGGCATGCGTGTAACCCAGTTTGCATATGGGTGTGCGCTGCTTGTGCACGGCGAGCTGCTGCAGTCGGCTGCTCAAGCCAGCGCAGCTGTTGCGGCAGTGGCAACCAGGACGGCCGACCCCAGCGCTGCTGCATTCCCCCTCAACATGATGCAGGGCCGCAGCCTGAACCGTTCAGCTTCCTCCATGGGGCATTCCACTGCTGTACTCGTCCCCCGTGGCAGCTCGGTAGGGGGTGCAGCTCCAGTCGTCGCATGGCCAGGTGTGCAGCCACCTGCCTTCCCCGCTGCAGCTGCCACGCGGACGTCTGATCACACGGCGCGCGTGGCGGAGGCTGCTGCTGCTTATCAGCGTGCCAGGGAGGTGCTGGCGGCCCTGTTCCCAGGCCTGCACTGGATGGTGGGCCGTGCGGGGCTGCGCCACGCGCGCTGCATTGCTGAGCTGCAAGGCGTCACAGCCGCTGCAGCCATCCATGGGCAGAGCAGCGGTCAGCACAGGTCCCTGTCCAACACCATGTCTCTCACCCCGTCACACAACATGTCCCTTAGCCTCAGCTGCAACCTCTCACGAGGCCCGTCTTCAGCCATGCAGACACCCTCTGCAGGGGGGTGGCATGGATCTCACGCACCGTCCCCTAGTGCACTTTTCATGTCGTCACCTCACACCATGCCTCATCATCCAGGCCCACCAAGCAGCTGCAGTGGCGTCAGCCCTCATTGCCCTGCCACCGCACGATCACTCGAGTTTGGCGTTGTTGGGGTGGGGCTCAAGGCATGTGGGTCCCTGGATGCCTCCATGGGCGACATGCCTGTGCCAATGCAGCGGTCCAGCAGCGGTGGGGGCGCAGCTGACCCAGGGTCAGGTGGTGGTCCGAGGTCTGGCGGGTCGGGCCCCTTGGTGGGGCCGGCTGCCGGCCCCTCGCGCCTGCGCCACCACGCACTGCAGCGGTGCATCAGCGAGGCCGGCAGCTCGCCAGCATCACCAACGCCGGATACCGGGCCAAGGCTCAGTAGTGGCTGCCACAGCCATGTGGCCAGGGCACCTGGCAGCGTGTCCATGTGTGACCATCTGCATGGTGAGAGTGGCTCAGGTGCCAAGTTGCCATCCACCCATTCCGTTGGTGGTGGGCCGGCCAGTGCCTTTGCTGCTGGTTCTATCCCGCTGCCTGGGCTGGAGGGCTCTGCAGCGGCAGCTGTCGCCGCTGTAGCGGCCGAGGCCGCAGTAGCGGAGGCAGTGGCAGCATTGCAGGATGCAGTGTTGGAGGCGCTGCTGGTGGCGCAGCACAGCCAGGGTGTGTTCTGCGAGGACTCAGCAGAGGCGCTGTGCACGCTGGCCACCCTGCTGTCGTCACAGGTGCGCGTGCGCCGGCAGCTGGAGCGCGACTCGGCCTCCTCCATGCGCACACGCATGGTGTCGCAGCAGGGGAGCAGCCACAGCCGGCATGGGGTGAGCTTGAGCGGCACAGCAGGGATGGAGAGAGCATGCACTGGTGGCGATTGTGCCAGCACAGCGCCCCCTGCCCCAAGCAACAGCACCACGGCCACTGCAGGCATGCGGGGGGCCTCTGAGGCTGGTGCAGTAGCAGAGGATGGTGGTGACAAAGGAGGAAAGGCGGACATGGGCATCAGCCCTGTGACATGTGCCCTCAAGGCGTTGCACATCCTCCTGGAGCTGTACGGCCAGGCCCATCCCAAGGCCTGGGCAGGGTTGGAGGTGCTGGTGGAGGCGCTGAGTGCAGAGGGCGGTCAGGCACATGCCGCGTCCACACTGCGAATGCACCTGCAGCACCTGCGGCTGGTAGGGGCAGCAGGCGTGGGGCAGGGTGTGGCGTGGCCCGGCGATGCAGGTGACCGTGTGTCCCCACGCATCTCACGCCGCAACCAGGCCGTGATGGGGCAGGCTCTTGGGGGTGTCCGGGCAGGTCCTGCATCTGCAGGGTTCGGGCCCATGGCTGTTCCATCCCACAATAATATGCCGGCTGGTGGCGGTGGCCTGCCACGCATGCACAGCGTGCGCAGCGCTAGCCAGTCCCGTGCAGGCAGCATGCCGCGCGCGTCAGACCTGAGTGCGCTGGGTCTGGCGGCAGCGGACGTACCCGCCGCACACGCACTGTCAGGGGCTGTACACAAGCCGACGCGCGATGTGCTGGAGGACCTGTTTGGGGTGTTCAGCACTGCGTACACGCACCGATCAGCGCCCATCATTGGAGGTATGCGCACGCTGTGTGGGCGGCGGGAGCTGGGAGATGCAGAGGACGAGGACGAGGGCGAGAAAGAGGTGACAGGGGTTGCAGCTGAGGACTCTGCAGCTGCGCATAGCAACGGCATCTGAGCAGTACCTATTATGCAGCTGGTAGCGACCCAGTCAGTGCAAGTGGTGCAGCAGTGGCATATGCTGCCAGGTTTTCCCTCCAGTTCACCTGAGACCCTGAATCTGGCATTCCATCATGTTGGGACTGCTGGTTGATGCGGGTGATCGTGTGGCTGCTGCGTTGCTGCTACTGCAAACGCCAGAAACACGTTCATAGATGCATGTTGCCATCACACATCACGCATGGGCCCTTGTGTGGTGCCACAATGTGCCTGCAGTGACACCCGCAGACCCACACATCCATTTCCTATTGGGCAACTGGCAACACTTTTGGATTTTGAGGTTTGAAGAATTGCACTAGCGCCATGCATGCTGCAGTAGAACTTGTGAAATGGTGGTGATCTGTTGTGGTAGCTAAAATGAGCATGTGGTGCGTGGGAGTTCAGCCAGGAGTGACAGGCACCGCTGCTTGATGCGGCCACATAATTGGTGTGATTGACATGTTGCTACAACCAGTATATACAGTAATCGGCAAATTCAGTTGGCAGTTGCTGGAGTTCAGCGGAGGCAGAGCTGTGTTCCACTGCATGGTGGTAACAATTGGAGGTGTGTGAGAAGTGCTGTGACTGCCCTCCAGATGTGACTGTCCTTTTTGGGCTACCATGAACCTTTCAGTCCCATCAAACGCCTCTTATAATCTTATTGTATCCAGATCTTCACCAGAACTTGCGCCAGGAGGTGTAACATAGCTACATATGAAAACAGTGGCGAATCACAGCTTCCACCTGCTGGCCAAGGCCATTTAAGACAGCAGGATACAGAGCCCCGAAGCACTTGACCAAGCACCCATGTGCCTGCTAACTTGCAATAAAATAGGAAGGCACATTCAATTGTGGTGCGGGCTCGCATGGCATGCTCGCGCATGAGCTAACTGCATATGCACGGTCCATCCATCTACCCTAACCCGAATGTACCTCTGTACTCATACCATCTGGTGGAGCTGAAGGTGAGAGCGCAGGAACCAGCGCCACACACACCATGTGTGCTGGCCCCACCCACGTGCCATGCCGAGACCAGTCCCACGTCCTGGCTGTGTGTTTCCTGGGCAGCCAGCCCCAGTCCAGCACCAGGGCCCAGTCAGCGCGGGGCGTGCATGGTTGGTGGGTGGGTTGCCTTGACGGATGTGCAGCTGTAGGCGCGGGGACGAGTGGGATTCCATCAAGGTTGTGCTGCTGTTGTGGTGAGCACCAGCAGGAGCGGCGTAGCTGGGTACGGGGCTGCTGTGCGCCGTGCTGGCCTCCCACAGCCACCCACATGGTCCTGCCGGTGTTCTGGCATCAGCTGCTGGACAGGCGCATGCGCTGTGAAGCTACAGAGGCGCAGGTACGAGAGGGGCGTGCATGAAGTGGATGGTGCCGGGGCTGCCCCATGCTATGCAGCCCCCCTGAAGCTGTTATGGCTCGTGCTGTGTGGATGTATATGTCTGTCTGCAACCTACCTTGCGCACAGGGGGAGCTGGTCGGTGTGGGCAGGGTAATGGATGGTGCATGCTTGCAAACACCATGCGTGAGCACACACTGCCATCATGCAAGCATGCAGGCCAGCAGGAACGTCCCTGCCGCACAAAAGCTCATCATCCAGTCATGAGTCCTTCACGTTCTTTTGGTCGCTGAGCGCAGTGGCGGTATTTTTGCAGCGTGTCATGGCCAGCTTCCTCTCAGATCGACCACTACTTGATGCGAGACGTCATGGCTATTATCATACACGATGCTGGAATTGTTTATTAACATGTATGCGTTGGTTGCAGTCGGCATGTGCGTGCAAAAGAGGGCGTGTTCAATCATCGAGCTGCATACAGCTTGTCCAGCACTTGGTAGAGCAGCAATATACAGGAATCGAGCCTGTGGGCAAGACTGGTGGATGGGGTAAACCCTAAGGTAGCGGTTACAAGTACCAAAGTGATACCAGGACTCTTGGACGACGCCTCTGGTGCTGTGGCATGCAGCTGTATGCATGTCATGCATGGTGCGGCCTGCAGGTGCTGCAGGAATGCCCGCGCGGGCATACACCGTTCGCGGCGGGCCAGCTGCGGCACACACTGAGCTGCGGCACAACCGATTGAGCTGTGCAGCTGCGGCACCGGCCACCATGAAGCCCACAGGCAGGAGACGTGCAGCCATGCAAGGCCCACGGTGGCAGTGCTTAAGCAGGCTGCCACAACAACACGCACCGCACCGGATGCGGCAGCACCAACCTGGTCTGCCTGGGCTGACAGCCCAGTGTATGCTATGGCTAAACCCTACACGGCTCCCTGCCCCACAACCCAGACTGCCACATCTGCAAGGTCCTCCAGGGGGTTCACGCCACCAAATGCAACCAGCGCCTGTGCAGCGAGCATCGGCATTCCAAGCGGTGTGTCAGATGAAGGCATGCTTGTCGGCCTTGCAGGGGACGCCCTTCCCCAACACTGTCATCACCACTCACCCCACTCATCATGCATGTGTGGGTGGCCCACGCAACTCACCACGCCACCGTCGCCCCACGGCACACATGCGCCCGCATGTGCGAAGCGTGCAGGCGGTACAGTGCGCGGCGGGTCGCTCTCCCGCGGCCCACGACGCAGCACTTCCACCTCCAGGCTCTGAAGCGTTGTTGGTGAGCGTGCATGGAGGTTGTGAGATAAGGACCAGCATGGCAGGGAAGGGCCACATGCATGATTGCATGTGTGCAAGCCATCAGGTGCTGCACATGACAAGCTGTCAGCAAGCTGGAGCTAGTCAGTTACTTCCTTGATGTGAACCCCAGGCGCAGCAGCGTGCCGTATGCAATGTAGACCCAGTGTACAGGTCAAGCCACCTACCCGGCTGTCTATCCGCAGCACATCCCCCTCCACCGACTCGCCGGTGAAGCCACCAAACACCAGCACATCATCTGGTGTCCCCTGCTGCGAGCTGCTACTGCCCTCCGCTGCAGCCCCGGAGCCCTGCGGACCTGCTGCTGCTGCTGCTGCTGCTGCTGCTGCTGTGTTATCGCTGCCCAACAGCAGTGATCTGGGTGCTGCGCCAGCACAATGCGCGCAGCGTGAGAAGGGTGTGGGCTCGGCCGCCACCCATTTGGATGCCGACACGTCCAACAGCGCTGCATGTGGGGACAGGCAGATGCAAGCGGATAGCCTTGTGAGCCACGTGGTGCACTGCATGCCGGCGGCTGCCCACACAACTGAGCACAGCCGTTCACAGCAAGCCACATCCACACACTGCCCACCAATGTAGGCTGTGCCCCAGCACCGCAGGCTAGGCGGTGCACATGATGACAGGCGCGCACATGGTAACTTGCCATCCCTGCGCGCAGCCTCAGCCTGACCCACACCTCACCTGCATCGCACAAAACCCGCCCGTCTGTGCCGCGCCCACCGTAGATGACAGCAGCAGTGGGCCCCACCATCGACAGCGAGTGCATCTCACGGGCTGGAGGTGCCTCCACACCGGCAGCTGGGGTCACCACAACGCCGCTCCACCCGCCTGTCGCCGGGTTGAACACCCACACGTCCCCCAGCGCCCCCTGGTACCCACTGCCGCCGTACAACAGCTGCAGGGTGCGTAGGAGATAGAGCGGCAGGTGGGCATGGCGGCTCATGCTCTGCCGTGCGTCCCCTGGTACATTGGTGCCACAGGCAGCTGCCGCAGGCAGCACCCGTCCCATGCCAGCGGAGCACCCACGGTGTCAGTGCGCGCATTCCCCCACTGTGAACGCACCAGGCACTGGCCCCCCAGGCACCCCATGGCATGGGAGTGGCGTGCAGGCGGCGTAGTGTTGCTTGTCACAGCCACCTCCCGCCACGTCCAGCTGCCTGTGTCCAGCACCTTCAGGTCACCGAACCTGAACTCTGTGAGCGGCTCCTGCAGATGAGCACATGCCATTCTTGCAGTGTATTTTCTGCTGCAGCCACAATGCTTGGAAGTGCCATTACATGTGAGGTTGCCTGATGCTGCATCACAGCCATGATGCGCATGTTCAACCGCGCAGAAACAAGACCCCTCGCCGCACCTGCCCCCCGAACAAGTACACTTGGTCCCCTATGGCCGTTAGGGATGCGCCGGAACGCTGGTGGATGGTGCAACCTTTCTCCATGATGGGTGTGATGCGTGTCCACTCAAACTTGCCCCCGGCTGCGGGCAGTACACACCGCACAACGCAGCAATGGCCCAAGTGCTGCAGGGTGCCCGTGTCCACATATGTGCTGGGAAAGCATAAGCAACAGCCATACACAGGTATGATGTTGTGCCACAGCATGGGCTACAGCTGTACAGGCTGTTGCACTCCGCCATGCCAGCATGCATGCTTTGAAAACCCTGCCTCACCTGTATCCAGCACCCACAGGTCGTCATACGTCACTGGAGTTCGATCAGACCCACCGAACACCAGCAATTTCGAGCCTACTGCGACACATGCGTGACCTCCTCGTGCGCACGGGGCGAGCCCCTCCACCTGTCAAAACGTCGATGCTTGTATCAGCAGCTGCAAAGCGTGCAACCCTTCTTTATATAAGCACAGCTTACTTGTGGCAGGAGCCACTGGCCTCCCATGGGGTGTTGGGTTCAAGATCGACGCATGGATCAAGGAGACCAATCTACTGCTGCCGCAAATTTGGCAGCATACGCAGGACAAGAGCGGAAAAAGAGGACTCAAGTGGACGGGTGGACCAAGAGTGACTGTGAACTGTTTGCATCGTGAGTTCGTTCGATCAACTGGGGGTTTGTATGCTAAGATTGTGATGTTGGAGGGGATTGCTTGCCCATCACCATACACTTTGTTGCAAGCCTCCTTATAAGGATACTTTGTTGCTATGGACAATTGATTTGAGCCATTTGGGTGCCTTAAGGTCAGTTTCGCACTGGCTGTGTGCATCCTTCTAGGTTTCGACCAGAGCTATGTCAGCTACTGTTTTACTGAATTTATGAAGGAAATCATATGCTTTGAGTTTGATTTTTCATCTTCGAGCAGGTACAATTCAACGAAATGCCTCCGGGCCAGGACAAGGGCAGGAATAATGATCCGCCCATTCCAGAGGCACCGGTCTGGCTTCCCAGCCTCGCCGCTCCCCGAGGGTCGCCAGGTGCACAATCGGTACATGGCCACTCGCCTACGGGGTACACGCTGCCTAAGGCACGCAACCTGCCTGTGGCTAGCACCATTCGCAGCAATGACACAGCAGGCCTATTCTCCATGCATACACTTCCCACGCTTGAGTCCCTGGAGCTGCCAGGCATGCGGCAACCCCACAGCAAGGTGTGTGTGCTTGGGCAGAGGGATGTTGACCTTGGCAGCAGTTTAGGACAGGCATGTATCACTGGCACATGTGGACATGTCACATATCTGCAGCCTTGTCGCGTATGAGCACATGCATAATGTAGTGCTCAGTATGGTCAGGAAAGGACTGGCTTGCAGATGGCGTCATGCATGTGCCAGCACACCTGTCAGTCATGGGGGGAGTGCGTGCGCGCGCGCCGCATATGCGGGGTGGGGCCTCAAACCTAAACACCCGCATTCGCAGGGTCGTGGGGGCAGCAGCGGCATCCCCAAGCTGCCATCCATCGAGCGTGGCTCATCACCACGGGCCCTTGCAGCTGCCGCCATGCGCAGCTCGCCCGCTAAGGCTGCGGCAAAGTCAGCAGCAGGTGCAGCTGGCAGTGGCACAGCCCGCACCGCCTCGCCGCACACGCAAAGTTCAGCTGAGCCAGGTGATATGCCACAGGACCCATCCATGCGCACCAACATGACGGAGTACGACGAGGAGGGTGGGTGGTGCATGGCATGGACATGAGCACGTGCAGGGATGGGCATCGCGAATTTCCTGCATTGCTAGGATGTGCATGATTGAGCCTTAATGGGCTGCCAGTGGATGTCTGGGGCACGACGCATACGGTTGTTCACAACACGCCCGTACTGTTTTTCTCTGCACATCTTGATTGCCAGATTACTCAGCCTCTCACTCGGGCGATGAGGCAGCAGCAGATGCTGAGGTGGCAGAGGGCAGCGACGAGGGTGGTCCAGAGGCGGGGCCGCCACCTGAGGTGCCGGGTGCATATGACCCCGACCTCATCCCAGGCATTGAGACGGGTGATGACATGATTGAGTTCTATGGCAAGTACGGCCAAGACAGGTGCGCGGTGCAGGGGGCTGCATGGTGAACGGGGAGGTGTGTTGGTGGTGATGGGGGGGGGGCAGGTATGGGTGCAGGCAAGGGGGACAAGCTGCTGTTGTCTGAGCAGTGGGGGTGTGTCAGCCAGTGTGATGCTCTGCAGCGGCTGCCTGGTGGGCACTTGCATCTGCATGTGGCTGGGGGCCCTGCAGCGCCCGACCGTCTGTGCCAATCTTTCATTCACAATGTCTAACACGTGTTGTATCACGCGAACACCGTGGTAACATGCACAGCCCTGTCAAGTTTTTCTACTGCAACCGCGCCAAGGGGTCTGTGCGGTTCCGGCCGTATGACCTGGTGGTCACACCGCGACAAAAGGTGGGCGTGGGGAGGTTGGTCAGCGCAATGGGTCTCAAACTTGTGGGCGCTTGGCGTGCATGGTGCACACGGCAGCGGCGCAGGCATCACTCCAAAGCGGCAGCAGCACCCTCGGTGCTGCCGGCATGCTTGCTGTGTCTGGCAACTTCCAAGTACAACATGCAACCAACCTACCTACCGACCTGCACCGCCCCTTACCCCGCAGGTGGACAGCGAGTACTTCACGCTGTCAGCGACGGGTGTGATGCGCATCCGCCGTGGCGTGCAGGCCGAGTTCACATCCCTTGCTGAGTGGGTGTCTGTGCAGCGCGGGGTTGGGGGCGGCTGTGCAGGGGTGGGGCTGGAGGGCGCGCACCTCCGTGTGTCTCCTGTTGCTTGCCTGGGCTGTGCCGAGGTTCCCAATTACATATGTGCCTTTATTGCCGCCTAGTGGTCAGCGCCTCATCCCTCATGATGGACTCATGGGCATGAGATGGTGATCATCTGAATTTGAGCTTGTCATGTGCAGGTGGGTGCGCGAGAAGACATTGTTTGACCTCATCTCGTCCATCGGCTTCTTCAAGAACTACCTCACGGGGCGCGCGTTCAGGCGGTGGCATAAGGTGGGGGGCCAATGCTGGCTGTAATCTGTGCTGCTGCCATGACAGGCTGCAAAGCGGTGTGCGCAAGCTGTGAAGCATCATTTCTTAAGCTTTAGCCAAGGATTAGAGATGCCAACAGGCACTACCCTGCACTGCAATCTCTTGACGCATGCCACTCTGGAGTGCGCCCCGGAGGGATTCAATCACATGATGTGGTGCACGGCGCCGTGCAGGGTGTGCGGCAGAAGAACTTTGCAAAGGTGCGCAAGGTGATCGGGGAGTCGCTGTTTGCGGCCAAGCCCACCTTTGCGCCACACATGCGCGAGATCTGGGCGGCAGCGTCAGAGTTGCGGTCCGTGCCGTTCACCGCGGCCAACCCCGCACACTGCTACCAGCTGCAGGAGTGGGCGGACCTGCAGGTGCGTGGGTGAGGGCTCAGGGTCCAATCAGAGCTTTCAGCCTCGGCTATTTAAAACCCCTCACCCCTGCCGCGGGGAAGAAATGGGGTATGACAGTGATGCAGTGCTGTGTCAGGATGTGCCATCGTGCACGTGTAGCACCGCACCACGCACCACAGCACTGCACGGGGTGGAGGGGTTGCAACAGTGTGGCGGGCGCCGTGACCGTGCAGGTGGCAACGCGCGAGCACAAGGCGCGGCCCATGCTGGAGGGGATCGCGGAGAAGATGCAGCGTGTGCTGGAGCGTGTGTGTCGTGAGGTGCAGAAGCAGGCGCGGCTGTACCAGGAGTCGGTGCGCGACCAGGTGCGGCCTGCACACAAACAGAGCCAGGGGCAGGGGCTTGTGTTGGAGGCGGGGGGCCTCTGGATGCCGTGGTTGATGCCTCTGATGGGGATTATGCACCAGCGTCAATAGAGTGTTCCTCTGGCACCAGATGATGAATGGGGAGGTGCTCAGTGCTCGCGTGTTGACTGTGCTGTGACCATGCTTTGTGGCCGCACAAGTTTGTGCTCCTTTTCTGCTGTCACACCATGCTGCACCACATCCACCACTGCAACACAGGCTGAGCTGGAGGACACCACGGGCGTAGAGCTGGTGCAGGGCCGCAACGCGGGGCGCGCGCGCTCCATGATTGCGGTGAAGAAGGAGAAGATGGAGCGCGCCGCCAACTTTGCGCGCGTGATGCGCGAGCTCACCATGCTTGGCTCCTTCATCCGCCTCACCGACTACCTGTTTGTGGAGGGCCTCATCGAGCGCGCGGTGCGCAGTCCTGGTTCGCTGGGGGAGGTTCAGTTGTCACCACCTGCCTCACATGTGTCCAACCTTGTTTGTACAGGCCACCTGGCCTTGTGGGTGGGAGGTTGCAATCACAGGAGCAGCTGCTTGATGGCTCATGGCATGCGTCCTGCTGGCAGCTTCCCCAGGAGGTGGATCTTGCCAGTGCACACAACGCAGGTTGTCCAGCATGTGAACCATGCCGCTGCTTGAGGCATGCCGTGGACTGCCTTGACCCTGGCCGCCTGTTGCGCAGGTGGGCAGTGTTGAGGAGGTGCTGAGCTTGCTGGTGTCGCCAAAGGCGGCAGGCGCGGACAAGCAGTCCAAGGGCGTGTTCATGACCACCATCTCCTTCATACCCAACGGTACATACTACACAGCTATGGCAGCTGTGTGCATGCACTTGCATCCGGCTGTCACTGCACGCGTCCCCGTAGTGGCCTGCATGCCGAAGTGATCACCCCCGCCAGCATGCGCCACCCTGTCTGGCTGCATGCTCACATGCCAGCACAGGGTGGGGTGTAACCCTGCTCACTCGCGGGTGCCCACGCACCAATGTGCCCATGAGCGCAGGCATCGCGTTCTCCCCTGATGCTGACGCCGTGCTGGACGAGCTGAACGGTGCAGTGGAGGGCATCATCGGCGTTGTGCAGCAGGCGCCACGCCTCGTGTTCATGCGCTCATTCGCGCAGTATTTTGACGGCAAACCCAGCGGCCTCAACCCGCCGGGCATCATCCGCTCCACACCCACGTTCCAGGTGCGGGGCTGCTGGTTCCGGTGCCCTTGGGCATCTAGCGCCTGATGGGCTCAATCACAGCAGGCATGCTGTGTATGTTTGCGTACTGTGGTCACTTGGCCATGCTTGGGGTGCGCTCCACGTGTGCCATGCTGCTGGGCTGCAGATGCTGCGGGCGGAGATCAACGCGTCCATCCAGGAGGACTATGCAGCCGCGCGCGAGTATGTGGTCATGTTTGAGGACTACCGCAAGGTGGGGCTGCCTGCTTGTGTGTGAGCAGGGGATGGGTGGGCATGAAGGTGGGCATAGGCAAAGCGTGGAGGCGGATGCTTGTGTGCTGGGTATTGCTCGTGGCTGTACTGTAAGCACCTTAGGGGGCACGAGTGGGTGCTTAGGCGGGTGCTGGATGTTGGCAGGGGGGCTGTGTGCCCCACCACCCCCGCACACCCACACCCACATGCGCACCCACATGGAGCAGGTGTACGACCACGGCCGCACATGGAGCGCGGAGGAGTACCAGGCGGCGCCCAAGACCCTGCGTGAGATCCGGCGGGACATGCACAAGCAGCGTGAGTGGCGTGGCGAGCTCGACCGCATGAAGATCTCCAACGTCGTCGGCTGCCTGTACGTCGACTCCAAGTCGCTGCGCAACGACCTGCTGCCCATCACCACGGCCACGCTGGACAAGATCAAGCTGCTGCTGCTCAACATGAGCCGCGACACATGCCTCCAGGTGGGGAGTGCCACTGCTGCGCGCAACCGTGTGCAGCACACCGCGTCTGCACCCATGTGCTGTGCTCCTGCACCCAGACAGTCACAGCCCGGCATGTTATGTGGAGTCATGCGCGGCTAAGGCATTAGGATGCGGTAACTGTGGCTTGAGGCAACCAACGCCACACTGCCTCTCTTGCACCTGTTCCTGTGCCCTCCTGCGTACAGGTTCTGGAGGACCTCCAGGCGCGCATTGCGCTGCTGCAGGCGCGGCCGTCCATGCTGGACGAGTTCATGGCATACAGTGTGATGCACACACAGCAGGTACATGCCAAGCTTGTGTGGGATGCGTGTGTGCCAGCTATAATCAGGGGCTCAGCAGCACATCTCTGACAGCTTCACAATGTGACCGGTGCAAAGCAGTGTCCGGGACATGCACACGCACTCTCAGCTCACCGCCGCTCCTGCCGCCCCCGAGGCTGTAGCTAGTATGCCAAACCCTGCTTTATGCTTCAATTGCCAGTATGTCCCCCCTTTCCTCCTTGTGTGCAGCTGGATGCCAAGAAGCAGGTGCTGTCGGCAGCCACCCAGGTAGACGACATGTACGACATGCTGGCCGCGTACGAGCAAAAGGTGCCAACTGGCGACCAGGTCAAGCATGACGACCTCAAGGAGGCGGCAGCTGCGTTTGTGGCTGAGCTGTCGGCGGGCAAGGTGGGCGTGTGTGTAAGAAGCTGCCCTGCATTGTGGTAGGACCGCAAAGCGGGAGCAGCTTGTGCCATAATGAGTCCGCGGCACTTGCCTGACTGCTGCATCTTTCAACGCATGCAGCCCTATATGCACAGGCATGTGACCACAGCCCGCTTTCCCACCACCCAACACCCATGCGCATTTGTGTCCTCCCTCCCCACACCCACACACCACCCCTGCAGGAGTTCCTTGCGGACGGCAAGGCGGACCAGATGGAGGTGCTGGCTGCCAACGTGACGAGCATCAAGGAGGAGCTGGCAGCCATCACGGCGTCACTGTCACAGGTGCCCATCTGCAGCCATCACCCCATCAGGGCATGTTGGTGCCAGCTGGGGTGGCTTGCTCGGTGCTAAGGGCTGCGATTGCATGCTTCACTGCCTCTTATCCGGCAACTGAAGCTGCGTGTCTTCATATCTGTACAAACACCTGTATGAACATCTGGCCCTCAACTGCAACAGCTTATGCCCTCTGACCCGCATGGACCCTGTGTACATCCGGCCATAGGGTGACTACATCAACCCGGAGGCAGACGCGGAGATGGTGGTTGCTGACCTGGACGGTCTGCAGTCACACGTGGCGGAGCTCAAAACAGCGTGCGAGACGTACGCTGAGTACCAGCGGCTGTTTGAGCTGGAGGTGGATGACTTTGGGGTGCTGCTGCAGACAGAGAAGGAGGTCAACGCGCGGCATGCGCTGTGGAAGTCGATGTACGACTTCATGGAGAAGTCCAACGCGTGGACTGAGGACCCCATCCTGGATGAGGATGGTGAAGTGACACTGTCCATTGAGGCAATCCGTGCGGAGGTGGAGGAGTATGCCACACGCGCGTACAAGATGGTGCGAGTGCTGCCATGCCAGCTGCACAGCCACAGGGTGCAGCTGCTGTGTGGTGGGGGCCTGCCCTGTACTTGGCAGATGTGGACCCAGCTGCGCCTTCAAAGCATAGGCGTGTTGCCAGATGCAGGAGTCAACTGGCGCGACCGGTGCATGTGCTGTGACTTGCAGGGCAAAGCGCAGCGCGATGACCCCGTGGTCGCACGCTTCAAGGACTGCATCGACGACTTCAAGCAGATCCTGCCGTGTGTGGAGGAGCTGGCCAACCCCGCGCTCAAGAAGCGCCACTGGTGGGTGCTGTGTCAGCATCCCAGCGCAGAGCACGCACCCATCAGCTTACCATTGGCTGATCTGCCAGCTGCTATGCAAGCTGCACCATAGGCAGCAGGCCCAAGGATCACACTTTGCACGTGATTTACACAGCTTGTGTCATTGTACATGCCCTTAACCTCATCACTGGCCGGTCACCTGGCAGGGACGAGATCTTCCAGCTCATCGAGGCCGACATCCCACTCTCAGAGGACGGCACGCAGTACGCACCTTTCTCAGTGCGTGTACTGCTGCAGTACGCCATCCTGGACAAGCTGGAGGCGGTACAGAGCATCAGCGGCATGGCATCCAAGGAGTACAGCCTGGAGAAGGTGCTTGAGAAGATGGAGCACGACTGGCAGGGCGTGGAGTTCCGCATCATTGAGTACAAGGACACAGGTAGGCCGCTGCTGCTGCTGCTGCTGCTAGGGCAGAAGGTGGACACACACGCAGATTGATCCACCTGCGTGGTCAGGTTTAGACCTTAGGGCTGCTGGTGCTCCAGCTGAATGTCCCCTGTCCTTTCTGATGCCCCAGTCTTTGGCCATACTGAACACCTGCCTGCTAGGCCAATGGGTTGAACCAGTATCCCTGCACCCTAAGCCATACTGGCCATATGGATGCACTCCTCTGCACCACTTCATTGCATGCTATCTTTAACATTGCAACTGTCGTCTGACCCTGCCTGGCTGCAGGCACATACATCATGGGTGGTGCCGACGAGGTGCAGGCACTGCTGGACGACCAGATCGTCAAGGCGCAGGCCATGCGCGCGTCACCCTTCATCAAGCCACTGGAGGCGCGCGCTGTTAAGTGGGAGCAGCTGCTGCTCAACCTGCAGGACCTGCTGGACAACTGGCTAACATGCCAGGCCACATGGCAATACCTGGAACCCATCTTCAGCTCGCCAGACATCCTGAAGCAGATGCCTGAGGTGCGCAAGAGCGTGTGCACAACTTGTGCGAGCAGGGCTAACGTATTGTGTTGCAGTCGTGTCTTGTGGTGGGTTTCTGGGGTACTGGGAGCTGTTTGTAATGGGGGTAATGGGTGATGCCGTGATGGCATGCGGGTGGCCATCACGGGCACTCAGGAGTCCATGGGTTGAAGCGCCTGTGGTACCGAGCGCTGTGGCAGGTGCCACGACCAAGGCTGTGAGCACTTTGTGAGCACGCGCTGTGGTCGTCACACACACTGCGCAGGAGGGCGAGAAGTTCCAGGTTGTGGACACTGCGTGGCGCGAGCTGATGGAGTCGTGCCTGGCCGCCCCAGGCGCACTGGTGGTGGGGGCGGACAAGGAGAAGCTGGTGGCGCTGCAGGACAACAACCGGCTGCTGGATGAGATCCAGAAGGGCCTGGCCGCGTACCTGGAGGTGAAGCGCATCGCGTTCCCCAGGTGCGTGCTCCGTGGGCACCTGCCCTTCCCTGGGTCTCATGGCTTGGTGCTGTTGCCTGCGCTTGTGGGCCTCAGCCATGCAGCTGGTCTGGCTCTGCGCATGGACACATGTAACCTCACGTGTGCTGCCCCATCCCCATCACCACGCACCACAGGTTCTTCTTCCTTTCCAATGACGAGATGCTGGAGATCCTGTCGGAGACAAAGGACCCCACGCGCGTGCAGCCTCA
Source organism: Haematococcus sp. NG2 (assembly GCA_004335575.1). NCBI lineage: Eukaryota > Viridiplantae > Chlorophyta > Chlorophyceae > Chlamydomonadales > Haematococcaceae > Haematococcus > Haematococcus sp. NG2. The sequence continues at coordinate 829,509 of QAXD01000151.1, read as the reverse complement.
TCTCAAGAAGTGCTTTGAGGGCATTGACAAGCTGCGGTTTGAGGGCGTGCAATCTGAGATCACGGTGCGCCACATGAGGGTGCCCCAAACATCAGGCTGTGTGTTGGTGTTGGTGTTGGTGTTCACGAGGGCAGTTGGGACCCGTCGTGCGCCATGTCTGCTGCCAGGTGCCCTGTATTCAGCCCTGCTGATACCAACAGCCTTTTGTGCCTGTGATGAGGTCTGAGAGTGTTTGCACAAGACGTACGTGACCCACCACAGGGCATGATCTCAGTGGAAGGTGAGGTGGTGCCGCTCAAGACGCGCATCAAGCCCGCAGAGGCCAACGGCAGCGTGGAGAAATGGCTGGTGCAGGTGGGGCAGCGTACCCTTCGGCTTGCACGTCAGCATTCAGAGATCAGCAGATGGTATGGACATACGAGGCAATGTGGACCTCTCACATGACTGGCGCGGTGTGGCCGCAGGTGGAGGCAGGCATGGTGGAAAGCGTGCGCGAGGTGGTGCGGCAGGGTGTGAGCGCGTACGCCGCAACACCACGCAAGGACTGGGTCGTGCAATGGCCTGGCCAAGTGGTGCTGGTGGGTGTAAGAGTTCCGTGACTACCTGCGGGTACGCATACTGCAGCCCCAGGCAGACTGTGTGTGCTGGGGATGGACATGCGCCCTCCACCTGTGATCCAGGTGCTGGCGGCGAGCAGCTTGCCTGCACGACCTCACTCGCAGGTCGTCACTGCAGTGTATTGGACACAGGAAACCGCCACAGCGATTGCAAGCGGTACACGTGGCGCACTGGCTGCAGCTGCCGAGCACAACACGGCGCAGGTGTGGCGCAATGCAGCAGTTTTGCTGGCGCCGGGCTGCCATTATGTGTTTTGTCTGCCGCACATGTGGCCAAATGTGGCATTGCCTGTACATGCAATACTCGTGTTGCCTGTGCTCTGACCCGGCTGCGCACGCTCTGGTCTGGCACCGCCCCACAGCTGTCAGAGGTCGTGGGCCTCGTGCGCGGCGACCTGCCCAAGCTGACGCGCGCAACCCTGAGCGCGCTGGTGGTGATGGACGTGCACGCGCGGGACGTGGTGGCGTCCCTGGCCGCGGAGGGCATCGAGGGCGAGCCCGGCCACTTCTCGTGGCTGTCCCAGCTGCGCATGTACTGGGAGCACCCCAAGGCGCAAGCAGCCGCGCACGCAGGGGACGCACATGGCGAGGAGGCCACATCCATGGCGCCCCCCATCATCCTGCCGGACGATGACTCGGAGCACACAGTGATGGTGCGCATGATGAATGCGTCGGTGGAGTACGGCTACGAGTACCTGGGCAACTCCATGCGCCTGGTGGTCACACCCCTCACGGACCGCTGCTACCGCACCCTCATGGGCGCCATCCACCTGAACTTGGGAGGTGCACCCGAGGGCCCAGCTGGCACCGGGAAGACCGAGACCACCAAGGATCTGGCCAAGGCCCTGGCACGCCAGTGCGTGGTGTTCAACTGCTCAGACACCCTGGACTATCTCACCATGGCCAAGTTCTTCAAGGGCCTGGCGGCGTCGGGCGCGTGGGCGTGCTTTGATGAGTTCAACCGCATCGACCTGGAGGTGCTGTCGGTGGTGGCGCAGCAGGTGCGCACAGAGCTGGTAGAATTGTGGAATGCCTTGGGTGCGTTGCCCATCCATCGCCTGCCTGCTGCGGGCCATGACAAGACTCTCATGGTATATGCTGAACGATGGGCTACGCATTAAAAGCAACGCCAGATGTTCAGGATGAAAATAGGTTGCAGGTCTCGCATCACTCCAACCCTCGTCAACCGCGGTTTCGCCAGTTTGCATGACTGCGGGTGGTTGCTCTGTGCCTGCGACAACCCCAGGTGCTGGAGATCCAGCTAGCAGTGAAGGCGCGCGTGCGCACATTTGTGTTTGAGGGGTCGGAGCTGCCGCTGCGCCCCACGTGCAACGTGTTCATCACCATGAACCCCGGCTACGCGGGCCGCTCCGAGCTGCCCGACAACCTCAAGGCGCTGTTCCGCACCGTGGCCATGATGGTGCCGGACTACGCCCTGATCTCTGAGATTATGCTGTACTCCAACGGCTACCTGGCCGCTCGCGAGTGCGCGCGCAAGATTGTGGCCACCTACAAGCTGTGCTCCGAGCAGCTGTCCAGCCAGGACCACTACGACTACGGCATGCGTGCGGTGATGGCTGTGCTGCGTGCTGCTGGCAACCTCAAGCGCCGCTTCCCCGATGATGATGAGTAAGTGGGATTGCGGGTTGCTGGACTCCGTGCGCTGCTCCATGCCACTGGGCTGATCATGCTTGCTGCACGGACTCACATTGGGCACCCTCCTTGTCAACCCTTGTGTTGCTCAGGTACGTGCTGATGCTGCGCTCCATCATCGATGTCAACCTGTGCAAGTTCCTGTCCCATGACGTGCCGCTGTTCAACGGCATTGTGTCGGACCTGTTCCCCGGCGTCGTGCTGCCCACACCCGACTACAATGCCCTGACGGGTGCCATCAAGGCGCAGTGCGTCGCACGCAACCTACAGCCCACGCCCTACTTCATCATGAAGACCATCCAGCTGTATGAGATGATTGTGGTGCGGCACGGCCTCATGACGGTGGGCCAGCCCTTCTCAGGGAAGACGTGCAGCCTCAACGTGCTGGCGGGCGCGCTGACAGACCTGTGCGATCAGGGTGCGTGGTGGTTGCGGCATGAGCAGTTGCACACATGACATGCACGCGGTGGTGGGAGAGGCACGCAAAGATGAGAGCAATGACGCTGATGCACCCTGAGGCTCAGTTTAATAATTGGTTGAATTTCCTGAGCGGCCTCCCTGCTACCAGCCACAGCCACTGTATGCATGCTGAAGGCTCACTGGCTGGCGTTCTGTGACACATGGCATGTTGCTGGCCAGCGCATCATCCTGTTGCCCAGTAAACTCAGCATTGCCCAGCCCCAACCTTGCGCGTGCCCGTCCAGTCAACCTTCACCCTTTGATACCCCTCCCCCCACCCTGGCCCGGCAGGTGTGGAGGGCACGCTGTTCAACCGCGTGCAGGTGCGCGTGATCAACCCCAAGGCGGTCACCATGGGCCAGCTGTACGGCGAGGCCGACAAGGCCACGCAGGAGTGGAAGGACGGCGTGCTGGCGGTTACCTTCCGCTCACTGGCCTCAGACCCCTCGCCTGACCGCAAGTGGCTGGTGCTGGATGGCCCGGTGGATGCGATCTGGATCGAGAACATGAACACAGTGCTGGATGACAACAAGAAGCTGTGCCTGCCCAACTCAGAGATCATCGCAATGAGCCCCACCATGTCCATGATCTTTGAGGTGGGTGTGTGGGGGCAGGGGGTGGATGCATGCAGTTGTAGTTGATGGGGTTGCGGGGCAGGCACAGGGGGCAGTGTGGGGATCCCAGGGGCAGTTAAACGCTTGGTGCAGTTCAGAGTTTCGCTGGGGTGTGCCCAGCCGCATGTGAAGGTATCACTTCCATGAAGGGGGTCATGGGTGCGATGTGTGTCGTGTGTTGTGCAGGTTGGTGACCTGGCCGTGGCATCCCCAGCCACCGTGTCGCGCTGTGGCATGGTGTACCTGGAGCCGCACCAGCTGGGCTGGCAGCCACTTCTGCAGTCGTGGGCGAATGTAAGTGGGGTGCTGCTGTTCTGCGCCTCGCTGACCTGCGCTGCCTGCGCCTGCTTCCAACATGGAATATGTCCAAACACATCCTGTGGAAAGCATGTGTGTGGTTTGACCGTCCTGCAAGTGGCTTGAGCACCGCAGGTTTGCACGTTACATCACACTGAGCATCTAACCTGCTGCATTGTCACCTGCTGATTCACGTCCACAGGCGCTGCCCAAGGCCCTGGGCACGCGCACGCGCAAGCACATCGAGGCGCTGTTTGAGTGGATGCTGCCTGCGTGCCTGCGGTTCGTGCGCAAGGAGGTGAAGGAGATCTCGCCCACCGAGGACTCGGGGCTGGCACGGTCCGCGATGCGGCTGATGCTGAGCCTGATGGACGAGTTCCTGCCGCGTGAGGCGGCCGGTGAAGGTCTGGGCGGGGAGGGGGCTGAGGGCGAGGCGCTGGACGCGCTGCCGCCACCTGGTGAGGCGGGCACACGCGCGTCAGAGCGATGCATTAACAGTCCGTATCGGCGGCTCAAGTCGGCGGCTGAAGCGGCTGTTCCCGATCGAGTTTTGGATCGGCTTGCTGGTCTTTATGCTACACATCAGCAGACGCCGCGCAGTTACCTAGGGCAATCGGTGCTGCAACTGTGCATGTGGGACAGCTGTTGAGCATTATACACACTCCCAGACCAACCTGCCCATGCCACCACCTGCACCCGCAGGCGCCAGCATGGATGAGACGAGCAAGATGCAGCTGGTGGAGGGGCTGTTCCTGTTCTCATGCGTGTGGGCGGTCGGTGCGACCGGCGACGGCGAGTCGCGCGCCAAGTTTGACGCCTTCTTCCGCACGCTGTCCATGGGGGGCACGCCGCCAGGGTGGGTGTGCGGCCTCCAGCTGCCCTGCCTTACTCCCCTGCCTTGCCTGACCTCATTCCGGTTTTGCCTGGCATAGCTCCAGCTTGCCAAGGAGTGCTTCTTCAGCCTCTTCACTTCACGCACATGAGGGGTTGTGCGGTTCTTGGTTGAAAGGTGACCATGTTGTGTCCGCCTTGCAAGTGCCTGAATGCCTGTGGGTGTTGCTTAGTCTTCCAGGACCGCTGCTGTGGTGCACTATTCAGGTATGAGCACTACATACCCGAGAAGAAGCCCACGCTGGTGACCGCGCCCATTCCCCTGGAGGACAACTCAACCGTCTATGACTATACGTTTGACAAGGCCAAGCTGGGGTGGGTGTGCTGCACAATGTGCCTGACTTCCATGCTGTGATGTGGGGTGTGGCTGCATACGCTGCACCAAGGAGGCAGCTGTCGGACGTGCAAAACAGCTCCCTGCACTGCTAGTCACAACCACAGTATGACTAATACTAAACTGTATACGTGCACAATCTGCACATGCACAACGTCAAGGTATATGCTCACATACAGAGCGGTTCGTAAAAGGTTGACTCCCGTTGCATGGCTTGTGCCCTCCAACAAGGCGCACGCAGCTGCACACACGCAGTCAAGCACACGCACGTGCTGGTGCGTGCAGGTGGACGCTGTGGTCCGACACCATCCCCGCCCTGCAGATCCCACCCACTGCGCAGTTCTCAGACATCATCATCCCCACCAAGGACTCGGCGCGCTACACCTTCCTGCTGGACACCGCGCTGCAGCACCACCAGCCGCTGCTGCTGGTCGGCCCCACCGGCACCGGCAAGAGCGTGTACGTGGGCCGCCACCTGGTGGGCGGCCTGCCCAAGGACAAGTGGACGCCCGTGTTCATCACCTTCTCCGCGCGCACAACAGCCAACATGACACAGGAGCAGGTGGGCCCGTGTGTGTGGAGGATGGAGATGCACGTGCCGTGTTGGCGCGTCCGGGGGGATGGCGGCATGATCGGTGTTGTACCTGCCGTGTACACTAGGACGGCACCGTGATGAAGCTAGTCCACAGTGACCTGCAAACAGTAGCCTACACGGCGGCGTTCAACTGGCTGAGGGCTGTCTGAGCCTGTTGTTTGTACACGATGTTCATGTCAGCGCTCCTTCCTGACTGGACTGCAACTTGTGACCTGGCACATGGCAGGTGGATGGGCGGCTGGACAAGCGCAAGAAGGGCGTGTACGGCCCACCCATCGGTCGCCGCTGTGTGGTGTTTGTGGATGACCTGAACATGCCGGCCAAGGAGACGTACGGCGCACAGCCGCCCATTGAGCTGCTGCGGCAGTTCATGGACCATGACGGCTGGTATGGTAAGTGGCTTTGGGGGAAGGGTCTGTGGGAGTCGTTCAGTATGCAACAGCTCTAGGCTCTGCTTGGACACACGCACGCGAACAAGCACGCGCACGATGAAGCACAGAGAGTTGCCTTGCTGAACGCTTCGCCGCGCCGCGCACTGCTCCGCAGGCCGTGACAACGTGTTCCGCCACATGGTGGACGTGCAGTTTGTGGCGGCCATGGGGCCACCTGGTGGTGGACGTACATTTGTCACCAACCGCTACCTGCGCCATTTCAACACACTGGCCCTGGCACAGGTGAGGTGGTGCTGCCTGCAGCTGTGCGCATGTGTGTTGTGAGCAGCTGTTTTGTGGGCTGCTAGCTGGTGGTGGCCAAGGTGCAGCTAGCCATCCAGTGTGCCTGCTCCCACTTGACACCTCGCAACCTCACTGATTCCCTGTAACGTATGAACGCCGCCACTGATTTCCTCCTGTTTGTGGCCCAGGTGTCCAATGACACGTTGTCGCACATCTTCCGCACTATCCTGGACTGGCACCTCACCACCAAGCAGTTTCCTGCGGTCGTGCGCGCTCTCTCAGCGCCCCTGATCAACGCTACGCTGGACGTGTACGCACAGTCCATGGCGCGACTGCTGCCGACACCCGCAAAGAGCCACTATGTGTTCAACCTGCGTGACTTTGCACGTGTGGTGCAGGTGGGCAGGGCTTGCGCAGGGGCCTTCCCCACTGTGCTTGTTGAGCAGTGTCACTTTATGGTGGTCCTGTGTTGTCTTGCGCAGCTTGCCAGCTAGCTCTCATAATTGCAACAAAACTCGCCACCAGCACGTGGTGGCAGCGGCTGGTAGGTCGTGCATAAATGTCAAGCATGAGGCGTGCTGTGCACCGCATGACGCAACACTGTGTTTTCATGGGGTGCTGCGCATGGCACGCAGGGTATGATGATGATGCCGGCGTCTGCGCTGCCGGCTGACGGTGGTGCGAGTGCAGCCACGTCGCTGTTCAAGCGGCTGTGGGTGCACGAGGTGTTCCGCGTGTTTTACGACCGCCTGGTGGATGACAAGGACCGCACATGGCTGATGGAGCAGCTGCGCGCCACCACCTCCAACGTGCTGGGCGAGTCGTTTGATGCCCTCATGTCGGGCCTGCTGGCCTCGAGTTCAAACCCTGGCGAGGGCGATGCCGAGGGCTCTGATGGTTCAGGGGCCGCACAGGTGACGCACACAGACATGCGGCGCTGCTTCTTTGGCGACTACATGGATGCGTCCAAGGAGGGCGAGGACCGCATGTGGGTGACTGTGTTCGTCGCGTGGCTTGTGGCAGCGCCGGAATGATCTGATGAGGTGTCATGTGCCACCTCATTGCTGTATCAAGATTGCGCCGCTTCTAGAATCATGGCACTTGCAGCCAGTGCGCAGTCGCTCCGAATGTTGCCTGTATCATGCGTAGACGAGTGGCTTCATAATGTCCTGCCTTGTGCTCACATTCGTTTTGGCCTGAACCGCCCCCTTACCGCCCCTCCCCATCCCCTTACCCACCGCCCCCCACCCTCCGCAGCTACACCGAGATCACCGACCCTGCAAAGCTCATCAGTGTGCTGGAGGAGTACCTGCATGACTTCAATGCCACGTCCAAGCGCCCCATGAACCTGGCCATGTTCCTGTTCGCGGCCGAGCACGTGTCCCGCGTGTGCCGCCTGCTGAAGCAGCCCGGCGGCCACATGCTGCTGGTGGGTGTGGGAGGGTCGGGGCGGCAGTCGCTCGCGCGGCTTGCGGCGTTCATGTGTGGCATGGAGGTCATCCAGGTGGAGATCTCCAAGAGCTACAGCCGGACAGAGTGGCGGGAGGACCTGAAGAAGGTGCTGCGCAAGGCGGGCGGCGATGCCAAGAACGTCGTGTTCCTGTTCTCAGACACCCAGGTGCGTGCATGCTTGTATGTCCTGTGCAACCCTGCAGCTTGTTCATGGTGCGCCCAGATTTTGCGCACGCGGGTTGCGCTGTATGGAGTGGTGGCGTCGTATCTCGTACTCGTGATTGGTCTGCAGCAGCTGGAGCATGCGCCAGCTGCGTGCGAATGGCCTCAGCGAAGCCAGCTTTCTTCACTGTCATTGCCTGTTATCAACCAACTCGCTGTACAGATCAAGGACGAGGCGTTTGTGGAGGACATCAACAACCTGCTGAACGCGGGCGAGGTGCCCAACATGTTTGCGTCCGATGAGCGCATGGCGGTGATGGAGCAGGTGCTTGCCATGCGTGTGTTGATTAGGTTGTGGTGGTGTGGTGGCATGTGTTTTGATGCTGTTGATGTGCTGCTTCATCAGGGCTGCGAAACCCATGGCAGGGGCTGGCGGCAGCATGGAGCGCGACCCTGATGTGGAACATGAATGGAACCCACTGGCTTGCGCGCACAAGTTGTCATGTGTATATCAAACAACTTTTCCTGCTGAGGTCCATGCCCATATCCCCTTGAGCCCCTCCCGGCCCCCCCCACACACCCAAACCGTCCCTACACCACCCAGGTGCGCCCCCGCGCATCCAAGCTGGGGCTGGAGACGCCGCTGGAGCTGTGGGGCTACTTTGTGGGCCAGTGCAAGCGCTACCTGCACATCGTGCTCGCGTTCTCGCCCATCGGTGCTGCGTTCCGTGAGCGCCTGCGCCAGAACCCCTCGCTCGTTAACTGCTGCACCATCGACTGGTGGGTGGGTGGGGGCCTTGTGCTGCTGCAGGTGTCACGACTCGGCTCAGCCCACGTCCAATTCTGACCTGGCCTGACCTGATCTTGCGCCAGTCTGTGACCTGGCTGGCGTGCCTGCAGCTCGCTTTGCACTGCATGTACTCACTGCTGGGGCTGGGTCGGTGCTGCTCCACCTCAGGTTCCAGGCGTGGCCCGTGGACGCGTTGGAGGCGGTGGCGCTCAAGTTCCTGCGTGAGATGGGCACGCTGGACGACGCGACACGCGCCACCCTGGTCACCCTGTGCCAGGCCTTCCACTCGCGCATCACCGAGGTGTCAGCAGAGTACCTGGCGGTACGTGTAGCAACTGTTGTGTGCGTTTCTACCTGCCCATGGACTGACCCTCCCACCTCTGCTATCGACCCTCTACGCCCCCCCACACTTCCATCACAGCTCTGTTGGCAGCCGTTGGACTCATGCACCGCTTACACGCGCCCCACATATACACGCGCGCTGCGTCACCACGCAGGACCTGGGTCGCAACAACTACGTGACGCCCACCTCGTACCTGGAGCTCATCACGGCGTTCCGCTCGCTGCTGGACGCAAGGCGCGCGCAGAACACGAAGCTCAAGTCGCGGTACCTGGTGGGGCTGGAGAAGCTGGCCAACAGTGCAGAGCAGGTGGTGGGCATGCAGGCGGAGCTGCGCGCGCTGCAGCCGCAGCTGGTGGCTACCGTGGCGGAGGTGTGTGTACGTGTGCGCGCGTGCGGGATGGGGCAGGCAAGGTCAGCCGCAGGTGCCAGTGGCTGCATCGCTTGCGCCGGCACCTTGTTCACCATGTTGTGACCCTCCACGCAGACCTGTGCATGATTTTGGCTGCCCCATCTGGGTCTGTATGCCTCCTGGCAGAGTGGCCTGACGCGGATATGGCCACGAAAACTGTGCCTGCGCACAACCACAGGTGGAGGCGCTGATGGCGACCATCGCGCGTGAGAAGCGCGACGTGGTTGAGCCCAAGGCAGCAGTGGTGAAGGAGGAGGAGGCACGGGCGCAGGAGAAGGCGGCCGCCGCAAAGGCCATCAAGGACGAGTGCGAGGCAGATCTGGCCGAGGTACGCAGCACGGTTTCAGGCAGGCGTTGGACAGCCGGAGGGATTGACCACTGGCGTGCACTGCTTGCTGCAGCTCACTTGTTGCATTACCATAGGGGTAAAACGATGCCTGAGGGCCACGGCCATGGCAAGCTGATGCTTGGCAATGCCGGAGCATCGGTAGCCCCAATCTCCCAACCAACCCTATTCATGCACTTGCATATACACCCACATGGCTGCAGGCTATCCCCATCCTCAATGATGCACTCGCCGCACTGGACACCATCAAGGAGGCCGACATCAATTACATCAAGAAGCTGGGCAACCCGCCTGCCGCCATCAAGCTGGTGCTGGAGGCGGTGTGCGTGGTGCTGGGGGTGCCGCCCGCCAAGATCAAGGACGACAGGTGGGGGGGAGGGACGGGCGGGGATGTGGTAGGGCGTTGAACTGCGGGCAAAGGGTGAGAAAGGATGGGGCATGTGAGGCGGGATAGACACGGGTGAACTGCATAAGGCATCAGGACGCACGCAGGGCAGCAAACCATGGACAGCGCGTGGCTGCCAGCTGTGGCGAGCGTGACGGACCCAGCTCTGCCGTGGTTTTATGCACGCTCCATGAGCTAAATCCAACTTGTCATGTGCATCCCCTCGGTCTGCGCAGCGGCAAGATGGTGCCTGACTTCTGGAAGCCCAGCGTGGCGCTGATGAATGAGCGCGACTTCCTGCAGCGGCTCAGGACGTACGACAAGGACAACATCAACCCCAAGATCATTGCTGAGATCAGGTCCAGGTACTTGACCAACGAGTCTTTCACGCCAGAGACCGCCAAGAAGGCGTCGCCTGCTGCTGAGGGCATGTGCAAGTGGGTGGTGCGGGCGGCATGGCTGTGGTGCTGTGCTCGGGGCATGCAATGCAATACTGTGCTCTGGTGGCTGCCGTGCATGTGGTTTCTGGGCTCTGGGTTCTTGAATTGTCTCCTGCTACCTGTGCTGTGCATGGGCTCAAACACTCCCTCAATGGTACCTGCACTGCCCGCCAACGCCACAACACAATTCACACCCTGAACCCTAACCTGTGGAGCACGCACCAGGTGGGTGCATGCCATGAGCTCGTATGACAAGGTGGCCAAGGTGGTGGCGCCCAAGAAGGCCAAGCTGGCCGAGGCAGAGGCGCAGTACCAGGAGGTGATGGTGGGGCTGCGCGCGAAGCAGGCGGAGCTGAGCGCGCTGCGTGAGAAGCTTGCGGCCATGGAGGCGGACCTGCGCAACAACACGCGCAAGAAGGAGCGGCTGGAGGCGGAGGTGGCGCTGTGCAGCGTCAAGCTGGAGCGCGCGGAGAAGCTCATTGGTGGGTGCGCATCTGGAAGGGGGGGGGGGTGCGCGTCTG